>CM069296.1:70000-530000 GCA_035609425.1 Epinephelus awoara
GCGCAGCCGTTCCGCAACGGACCCGCATCCAGTGGCATTCCTGCGAGAGACAGAGAGAGAGGCACGGACGGAGGACCTGCTGCGCCAACAGCACCCACTGCGCTGTCCGAGATGTGTGACCTGTTCAGGGACACATACAGGGAGAGTGGTGCACCTGCTGCCTCCCTGCCTACCCTTTTTGAAGAAAAGATGAAACGTTACCAGAATGAGACACCACTACAAGCCGACCAGGATCCCCTCTTGTGGTGGAAAACTACAGACGCACCTAAGTATCCAAACATTGCAGTCAGAATGGGTGTTTTCATCCGAGTGTCACGTTCATATTGCGCCAGCAATAAGCATCTTATTTATATTTGTGTTGTTTTTGTTTTTTTAATAATATTTTTTTAATAATAATAATAATAAATTAATAAAAAAATTAATAATAAATTTGAATATTATTCGAACTCTACTAAATTAATTCGAAAATATTCAAACTCAATTTCATGGTGATTTTGACAGCCCTACAGAGGAGACAGAGAGAGAATGGACAGAGGACAGAGAGAGGACGGACAGAGGATGGATAGAAAACAGAGAGGAGACACAGAGGAGACAGAGAGAGAACAGAGCACATGGCTAATTAATTATGCTCATACTCTGTTGGTTCACTCTAATTTTTGTTCTGTTTGTTCGCTGGCTTTTATTTTGAAATGTTGTTTCCAGACAGGAAGACACTGTTATGAGGTTGCAGTAACCTATTGTAACATGTCAGAGAGTGTCAAACTCCACAACTCTCCTCTCCTGTTATTTTAGATATTATAAATTACAGAATCAGATGAACCCAGGGCACACGGCTACAGAACATTATGGTGCATGGGTGGGGATGTTTACATCATTATAGCTGTATAGTTATAGTTCTGTGTGGACAGCGCTTAACCAAGTTGTGGTTGTAAACATACTACAACTATGAGTAGGAGGGGGAAGACATTAGCGGAGCAGATGGAGCCGTGTTGTCCACCTTGTGTTAAACAGCGGTACACAAGTTAAAGTACGACGATGTTCAATTTAATAACAATGAATTGAAGCCAAGTCTAAACAAGCCGGTAGATACGTTAGCAGTGGTCAGTCGCTGAAGTAATTAAGCAGTTACTCAAGTAGTTGAAGAGAAAATCTCGATTTAGCGATATTATCATAACTAAAAAATTTGATTTACGATGTATAATCGATTTATCGAACATCCGTAGCACAAACACATACACGCAAGTCTTTGTACTAAAGTATTGCTTCTCACTGCTGTCCTCATGTATCAAACAATGGCCTCACTATGAGTAGGCTTACACACAAAACACACAAGGGTTATAGGACCATACCAAATCAAAAGTCACCTACAAAAGCAGAAAGTGAGCATCATTTCAGGTCATGTGAAAGCATTTCCTGTGTGTAAAGCTACACCAACAAAAGTACTGACAAACCTCTTCAGAGAGCACTGTGGAGGAGAGCAATGGTGTGTGGCCTGCAGACAGAGACACGACTGGTGTGTGACTTGTAGCTGGAGAGAGGACTGGTGTGTTGAGAACAGGTTTCTCGACTGTAGTTGGAGCCATAGGCTGATGGAGAGGCAAAAAGGGAAAACCAGAGGAGAATGAAAGAGGGAGACATGGCAGTTATTTCAATGTAAAACATCTGCTGCTGAAATACTGAATTTTATGATACGAGACAATGAATATAATTTCCAGAAATTAAACATCACTGATTCACTGTTGGTATGTAACACTTCAAAGCTGTGTTTCATAAGATCTACCAACTCACATACATCAAATATTATCTGAACATATTTGGCTAGAACTTTTACTGAGCAGACTCACATTTTGCTCAAAGATGAAAACCTTGTGAAATGTGATCCTATAACTGCTTGTGATTGAACTGCAAGTAATGACAAGTCACTGCTGATGCTGCCATTACATCTTTGGTGTAGTGGACTGCTAGGATTTTTCACCTTTCTGATGTGTTCAAAGTTCATACAATTTCAAATTTAATTTGTGTTTTGTTTTAAAATCAAAACGGAGATATCACCATCTGTCAGAGTCCCTAATTAATGTATATGCCACAGGTATTAACTTTTACCATGACCGCAGTCAAAGAATTATTTTGGTGACATCAATTTGAGAAAAAAGTTACCTTCACTGTTAACACCAAATCTATTACCCATGACACACAATACACTACTTGAACTAGCACTTTAAATGTTTTGGAAAAGCATTTCAATAAATATATGTTTATGCCAGTTCTTAGTGCTTATGTAGGTGTAGGTGGCATGAAAACTTTATGGATACTGCTTCCAGTAAACTGTTACCAAAATAACTACTTACCGAAGTCTTTTGTCTTTTGTCTTTGGAGTGAAAGCAGTGTGTATGCCATACAGTTGTACAAACTGTTAAAACAACAAAATACTAAGGTTAGCATGAATGTTGTAATGCTTCACAAAATTGTGGGGTTTTTTTCACTTAAAGGAATAGTTCACCCTAAAACAAAATTCATTCATTATGGACTCACCCTCATGCTGATGAGTAATCCGGTGTAGTTTTTTCACGCCTCAGGGCAAACAGAACATAGCCACTGTTAATGGTACTAAAATACACTAAATCACATTGTTGCGAGTAAACCCTGGATGTTCCCACTTCAGGACACTTGGATTGTTGTGGACGAGCAGTATGGAGGAATATTACAAAGTTTTTGTGTAGTTTTATGGACCTTTTCGTGTCGGTCACAATTAACGCCCATTGTAAGGATTTTTGCTGCAGGACTGGCTCACGGGGGGTCTCCAGGTGCACTTTGAGGAAGAAAAAACTACACCAGATTACTCATCAGCATGAGGGTGAGTCCATAATGGCTGAATTTTGTTTTAGGGTAAACTATTCTTTTAAAAGGTGCATTGCAGAAGATTCTAAAAATGGTTGTTTTCAGCGACTAGTAATGTCAAGTGAACTGTTGCTCTCTCTCTCGCCGTATGTGCTCATAGCATGAGTGACATTCAGACAGATTTCACTAGAGAAAACATTTTTTGTGCTTATGTGGCCTTTGTGTTGGACTCGTGATGGATGTCACAATGAACCTACAAAGACATGTACAGCATGTCAGTGCTGCTGCCAGGGAAAACAGGAGGAATTTGGCACATTCCACGCAGAGACCCATGGCCAGGTACATCCACTCAACACCATGGATCCCTCCTCGTGATGCTGCACAACGGCGTGTTGAACAGCAGGTAGACAGCATCGCTGGAATGGATCTGTGGTGTGTGGCAGTGGCTGGCCACCTTGCTCAGATCTTGGGATGAAGCTCACAAAACTCCAGCCTCTACTGTGCTGCTACCGCTACTGCTGTAAACATTGTCGAAATATCGCAGGATCACCCAGTGTTGCTAGTAGACCACTAGTTATTTTTCCTCAGTGCATCACGCGAGATTTTGACAATGTTTATAGCAGTAGCAGCAGAGTAGAAACCACCAGGTAAGTGTTATTTTAATAAACTCCTGGTGTACTTACAAACTTTCCAATGCATCATTTTATGAGTACAGACCATATCTGTAGTTCTGTAGAGGTTTGATACCATTCTGGGTTTTTCTCCAGAAATGCACTTTAACTAGCATGTACAACATCTGCTGCCTTCATCCTGCAATGTGGGCCACCTGTTTTTTCACAGAATCAATAGCCTGACTAATTGAACCCCACACTGCTATTATTTTGAACAGCGTAATATCTGATTTCTTCACTTTTCTATAAAATAATAACAAAGTTCATGTTTTTTTTCCTTCATTTCTTGATTTGGAAAAGAATATGCAGTGTTCCTAATGCATGTTCATGTGTGAATATTAAAACTATGATGAGGAGTTTAAGCTTTATTCACTTTTTTTTTTAAACACACTGCTATTATTTTGAAAACAACTGTAAGTTTGTTGACCGTGAGAAATATCTTTCTACAAGCAATTACAGTGTACATGTGTAATGCAACATGTCAATCTTAGAATTTTTATACAAACCTTCTTAGCCCCCACCACTTCAATGAAGAAAATGGCCCACGGCAAAGTGAGCATTTTTCAAATGAGCCCAAGTTCTCTTTCATAACACGATGTGTCTTGCAATCTAAAAGAAAAAACACAATTGAAATTTATCATGTGAATACAGATTTGATTTTTTTACTTAGATAACTTTCTCTAGGGGGCTGAAACCTAGCATTGCAATGCCAGCTCAAATCCTGTGAACTCACATTCGGCTTTACTTCAAGATAGTAGTCTGGAAAGAAACACATACGAACAGCTCAGATCTGACAAGAACTCCAATCAGCACATCACCAGGTTTAAAAAAAATCCCCACATTTATAAATTATTTGGAATGTTGTTTTCTCTGGTATGTTGGTGTTGACAAATTTTAGTTTGATGTGAATGTGAATTTGAATGTTAATTAAGTTATCCTGGGGGGATTTCGGGCCTGTCTTGAGGCAGCAATAGCGTCATGGCTGTTCACGGACTCCCCGGCTATAATAAGCATGAAAAACAGTAGTAAGGCCAGAGCAGACACAAAGTCACGAGTGTCCATAGTGCAAATAAATCAAATCCACCTAATAAATTCTAAGAAAAGTAAGATAAAAGTTCGAGGAGAAAGAAAAAAAAAGAAGAAAACAATGGCTTTGCTAATTCTTACCCCTATCTCTCTTCCTCATTCCTCCTGAATTCTCTTGCTTTCTTCTCTTTCTTCCTCTCTGTTCTTCAAAAGCTTAAATAGATGATAATGAAAATGAAAACAATTGGATTGTGTAAATGAAGGATGCACACACCAACTTGTATGGTATCCCCCTCAAATGAGTCACGACTTATAATAAGGTTTTGCCTGGTATATCCCTCCTCTATTATGTTTTATATAGATTTCTTACCATCATTGCAACTACCTGGCCTCTTGGCTTGCTGCTGTGGTCCAATCATCTTGCCATGTGGAAAAATAAAGCAAAACCACAATTAAAAACACAAACGTCACACAGCCATAACCAAAACATCAGTCAACTGGGTAGCCATAGAGTAGAGGAAAGAAAAACCGATCAGTCCTGGAAGAATTACATCTCCAGTACCTATGACATCTACGGTACTTTCAGGTCTAATGCTACTGTGGCAAATTGGCCCAAACACCATGAATAAGCACACAAAACACACAACAAGGGTCATGGAACCATACCAAGTCTACGTCATATACAGAAGCAGAAAGTAAGCATCGTTTCAGGTCATGTCATAACACTTCCTGCATTTAAAGCTGCACCAAAAAATGTACTGACAAACCTCTTCAGAGAGCACTGTGGAGGAGAGCAATGGTGTGTGGCCTGTAGACGGAGACACAACTGGTGTTTGGAGAACAGGTTTCTCGACTGTAGTTGGAGCCATAGGCTGATGGAGAGGCAAAAAGGGAAAACCAGAGGAGAATGAAAGAGGGAGACATGGCAGTTATTTCAATGTAAAACATCTGTTGCTTAAACAACAATTTGACACTGAGCTGACTTATCAACTGTTCGAGACAGAGAAAGGACAGACAGAGGACAGAGAGGAGACAGAGAGAGGACAAAGAGAGGACAGAGGAGACAGAGGACGGAGAGAGGACAAAGAGAGGACAGAGAGGAGACAGAGAGGACGGAGAGAGGACAGAGAGGAGACAGAGAGAGGACGAACAGAGGACAGAGAGGAGACAGAGAGAGGACAAAGAGAGGACAAAGAGGAGACACAGAGAGGACAGACAGAGGACAGAGAGGAGACAGAGAGAGGAGACAGAGAGAGGAGACAGAGAGAGGACAGAGAGGAGACAGAGAGGACGGAGAGGAGTGAAAGAGGAGACAGAGGAGACAGAGAGAGGATGGAGAGAGTACAGAGAAGAGTCAGAGAGGACAGAGAGGAGACAGAGAGAGGACGAACAGAGGACAGAGAGGAGACAAAGAGAGGACAAAGAGGAGACAGAGAGAGGACAGACAGAGGACAGAGAGGAGACAGAGAGGATGGAGAGAGGACAAAGAGAGGACAGAGAGGAGACAGAGAGGAAGGACAGAGGACAGAGAGAGGACGGACAGAGGACAGAGAGGAGACAGAGGTGACAGAGAGAGGATGGAGAGGAGACAGAGGAGACAGAGAGAGGACGGAGAGAGTCCAGAGAAGAGTCAGAGAGGACAGAGAGAGGACAGACAGAGGACAGAGAGGAGACAGAAAAAGGACAGAGAGGAGACAGAGAAAGGACAGAGGAGACAGAGAGAGGACGGAGGAAGGATAGAGAGAGGAGACGGAGAGAAACATCTTATGCAGTGTTGCAGTCTTCTTATTATATACTATTCATTTTTTTTTTTTTTTTTAAATAGATTCAATTGGTCAAATGTACTCTACCTTGGACATTTGATGCCTTTGGCAAGAACGCCATGGCAGGTTTTCTCCTCCGTAGTCATAAGTTATTTCTTGCCCTTCCTCAATGTCAACGATGGCAAACAAACACAGACTGGGTACATCATCCACCTCTATTTTTTTCATTTTCGCATTCGGCTTTTCAGCATCATTCACGAGCCTGCCAAGTGTCCCATCTTCACGTGAAGCATCAATGCTACAGGAGTTACAAGAATGAGTTACTAAAAATGTTAACAAAACTGTGGTCCAGCAGCAAGAACATGATTGAGAAGCATTTCTATCACCCAGAAATTTCTACATAGGGCCGATTCCACTAGGGGGCCAACCGGGCCAAAATACGGGGCCGGGGCAGCGGGTCTGTGTCTCCATTATAGGGCCTTCCCCCTCAGGGCCATCTCCGGGAACATTTATGGGGCCGAAATAAGACCCTGCCTCGGAGTAGGTACTCAGATGGGCCTCGAAAAGCTCCCAGGTGGGGCTTAAGGTTTACTCGCTGATTGGATGAAAACAGAGCGGGATGTGACGTTTTCAGAAAGCAACAAATCAAGCGGCATTTTTAAAACCTAACAGAAGAGAAGCATTAGCCTAGCAGCAACCATCTACACAGTTAAAAACAACAAAAGAAGATGTTCGACAAGTCGGCCAATGACAAACTCGCATTACAAAAAACTGTCGCATTACGATTATGCGGACATCGAAACACTGTCAGGAACTTGACAAGAACTTCCCCTCACTTGGCACTCTTGACTGGCATGTCTCCACTGCAGAGTGGGGCCAAGAGGGGCCCATCCGCGAAGTCACGAGTTTCGATGTCCCCATCATCATAGTGCCACTATTCGGCCCCATAGTGGAAACACAGGTCATGTGTGGTTTGGCTTTTGATCAGGAATAACACCCTGCAATTCAGCTTACTCACCAATATTCTGTTCCTTTATGTTTGAAGATGTATGTATACTCATTCCATGCTGCAGTCTTCTCAGTCTTTTCCAAAACTCCTCTGTACTCCAAAATGAATGAGCCTTTACGAATTGGCTCCACTGCAAACACACCTCTTCCTATCAATAAATAAATAACAGTTAATGAAAACCAGCGTAATAAAAAAAGTGAAATTATGATAAAAAATGACAATCACGAGGAAAGAAGGTGAAATTCATAAGATCTGCTAACTCACTCATCAAATATCATCTCAACATTACTGTACAGATTCACAATATTTACTGTTTTTCCCTTGATGAGAAAAGGCATAATTTGATGAAAACATTGTGAAATTTGATCCTAAAACTGCTTGTCATAAGCCAATATTTAAAATCATGCAAAACTGTGATGTGACATACTGTATTTTACTGTATGACCTTGTATGTTTCACTCTGTCCTTATAAACCATTACTGGGCCACACACATACACACGAAGGTCTTTGTACTAAAGCAATGGTTCACACTGTCTCACTGTTGTCCTCATATGCCAAACACTGGTCTCGTACACCATAATTATGCATACACAAAAACACACAAGCCATACTGAATCTTACTCATATACAGAAGCAGTGAGTTAGCACTGTTTCAGGTCATTTTAAAGCACTTCCTGTGTTTGAATCTACACTGACACAGTGTACTGACAAACCTCTTTGAGCAAGACTGTGGGAGACACGGCTGCTGTGTGCAAAACCTGACCACAATTGACCAAAAACTACAAAACTGATCTAAAAATGACCTAAAACTGACAAAAAACTGAAAACAAAAGAAGAAAAATAATAAAGATCCAAGCTTATTGTGGCTTGGGAGCCTTTACGAATTGGCTCCAATGCAAACACACTTCTTCCTATCAATAAATAAATAACAATTAATGAAAACCAGTGTAATAAAAAAAGTGAAATTATGATAAAAAAATGACAATCATGAGGAAAGAAGGTGAAATTCATAAGATCTGCTAACTCACTCATCAAATATCATCTCAACATTACTGTACAGATTCACAGTATTTACTGTTTTTCCCTTGATGAGAAAAGGCATAATTTGATGAAAACATTGTGAAATTTGATCCTAAAACTGCTTGTCATAAGCCAATATTTAAAATCATGCAAAACTGTGATGTGACATACTGTATTTTACTGTATGACCTTGTATGTTTCACTCTGTCCTTATAAACCATTACTGGGCCACACACATACACACAAAGGTCTTTGTACTAAAGTAATGGTTCACACTGTCTCACTGTTGTCCTCATATGCCAAACACTGGTCTCGTACACCATAATTATGCATACACAAAACACACAAGCCATACTGAATCTTACTCATATACAGAAGCAGTGAGTTAGCACTGTTTCAGGTCATTTTAAAGCACTTCCTGTGTTTGAATCTACACTGACACAGTGTACTGACAAACCTCTTTGAGCAAAACTGTGGGAGACACGGCTGCTGTGTGCAAAACCTGACCACAATTGACCAAAAACTACAAAACTGATCTAAAAATGACCTAAAACTGACCAAAAACTGAAAAAAAGGAAATTAATAAGATTCAAGCTTATTGTGATTTGGAGGCTCTGAGACACAAGACATCAGATCATCAAATCTCAAATCAAGCACTTACAGTACGCAAGTACACACAGGGTTTAAAGCAAAAACTTACCTTTGATGGGGCCTATGTATCTCCAGACACACGACGCTTTGTCCCTCTTTAGTCTTACGTGGTGCTGCGCATCAGAAATGGGGTCTTGTCTGCCTTGCCGCACTGCAAAATACCATGTCAAGTCAGTCCTTGCAAATATACAGCATTATCAAAACTCATTTTAGCTGTGGCCTAAAACGTATTATGCTCACTGTTGTCCTCATATGGCAAACACTGGCATCATACACCATAATCATGCAAACACAAAAACACACAAGCCATACTGAATCTTACTCATATACAGTAGCAGTGAGTTAGCACTGTTTCAGGTCATTTTAAAGCAAAAGACACAGGGATAGTTCGTGTTATTTGAAGTGGGGTCATATGAAGTACATATCTATAGTCGGTCTGTTCCCTACCGTAATCACCGATCAGCGCAGCCTTAGTTTGGAGGACGAGAGGTTTATTTTCGATAAAACGAAACTTAACAGACTCCCTACTCCCTACACAGTTGCGCTAATGCGTAGGGATACGGAGGTTCTACGGTCTGTTAAGTTTCGTTTTATCGAAAATAAACCTCTCGTCCCAGCTCATAAACGATAATTCGGGATTACAGAACAACAATATTTTATGCAAACAACACAACCAACCCCTCAAATGAAAGCAGAGCCTCCACAGCTTCCATCGCTACCGAGCAAAGCCATCGACAACAAAGCGTCCGAAAGCCAGCAGCCAAACCACAACAAAAACTAATTGCTTCGCCGAATGATGGTTGAAGCCCTGACTAGATGACAGAATTAGCTTACCAACTAGCTGCAGTGCTAACGCCATTTACACGAGCTCCGATCCGGCTGTAACGTTAACAGACGTGATGCAAACAACGGAGACACGTTCTCGCATGACACAAAAAGGACACCGTGTAAAAACAAAACAAATTGCACCTCTCACTCAAACCGAGCTTCACGGCGGAGTGTGTTCAGGCCAAGGGAGGAAACTAACGTCACTGGAAGTCAAGGTTGCGTTCAAGATCGTCTTGTTAAACGGTTCTGTCTCAATCATGTTAATGCTCGTTATTTTCCTCTGACGGTCAAAAAATCCGCGTTCACACAGAGACACACACAGAGGCTAAGCAGGATATCCGATATCGACATAACACTGTCAGTCTCTTCATCGCTAAACAAAATGGATTTTACTGTTCAGAAGCTACCGCTGTTAAGCTAGCTGACGGAGGATCCAGTGAAAGCTGACTCACATTTTATGAAATAAAAACACAAAATAAGCATGTGTACAGAGTGTGTAGTTATCAGATAACTCTGTAATCTGTTAGCTAACAACCAGCATGAACATTAATTCATACAATAAAATATGAAAGTCTTACTTTTCGAAGTTCATCCCACTTGCTGCTCCCCGCTTGCGGGTCCACACTGCAAGCCGGCTGAAGGCGGGGTTTTGTGTGTAAAATTGGCGGGTCAATGTGTGTATTTTCGCGGAAACGTGTATAACTTGCAATGCCTCTTGCAGCCTGTGGTGTCGCTGTTGGACACACACGTCTTGGTCTCACAAACCCATCCTGTCATGTGAGACCAATATGTGTGAACATCAGAAAGGCAGGGGGTGGGCCATAACAGTAGAACAACTATATTAACTGATAACACTAGAAACTATGTAATCACACATATATTCATAATGACTTATACAATTAATATTCAAAAATCATGACATTATAAAGTTTTATGTTTATGAGACCATCAAAATTGGTTCCATAAACCGATTGGTCTTGTAATGCTGGTGAGTAAACCTGAAAATTGGTTTTGTAAACCATGTATGCCTACACACACACACACACACACACACACCTACACACCTACACACACACACACACACACACACACACACACACACACACACACACACACACACACACACACACACACTATTCACTCTGCACAGAGACTGTCAGAGTGAAGCTTTTGTTATGCTAATTAATGAGAGCTGCAGCTGACACAGAGAGCAAAATGGAATGAAAGTTTCTCAAACTAGTCCTTCCACAGCCCAAACCGTGAGTCAGATCTTAAATCTGAAAGCATCACCAGATAGATAATTTTGTTCTGAACGCATTGATATACAGGTTTTACTGTATGTCTATGGTTTAAAAAAAGGTGCCTTAGTCACAAGTTTACGATGTTTAGCCAGTCATCTTTTCTTACAGAGATCATCATGAGGATTTGTGTCCTGCACCTTGTAACGCTTCTAAAATCTAAACCGTTCCAGTTATGACAAAGTCCTTCACAAGTAATGTTCACCAGGGGTAGAGCTGTAATTTGTGCAAGTTTGAAGCAGATGTGATACGTTTATCATAACTGCAAATATTTTTTGAGAGACAGAATTTGTCAAAAACGTCATCTTACATTCAAAGAACAACAGCGCACTTCCTGTTGGAGTTAGGTCAGGGGTTGCAGTGCGACATTTGTAGCTCTTATGAGAAGAACGAGACAGTTTTGGTTTGGTCTTTCTAAGTGATTCCTACCCGTCGCACCGGGCATTTTAGTGTGTCTAGGTGGCACAACAAATCATCAGGAGGTTCTGGAGCACATCCCCTCTAAGAGGCAATTACATCCAAACCATTCGAATGAATGATAAGTGACGCACAATAATTGATAAGGACAGGTTGATCAATAATGTGTGCGAGTTTGAAGCCGATACGATAAACGGTGTAGGAGAAGATGATTTTTTAAGGAATTTCTTTTTTTGAGTAAAACTCTTACTTTGAAAGGGAAATAGCTCACTTCCTGTTGGATTTAGGTCATGGTTGCAAGTGCGTGATTTGTAGGTCTTGGTGAAACGAACACGGCTGTTTTGGTTTGATCTTCCTACGACGTTCCTACTAGCTGCAGCGACCATTTTAGTGTTTCTAGGTGGCGTTAGAGAGCCTATTTTGGCACTTTTCTGATTAATTATGTCAGTTTCTAAAATTTTTCGCCAGTCCTGACATGTGTGCCGATTTTGGTGAGCTTTGGAGCATGTTTAGGGGGCGTCCTTCGGCCGAGGTCCCTAATAAAGAATAAACGCAGTAATTTATTTATCAACCTTTATACGACACTATTCCCATGTTAGATCCAGTAGCTGCAAAGGATCATTATTTATTATTAATAAGTGCGTAATTAAGCATTTATTAACCGTAATATGGTATTTATATTAACTTCTTATAGTCTCCTTAATGTTAATAAACATCTCATTAATTTCATCCTATTGGTCTTATAGTGTGTTATAAACCAGTAATAAATGTGGTTATTATTCTATAATTAACCCTTATAAATTATAATTAATGTAAATAGACATCTTATTAATATTTAGTATAGGTTTATAAAATGTTAACAAAATTTCTATGAAGTGCTTATTATGCTCCTGTAAGCAATAATAACTCAGTCAGTTATGCTGTAATAAACACTTAGTCTAGTCTTATTAATGTTAATAAGCATCTTATACCGTCTTATTAGTGCTCATTAACTGTTAATTTGTGCTTATTAAGCATTAATTAGCGCTTATTACAGTACCTTAATATAACGTGTTACCCTAACTTTAAACTGGCCATTTGTTTTGCTTGCCTTTTTCGTTTTTTGAAAGTTCCCTCTATTTCACAGTTTTACTCCCCCCATCCCCTAGACCTCTGGTGGGGATGTAACAACTACATCAAGCTGACAATATTATTAATGTTATTTAAGGAGGATTTGGAAAAGGCAGATTAATATTTTCACTGAAATTATGGAAAGTCTCTCAGTGTTTAACATTTCACAAAAAAAAAGGATATGCACAAAAAAGACAAAACATATGTTTCCTTAGTTACAGAAAGTGCGTGTCCTTCCAGTGTATATTTTTAGTTTCTATTATATAGTCCATGTCCCTTTGTGATTATTGTCATGACC
This sequence comes from Epinephelus awoara, assembly GCA_035609425.1. NCBI lineage: Eukaryota > Metazoa > Chordata > Actinopteri > Perciformes > Serranidae > Epinephelus > Epinephelus awoara. The sequence continues at coordinate 82,931 of CM069296.1, forward strand.
TCCAGGCCTTTGTCTTGACCACAAACCTCATTTTAGGTCTATTATGGAAAGGCCAAAGTAGCAACCAAACTAGATCTGAGTGAGTACATGGGAATCAGCATTTTGGAATTTTAGTAATCTTTGTAGGACCAAATCTCAAAAGAGGAGGTTGATGAACAGGAAGGAAATGAAGAGTAAAGGTGCAGTGTGCATGTTAGTGCATAGATGTGGCACCAAGCACACAACCAACCAGTGATCACTTATGATGACGCAGGAGGTGTCACCCTATAAAAGAGATCTCTGATCCTGGAGGGGGGCAAAGGGGGTCTCAGTCAGCTCTTGCATTCAGCACACAGGTAAGATAACGGCATCACATTTCATATCCACTCATGTTCTGTTTGTTTATCCAGGAAGTATTTGTTTGATGATATGAGGTTGGGGTCACTGTAAGGTTCCTAAAATCCCAACAGCAGTGTGTGTGCATTTCTGTGTGAAACAGAGAAAATAAATGTATTAGCATTCTCATGTGAAGTCTTTGCTTCAGTCACCACCAAGCCAGTAAGAGTTTAGTGGTTAAATCAGACAATAGCCTATGGAGGTTTGGTGGGCTGGGAAGGGTCAACAGTCATAATGTAAAGTGCATAATTTGCAAGCCACCAGAACTTAGTCCACCAGTGTAGTATGGGTACAGTATGAGGAAAGAGTGGCTGGATTTAGCTGGATGAGAAGAGAGTCCAGGGGAACGAGGCAAGGAGTTTTCTTCACTCAATGAATGAAAGAATAAACAATTTGAAAGAAGAGTAAGAGTTAACAGAAGCAGCCCTGCATGGATGCAGTATTCAAGGAAACTAGACTATTGAGCTGAGGTTCAAATTAGATTTTGATAGTAAGTAATAGTAAAAAAGTAATTCTGCTGAAGTAAAGGCAATAATTGGCCAGAGGATGGAGTCTAAATAAAGGTCTGACCTACTACTTGAACAGTATGAATCTTTTCTTTAGGAGCTTTAGTCTGACATGTAAAATGAACTTCATATCAACATAATCAACTTCAACAAATCGTAAATGACAAAAACTAACAACAATAGACAAGCCTCACAGATACACACACACACACACACACACACACACACACACACACACACACACACACACACACACACACACACACACACACACACACACACACACACAGCTGTACATTTCAAATCCGGCCATGGCCATAAACAACAGGCAATGATCAATTATAGATCAAAATGTACGTTTTTGATCTCTGCAGGGTATGTTGGATGCCCACGACAGAGTGACTCGTTACCCAAGCAACCAGTGTCCAGCTGCTTTCAGTCATCCTGTGTGTAAGGGACTCTAGTGGTCCATGTTACAGAAAAGGAACAGGCCTCATTTAATTCCTAACTTTTTGATTGTGACAATCATCCAAAGAAAAATTTAAGTTTGTTCAAAATATTTAAAACAATTTTTTGTTTTTATGTTTTCCTGACATGGACCCTTGTCATCCTGCAACTGGGAGACTCTGGACAGACAGCTATGAGCTGTAAGGCAAGGACCATGTGACCGATGGATATAACCAAAGGCATGTGCAGGCTAACTCTTGGTAGCCCTGCCAGCTTGTCTACTTGTACAGTGCATCTCTTTTGTTATAGACAGTGAAATAACGCATGAGACAGCTCTCCTTAAAAAGTGTCAAACTCTACAGAAAAGGGAAGTGCAAGTTAAAATAGTAAAGTTAATCAACTTGCTTACTTAAAGGCATGCTAGGTACCTATTACGATTTTATCATGATGTCTTACATTAAACATCATACACAGTACTGTGTGACAACCCCATTTGATGACAAACATTGTGGCTAATAAGTTGGTGTCTTCATGTGACAACAAGTTACACTGTCATTATGTTGCCAATGTGTCAAATGACCATATGACAACCAAATGACCATATGTCAAATGACCATATGACAACCAAACCAAAGACAACCAGTAGTCTACAGCGGGAATCCTCAATAATTATAAAAGGTCATACAAAATCATCACACAATAGAATATATCAGGTCAGTTAAAGATATATTTAATGCAAAATAATCAGTATTTAATCATCAAAATTTAATTCAATTCATTTTGATTTATTTAGGGCCTCACAGACGTGAGGACCCTATTGTAATCACACTGTTTATTATTATTATTAGGGCCCGAGCAACGACGAAATCGTCCGTGTGGATGTGACGCTCATGAAATGGAAGGTCACATTTTATGTAATTTTGTTTGTTTTATTTTGAAGATGTTATTTCTGTGTAAGAAATGTGTTAATTTGGGCCAAAATGCTAAATAATTACCTCTTGGTAAGAGTGAATGCAAAAGAACTACTCAGTGTTACCAGCAGGAGGCAGTGTGGGGAGTTGCTTCCCCTCTTGGACTCACCTTTTGAGCGGACTCTTGTTTACTTCCTCATTCTACTGAGCGAAGCTGCACTGAACGGAAGCAAACTGTCGCCTGTCTCATTCTTTCTCCTGTTATTGGCAAAAAAGTGGATAGTAAAATCAAAGTCCCCGTACTCCACCCCAGTAGTTTGTGTTCGCAAGAAGGACGGGAGCTTGAGGTTATGTATTGACTACAGGCTCCTGAATCAAAAGACAGTCCCAGACAGACACCCCCTGCCCCGTATTCAAGATCTTATCGACACGCTCGGTGGGTACAGCTGGTTCTCAATTTTGGATCAGGGAAAAGCCTATCATCAAGGGTTCATTTCTGAGGGCTCACGGCACCTCACGGCGTTCATCACTCCATGGGGCTTGTATGAGTGGGTGCGTATCCCCTTTGGACTTTCAAATGCACCAGCAGCATGGAGGAGATGCTCAACTCTTTGCGGGATGAGTGCTGCATCCCCTACTTGGATGATGTCCTCTGTTATGCTAAGACATTTGAAGATCATGTTGAGGTCCTGAGACGCGTCCTGAAGGCTCTCCAATGCCACGGTGCCTCCAACAGCACACAATGCCTCCAACAGTACTGGGGGTTTTACTTCTCAGAGCATGGCTCTGAGAAGTAAAACCCCCAGTACTGTTGGAGAAGTCCGTAAGCTTCTGGGATTCCTCAGCTATTACCGGACGTACGTTCAGGAGTTCTCTAGGGTTGCCAAACCAATGTATGAGCTCTTACAAACCAAAACCACTGCCACAGTGATGCTTCAGCCCAAGCAAAAGAAAGGGAAAGGGGCACAGTTGTCATCCAGGACTCCAGTGAAGTGGGCTGAAGAGCACCAAAGGGCTCTAGACCAGCTCATACACATCCTGTCTAACCCACCGGTGCTTGGTTATCCTGATTTTGATCTCCCTTTTGTGCTTCATACAGATGCCTTGGAACAGGGGCTGGGCGCTGTTCTGTACCAACGCCAGGGAGGAAAGCTCAGGGTGATCGCCTACGGGTCCAGAACATTGACGCCGGCAGAGCAAAACTACAACCTCCACTCAGGCAAGCTCGAATTTCTAGCCTTGAAGTGGGCCATAAGTGAGAAATTTCGAGATTATTTGTTTTATGCGCCCCACTTCATCGTCTACACAGATAATAATCCGTTAACCAATGTGATGAGCACCGCTAAGTTAAATGCTGTTGGCCATCGATGGGTCGGTGAGCTTGCTGACTTACGGTTTGAGGTGAAATATCGACCAGGAAAAGCAAACATTGATGCTGACACTCTGTCTAGATTGCCCTTAGACATTGACAGTTATGTGGACTCATGCACACAGAAGCTGCCCAGAGACATCATTCTGGCAACATGGGAAGGCAGTAGAGTCGCTAAGCAACGAGATGTCGCCTATGTAGCTGTCCTCAACTTGTCGCAGCATGGTTCAATCATGCAGTCACCAGAGCTGCTCCCGACCATAAGCCGCGATGAGCTCATGAAATGTCAGCGAGATGATCCTGTCATCGGTCAAGTCATCAGACTGAAAGAGACTAACCATGCTCTGACCAATGATGTGAGAAGGGGAGTTAATGGTCTGACCAGGAAACTTCTTCATGAGTGGGAAAAACTCCATCTCAAAGGCGGTCTGCTATACAGGGAAACCAGTCAAAGAAGTCAACTTGTCCTGCCCAACCAGTACCGAGCTTTGGTCCTGAGACATTTCCATGATGACATGGGTCACATGGGGACCGAGAGGGTCTTAGGTCTAGCTAGAGATCGATTTTACTGGCCGTACATGAAACAGGATGTTGAGTCTTATGTGACTAGGAAGTGTCCATGCCTTAAGCAGAAGAAGCCTGTCTCACACATCAGAGCGCCCATGGGGAGCATTACCACCAGCTCACCCCTAGAGCTTGTGTCAATTGACTACCTTCATCTGGAGCCTAGTAGAGGTGGCTTTGAGTACATCCTGGTTGTTGTAGACCATTTTACCAGGTTCGCACAAGCCTATGCAACCAGAAATAAGTCGGGAAAAGCAGCTGCAGAGAAGCTCTTTGATGATTTTATCCCACGGTTCGGCTACCCATGGAAATTACATCATGACCAAGGGAGAGAATTTGAAAACGAACTGTTTAAAACCCTGCAGCAGCTGAGTGGTGTTGGTCACTCAAGGACCACCCCCTACCATCCTCAGGGGAACCCGACGGAGAGATTTAACCGCACCTTGCTTCAAATGCTCAGGACCCTGAAGGAGAAAGAAAAGGAAAGGTGGAGAGAGCATCTGTCAAAAATTATCCATGCTTACAATTGTACCAGGCATGAGGCGACTGGGTTTTCACCCTTCTATTTGATGTACGGTCGCCACCCACGCCTGCCTGTGGACATGATATTTGGCTTGGGTACGGATGAAGAAGCTACCTCCCCAAGAGGTTATGCAGAGAAGTGGGCCTCTAGAATGAAGGAAGCTTACAGACTCGCCTTTGAGAAGAGTCAGCAGTCAAGTTCCAGGGGAAAGAGATACTATGACCGCCATATGAAGGGTGTTGTCCTTGAACCAGGTGACCGCGTTTTGGTGCGTAACCTGAGTGAGAGAGGTGGTCCAGGTAAGCTAAGAGCGTACTGGGAGGACATGGTCCATGTTGTGAAGGAGAGGGTTGCTGAGGGGCCGGTTTAAAGAGTGACGCCAGAAGTAGAGTACGCACACTACATCGCAACCTGCTTCACTTAGTCAATGACCTACCAGTGGACTTACCTCAGCCATCACTGAAATCACCAGCTGAACAAAAGGGAGACTCACCAAAATACTTACCTGCTCCCTCAACAGAAAAGGGCCAGACAAAATACAAAGAGACAGAGTGAATGGAACCCAAGCAGTGACTCGTCTGATGATGAGGAACCCCGATACTGGCTGAGAGTACCTGTAAAGAGAGGACTTGAGAACACACACGTTCAGCCTGTATGTGAGCCTCACAGACACTCTAATCAACATTATAATCATGTAATAACCACTGAGAGATCTGACCAAACTCGACCACTTGTACCTGAAAGAGAAACTAGACAAGGTATACACGTCAGTGGAAGAGGGGAGAGCTTGTCTGATGTAGAGAGCAGAGAAATGGGACAGAGGACACACGAGGAGGAATGGACAGAGGAGGAGCACTTACCTGTTGATCCAATACCGGCAGAACCTGAGCAGGGAGTAAATAGGCTGCTACCTCCTCAGACAGAAAAGGAGCAGCCCAATGAGGATCAGGCTACTCCTCCTCAAACTCGGAGGTCCACTCGTGAGAGAAAGCCCACCCAGATGCTCACATATCAAACACTAGGCTGACCTTCATACCATCCCCGACCCATTTGCAACACAGTGGGGGCCTATGGATTGTTAGCAGTACCAACCTGGGGAATGCAACCATATCCCATGATCCTTCACACACCTTTTCAGACACCGCCATACCTCACACCATACCAAGTCTTACCATACACATCAACCACACAGTTCACTGCACCACTATTTGTGTATTGACAGTCGTGCATGTACATCATTAGACAGACTTATCTTGAACTCACCTTTGGATATTGAAACGGTATGAGAAATGTTGAATGTTGAAAAGGTTTGAGGTTTAAGAGTATGTAAATGTCTGGAGCCATTTTTATTTTGTCAGGGAGCGTGTGACGCTCATGAAATGGAAGGTCACATTTTATGTAATTTTGTTTGTTTTATTTTGAAGATGTTATTTCTGTGTAAGAAATGTGTTAATTTGGGCCAAAATGCTAAATAATTACCTCTTGGTAAGAGTGAATGCAAAAGAACTACTCAGTGTTACCAGCAGGAGGCAGTGTGGCGAGTTGCTTCCCCTCTTGGACTCACCTTTTGAGCGGACTCTTGTTTACTTCCTCATTCTACTGAGCGAAGCTGCACTGAACGGAAGCAAACTGTCGCCTGTCTCATTCTTTCTCCTATTTTACAGGAACCTTATCTGTGTACAGGTACTCTGCCTGGGACCTGTTACATGGACCCTATTGTAATCGTGCTGTTTATTATTATTTATTAGGGCCCGAGTGACAACGAAGTCGTCCGTGTGGACCCTATTGTAATCGCGTTGTTTATTGTTATCATTATTATTACTATTACGAACATTTAATCCCCAATTTGGCCCCTTTCCCAAATTCAAAAACTCACCAAATTTGGCGCATGTGTTTGGTCTGGCGAAAAATTTGATATTTTGGCAGTGTTGTATGTGGATGGGGCCAAATGGCGACATAGCACCCCCTAGAAAATTTTGTGCCTCGAGCCCCGCCTGTGAGTTTCACCTACAGGCATGAAAATTGGTGGGCTCATAGAACATGCAAAGACGCACAAAAAATCCTCTTGGACCCATGCCGTAAACCCAACAGGAAGTCAGCCATTTTGATTTGATTTTTTTTTACGTGTTTGAACAAACTCCTCCTAGGGATTTTGTCCGATCGACTTCAAATCTAGTACAGATCATCCTGAAAACATGCTGATCAAAAGCTTTTCTCCATGTGACAAACTTTGGCGTCTTTTCGTCTTCTCGCCGTCGAATTTCGAATGGACCTCACGCCCACATACTTGATCTCAGCAGCTTCAAACTTGCTGGACATGATGATGGCTCCGCCCTGAACGGCCAGATATATTAATATCCCACCTTACTCATAGCGCCCCCCGGTGGTAACAGGAATTGACCAGCTTTTACTTTAACACTTTTACTCATGACACAAACTTGACCGCATCAACTTCATTCCACTTCTAATGCATGCAGAACAAGTTGGTGAAGCTACCTTATGACCACTGTAAAGCTACGTCTAATGGTGTCCATGTGGCAGCGTGGCGACTATCAATCCATCGCCACTAAATACGTTTGGCTTTTTGATGGCTTCAGTGATCTCATATCCTCATGAAAATTGACACACAGGTCAAGAATGGCGAGCTCTTGCACCCAATAGGGGCACCGCCCATGGGGGCCACCCATGGGGGGGACAAAAGCGTCTATAGGGCCCCCTTGAAATTTTCAAAAACCCCTCCCCATAGGGGTTTTTTTGGAGCAGGAAAATGAAAATTGATAGATATGTGTATGTTGCCCAGATGCACAAAAAAAGTCTCTCACACCAATGGTCTACTCCAAACAGGAAGTCGGCCATTTTGATTTAAACTTTTAATTTTGGTGGCGATTTTGTGATTTCGACACCTTGTATTTTGACGAAGTCCTCATACAGATTTTGTCCAATCAACTTCAGATTTGGTACAGATCATCCTGACACCCTGCTTATCAAAAGTTAATAAAAGCTTTTCTCTATGTCAAGGGGCATGGCCGCTATGGCACAGCACTCGCCATCAAATACGTTTGGCTTTTTGATGGCTTCAGTGGCATCATCTCCTTATGAAAATTGATACACAGGTCAAGAATGGCGAGCTCTTGCATCTGATAGGGTAGTCGCCCATGGGGGGGACAAAATGTCTCTATAGCGCCCCCTTGAAAAGAGTAGGAAGGTGAAAATGTGTACATATGTGTAAGTTGCCCAGATGCACAAAAAAGTCATCTTCCACCAGTGCTCTACTCCAAACAGGAAGTCAGCCAATTTGATTTTGACTTGTCATTTTGGCGTAAGTTCCACATGTTGTATTTTAACGACCTAGTCCTCTGGATTTCATCCAGTTTACTTAAATTTTTTTACAGATCATCCAGACACCATGCTGATCAAAAGTTGTGCTCTGCATGTGTAGGTCAAAGGGCGTGGCTGCTATAGCACTGACATTTTTGATCCATCGCCACATAATCCATCCAAACTGCTTCAAAATTTCTGTACATGATAAGAGCCCCACCCTCAACGCCTCCATATGCTCGTAGGCAATCTCCCTCATGGTGCCCTCTTGTGGAAACAGGAAATGCCATCTTTTACACTGACAAACACCAACTACATTTTGTGGCCACATGACGATCAAGTGGATGAATCTCCACAGTGACACACGTGTCCTGACATGTCTCATCCTCCGCCATGGAACACCAACTTGGTATAAATCTTTCATGCATTGTCCGATTTGCTCGAAATTTCACATGTGTGATGAGGGTCCACCCCTGAACGCACCTGGCTACATCTGGTTACGCTTGTAGTGCCACCAGAATGAATGAAACAACATCGTGTTTTTTCGCTCCTGCCAGGTTTTTTTCTCCCTTGTCGCTTCGCGCCACAGCCCCCACATGCCTCAGGCCCCCACGGTTGCATGGGGAAGCGAGGGTCCAATCATAGCTGCTTGCAGCTTTAATTTATTATTATTATCATCATTATTCGGGCCCGAGCGACGACGAAGTCATCCGTGAGGACCCTATTGTAATCGCGCTGTTTATTATTAGGGCCCCAGCGACGACGAAGTCATGTGTATCCCCAATGCCCGATATGCCCCCCAATATATAACTGAAACCGAAAAACAACAACAAACTTTGTTTACTGCAAACAAAGTTGCAAATATTATCTTGGAGGACATCATTGCACTTGGTTGACTATTTTTCTATTATCTTAACTGTACATATTGCATGTTTCTTTCAGATAAAACACATTTTTGACTTGTGAATGAGTCAATGGAATTTCTTGCAATAATGAAAAAATACTGGCAATCATTTTCCACCTGGCACAAACCACATGTTTTGGACAGCTATGAAGTGACAGAATGTCCCAGCACCATGGTTCTTATATTGCCAGATTCCAGAGAGTCTCCCCTCTTCATATATGGCAGAGTATGTCTTTTTCCAACTTGCTATGGGGAGATACATGTAAAAATGTAAGAATTTAGTCACACGTATTTGTTTTTTTTATTGATATAAAAATTAATATAAAATACAGGCACATAGTAGGACATATAGCATGTGTATGTAGCCTTTATAATGACTGTGATATGAGCTTAAAAGTAAAGGCAGTAAAAATACCCCAAAAACGCCTAGGGCCCATATTAACAGGTTGGGCGTGCGCCATGGGTGCTCATCGGAGAGTGAGACCTCCGTGTTTGAGAGGGGGGGGAGTCAGGAGGTCCGACGCTTCCAGCGAGAGGAGAGGGAGACTTAAAACAAAATAAGATAAAATAGAAAAAAACCTAGCCTGAGTGTCAGACTGAAGCTCCCAGAACCTTCAGTCTGACATCGCCTCCATTGAAGGCGATTTACAAGGGGGTGGGAATTTGATTTTTCCCTAACCAATCAGTAGAGATCAACGACTCACCCAGAATCTGATGTCATTAGTATCCATGCCTCGGGGGTGCCAAAAACAAGCGAGCATTTCCCGTTTAAAATGTCTCCATCGTCGTGCATGCCCAGCTGCATCGCCATTAAATCCAGTTTAGCAGTTTCCTTAATTTGGTCCTCCATTAACGCGAGTAGTGGCAAAATACCTCCATAGCATTGTTTATGTGGTCTGTAGGATCTGCAGTGGTCGCCATTAGCGTGGCACTGATTGGCTAATCGCTAGACCCACCCCTGGTGTTCACTGGTCCGTCCATTGCTTGGACGAGATAAATCGCAAATTCATTGCAGTATGCCAGACCAGAGATGCAAGCCTACTCAGTTGAGTGGGCGGGGTCTATGGTCTGGAACCAGGCTAGGAAAAACCTGTATCACTCTTTTATTTTATTTTCAACGTTTAATCAAGGCAGAGGTGGGCGGCTGGAGGTCCAAGACTCCAGCGTGGGGAGAGGTAGAAACAAACAGCCAGTGTGTGTCTGTGTGTATTATGTTCAGGTGTTATCACGTAAATAACAGTGCCCAAGCAATAAACAGGACAGACAATAAGATTTTATTTATTTTTACACTACATTTTTACTGAAAGCTGACCGAATCTGACCCCAGCCCGAATACAATTTATGGTCGCTGTCCATGTCCGTCCATTGACATCAACAACTCGAATTGACCCGCTCCCGTTATCACTTCCAGGTCAACCCTGGATTTGAGACGTTCCATTTCCGGTAGATTGTATTTGTAAATTTGTTTCGCCTCTTGTTAATTTGTCTCGGTGCTTGTAAAAGTGTTTCGCATCTTGTTAATTTGTTTTCTGAAATGTAAGTTTGTTTCGGGACTTGTAAATGTGTTATGGTAATGTAATTTTGTTTTCTGATATGTAAAAATGTTTTCCAAAATGTAAATTTTCTCAAGCTTTGTAAAAGTGTTTCACATTTTGTAAAGTTGGTTTGCACCTCCCGGCCACCGTACGTTGTAGTGTGGTTGGGTGAAGCGTTTGACCCCTCATAGTGTGTGTGTGTGTGCGTGTGTGTGTGTGTGTGTGTGGTCACACACACCTGACAGGATAACATTGACCAAACTAACCAGCTCATGTGTCTAATTCCTACAATTTCCTAAATAAATGCCTGATAGCAAAAACTTGTAAATACAAGATTTCCTGGTGTAACTGCTTTGCCTTATTAAGAATTGGAATTAAATCTGTAGCTACAACTGATTGGAGCTTCCCTGTTTATGGGGATAAGGTTATTGATTGAATGTGGTAAGTCCTTTATGTTTTGTACCTATATGGTTTTAGGTTGAGGCCAAGTCTAAATATCAGGACACATCGTAAGTAGTGGACCTCAGGACCATAGAGTTTTTCGGCCATTATCACTAGACACTCTCACCCAAGGAGGGCCCAGCTGAGGTTGATCACGCCTCGGTGTGTGTCCTGTAGCCAATTTATCATTTTGTTTGAAGTTAGAGATTCCTACAATGAGGTTAGGTTTAGGATGGATCGTGGTTGAGGTTAGAAATTCCTAAAATGAGGTTAGGGTTAGGAGAGGTTGAGGTAAAGCATTCCTGTAGTGAGGTTAAGTTTAGGATAGATTGTGGTTGCGGTTAGGAAATTCTACAATGAGGTTAGATTCATAAGAGGTTCGCGTAAGGCATTCCTACAGTGAGGTTAGGTTCAGGGTTTGGTGTGGTTGAGGCTAGGCCTAGGGTTAGGGTAGGGGAACTGAGCCCTTTTCCCCTTGTACGGTAAGTGAGGTGCACTGTCCTTCCTCCCATAGGACCCCCCATACCCCTGGTCCATTCTACCTTGGCAGGTGGGTTGGTGCCTCCTGCTGTATCGGACCTCCGTCCACCCACCATCCATGTTTGTCATGTACTGTTGTGGGTTTTAATGTAGACTTTGTTTTATGTAATGTATTGTTTATCTGTTTATTTTTATGAAATGGAAAAAAAAACTTTTATATTTTTATATGTGTTTATGAAATGGAACTGAAAGCGCTCTCCAAATTTAGGAGAGGAGACTTTGTTTTTAATTGTTTTTAAAGTAGGTTATAAAATGTAAATGAAATTATTTTTAAAGATAAACTAAAAATGCTTTCCTAAAATGTGGAAAGAAAATCCAATAAAATAATACAGCTGTTTTTAAAGAAAAAAATAAAATATACTTATGTTAAATGAAATGAAATTGCTCCAAATAACAAAAAAAGTGTGCCTAAAGACGACGTTTCGAGCCAAGAAGGGTCTTCTTCAGGTCAGGCACACGAGCTAGCTAAAGAAAGGCAATGGATCTGGCTGTTAAGAGAGCGATGCTACCCCTTCGAATGTCAGAGCCGGAATGAGCTCTCTGTGTTGCTCCATCCTATTTATACCCTCTGTTTATTTTCAGTTTTAGACTTGTTACAATTAATAGACTTTCTTAACTTTCTTCTAAATTTTAACCCTAGATTCTCTAAATTACATAAATTGTGTTATTTTTATGTCTATGAAACCCTTGTATTATTATTTATTCCTATTTATGTAACCAATATGAATTTTACTGCACCTGTTCATAATTTATTGATGTTTTAATGAATTCTTTTATGAATTTTAATGTGGATGTTTAGGAATTATACCCATTACACACAATAGGGTTAGGGTTAGGGGGTTAGGGTTAGGGGGGTTAGCAAAAGGCCGAGGTCCCACCCAACGCTGCTCGACAGCTTTAAATAGGGACTTCAGCCGAAGTTAGACATCATAAATGCCACTAAGATTGCATTTTTTATTTTACAAACATGAATCCTATATCTATGCGTTCAGAACAAGTGTATGTATGTATGTATATGTCAGGACTGGCGACAAATTTTAGAAAATGAAGTAATTAACCCTCAAATTGCTAAAATTGGCTCTCTAGCACCACCTAGACACACTACAATGCCCGCCGCTGCTTGTAGGAATGTGGTAGAAAGATCAAATCAAAACTGGCTTCTTTGTCTACTTGAGACCTACAAATCACTCATTGACTCCACTGACCTAAATCTAACAGGAAATAAGCTAGTGCCTCTGAAATTTACATGAGCACATGTGTCAGCTGTGAGCTAGACATTGTAAACTTGCGACTAAGATCGCTTTTTTTGACTCCACAAACATGAAAGCTATATATGTCTGCGTTCGGAACGAGTGTATCTCTCTGGTGACGTCTTAAGATTGACGATCGGACCCATGGTTTTGGAGCACGAAGGACTAGTTCCAGAAATTTGAAAGCCATCTTCAACTTCTTTGCCTCTCCCCCATCTCTCACTCAACTGCATGCTGTCATTAATTAGCATAACAATGGCTTCACTCTGACAGACAAAAGCCTGTGTGTGTTTGTGTGCGTGGTCACACACACCTGACAGGATAACTGACCAGCTCGTGTCTCATTCCTACATTTTCCTAAATAAATGCCTGATAGCAATAACATGTAAATGCAAAATTTCCAAGTCAAACTCTTTTGCCTCATTTAGAATCTGAATCAAATCTGTAGCTAAAACTGTGCTGCAGCATTACACGATCAAATACATGTAGCCCTGCTCAATTTCTCCACTGAAATTAACTTGTGTCTGCCTGCTGTTACATCAGGAATGTAGACACATCTTTGAGGAAATGTTACACTGCAAAATTACAAGGTCCTTTGTTTAATCACCATTTTAGTCTTTGTAAAAATCGTTTTCATTTATGATTTACGCTCTTTTATAATGTATGTTTTGTCCATATATATATATATATATATATATATATATATATATATTTTTTTTTTTTTTTTTTTTTGAAAATGCATATTATGTATTCATATATTCATGTACTTACATGACAGTGTGTTACACAACAAAGCAGGAGTACTCTCACCACAGACCATTGTTTTTTACAGTACATGGGGAACACTTCAATTCTTAACAGTATTCTTAATAGACACCATGTTGCTGTTAACATTATATAATTACTTAATCATGACAGTGTATTTCATTTCAATGTGGATGTTTTGGACAAGACATTTTGTTTCCATAGCTGACATATCACAGGTACATGTTATCTAATCCATCGGTTGAAAATTATATACATATTGTAATGCACTGTAATATAAAGTGCCTCTCTTGCCAAAAATGACCTTGTGTTCTCTTGACATTGCTTGTTTTTTATCAACATTTTACGAATAATTTGCACTGTCTATGTGAGCTGGAGACCGAGGTCCCGTTCATCGCTGCTTGCAACTTTAATTTGGTTTATTTTCTCAAACAAACATGCCAAGAATTGACATAATCAGATTAATATCTTAACCATTTATCTATGTAAAGGAAGAGGTTCCAAATAAAAATACTTTTTTTTTTTAAAAAAATAAACATATTTCACTTTGGAACTTGATTTATGTCAACTCCTTCAGAACCACTAAAAGTCTACAGTTTCAGTTCTTCCACTCCAAAAATAGTCTAAGATCTGAAAATACATTGGAATTGTGTTAAGACATGTAATAAAATACAATTTATAAACTTGTGATGTGATTTCAGACTATTCCGAATACCCACATTTCTTAATTCTTAATTCTTAATTTTTTTTTTTGGTTTGTTTGTTCTAAAACGTACATCTGACAGTGTTGACAAGGAACTGGAGGTGTTGACAATAAACTTATCTGTACTAAATGGTAAATGGACCTGCATTTGTATAACGCCTTTCTAGTCATCCGACCACTCAAAGTGCTTTTTACACTATGAGTCACATTCACCCATTCACACGCTGGTGGCCGAGGCTACCATACAGAGTGCCACCTGCTACTCAGTTTTAACACACTCACACTAAGGGAAAAAATAATGAAAAAATCTGATGGAGTTGACAGAAACTGAGGACACAACTTTGATAGGCAGATTTTGAAGGAAAACATTGGTATATTTTTCAAAGGTTTTTTTGGGTGGGTCAATATTGTAACCTCTTGCTGAGGACAAGTACAATAACATGGACCTTTTAACTACAGACCAGACATTTAAACAAATTTGCCAAAAAACACTTAAAAATGAGTGATAAAAATATACGCAGTTCCTTCAGATTTAACTTTTGTAAGTATGTAAATCATGATGGATTTATTGATTTTTCATTTAAATTAGACTTTTTTATGTGGGACATTGTTTTGTCCCATCTCTAAAGAATCAGTGAATTATATAGGTAATAATGTAGGTAAATCCATACTTAATAGTGACCCAGACTTTGTACCATGTTGAATCTCTCCACAGTAAATGTTTACAGGACTCAAAATATTAAAACTTTTGCTACACCCTGATCCACTGGGATTAATGGCATTTTAATCATTTCTGTCTGCTCACAGAGGAATTTCAGCTGCTTGAACATCCTGACTGTCATCATGCCACGACTCATTGTTGCTCTGATGATGGCTGCTTTGTCAACAGAGGTCTGCACCACTGGCAGTTTGAAATCCACCTACCACAGTGAAGGTACTGTCAGAGTTCCAGAGGCTTTAAAAGAAACAACTACTGATCACTGCATAAAGTTGGATTACACTCTCTCTACATGTCAGCACAACAACAGCAGTTGCAGTCAGCTGTCAGTGTCTACACTGAACATCTTCAGCTACTGACAGTTCTACATCTACATCCATGCTTGCTGGAGGTAAACTAAAAGTGCATGATCAAAACTAGATGTGTTATCTGAACGGTTCATATATCTAAAGTGATTTAGTTAGTTTACACAGCTACACTCAAAGGCAAGGTGACTGCCAGTTGTCATTGAGAGAGAGGTGTTGTGATATAGTTTAAATATGGGGATAGAGGAGCATATTTTTTCTATTCCATTACAAAAAATATAAGTTGGTCAGTCAGGTTGATTCATCCGTGAAGAGAATACCTCTCCCACGTGCCAGACGCATCAAATGTGAGCATTTGCCCACTCAAGTCGGTTACGATGACGAACTACAGTCAGGTCGAGACCCCGATGAGGACGACGAGCATGCAGATGAGCTTCCCTGAGATGGTTTCTGACAGTTTTTGCAGAAATTCTTTGGTTATGCAAACCGATTGTTGCAGCAGCTGTCTGGGTGGCTGGTCTCAGACGATCTTGGAGGTGAACATGGATGGAGGTAATGGGCTGGTGTGGTTACACGTGGTCTGCGGTTGTGAGGCTGGTTGGATGTACTGCCAAACTGTCTGAAACGCCTTTGGAGACAGCTTATGGTAGAGAAATGAACATTCAATTCAGGGGCAACAGCTCTGGTGGACATTCCTGCAGTCAGCATGCCAGTTGCACACTCCGTCAAAACTTGTGACATCTGTGGCATTGTGCTGTGTGATAAAACTGAACATTTTAGAGTGGCCTTTTATTGTGGCCAGCCTAAGGCACACCTGTGCAATAATCATGCTGTCAAATAAGCATCTTGATATGCCACACCTGTGAGGTGGGATGGATTATCTCAGCAAAGGAGAAGTGCTCACTAACACAAATTTAGACAGATTTGTGAACAATATTTGTGAGAAATGGTCTTTTGTGTATATAGAAAATGTTTTAGATCTTTGAGTTCAGCTCATGAAAAATGGGAGCAAAAACAAAAGTGTTGCATTTTTATTTTTGTTCAGTGTTTATATGTGTGTGTGTGTGTGTGTGTGTGTGTGTGTGTGTGTGTGTGTGTGTGTGTGTGTGTCTGTGTGTCTGTGTGTGTATGTGTGTATGTAATCCATTCACAGAAATACATCTAAACAAAGTACAAAGTACTGGTGTGTCTACTGTGGTATTAAGCACGAGAATATGCATCCATTCACACAATCCTTTCACATCTCGAATACAAAAACGATGTCGTACAGAACACAATAAATTATTTTTTAAATTATTAGTAATCCGTATGACACAATGAGACAGAAAGAGAGATAGACAGAGAGAGATGCAGGACAGATGGTAATGACAGTAGCTTACAACAACATTAATGAAAATAATGATATTATGATTAATAATAATATATTAATATCTGATAATATACATGTGTGACAATAATCATATGTGTATAATAACAGTAGAAGTATGACTAATGATAACAGCAGCAGCAGAAGGCATCTGGCAGGACCACGGCAGCAGCACAACCACACACGTCACACCATCCAGGCACCGTTGCAATACAAGTTAACCTGAGAGACAGTGGAGCACAAAGGCTCCGGAGAAGAAGCCGAGTTAGTGGTTAGAGGAAAGTCTTAAGTCTAGTCTTAAATGTGGAGACAGTGTCTGCCTCCCGGACCGTAGCAGGAAGATGATTCCACAGGAGAGGAGCCTGATAGCTGAAGGCTCTGGCTCCTGATCTACTTTTGGAGACTTTAGGGACCATGAGTAACCCTGCATTCTCCGAGCGCAGAGTTCTGGTGGGATAATATGGCACTATGAGCTCTCTAAGATATGATGGAGCATGACCATTTAGAGCTTTATAAGTTAACAGTAGGATTTTAAATTCAAATCTGGATTTTACAGGGAGCCAGTGCAGAGAAGCGAAAACAGGAGAAATATGATCTTGTTTCTTAGTTCCTGTTAGTATATGTGCTGCTGCATTCTGGATAAGCTGGAGAGTTTTTAAGGACCTAGAGCTACCTGATAATAGGGAGTTACAGTAATCCAGCCTTGAGGTAACAAAAGCGTGGACCAATTTTTATGCATCTTTTTAGGTCAGGATAGGCCTAATTTTTGCAATATTACGCAGATGAAAAAATGCAGTCCGTGAGGGTTGTTTTAAATGAGAATTGAAAGACAGATCTTGATCAAATGTTACTCCGAGGTTTCTTACGGTAGTGCTAGAGGCCAGAGCAATGCCATCTAGAGAAACTATGTCATCAGATAAAGAGTCTCTGAGTTGTTTGGGGCCAAGAACAATAACTTCAGTTTTGTTAATTGATTACTTTCTTCTGGCTTCATAGATAAATACAACTGTGTATCATCCGCATAACAATGGAAATTTACAGAGTGATTTCTAATGATGTTACCTAAAGGAAGCATATATAGAGTAAATAGGATTGGTCCGAGCACAGAACCTTGTGGAACTCCAAAACAAACTTTAGCACGTAAGGATGATTCATTATGAACGTGAACAAATTGAAAACGTTCAGATAAATAAGATTTAAACCAGCTTAGTGCAGAACCTTTAGAGGTTTAATTACAGCTACCTTAAAAGAGGAAACTGAAGAAATTTAGACTATCCACCAAACTCCTCAGCAACTTTTACAGATGCACAGTGGAGAGGATCCTGACAAACTCCATCACATGGGAACTGTTCAGGACAAAAAGGCTCTCAAGTGTGTCATTAAAACGGAATAATTTGTCTGTAGAGCACCCCTCCCCCAATTATAGAACATCTACGACATCCGGGTCACATAAAGGGCACTCAATATCATTAAGGACCACACCCACCCACAGCACTGTTCACACTCCTGCAGTCTGGCAGATGCAACAGAAGAGTGTAAGCAAGGACAACCAGACTAAAAAAACAGTTTCTATCCTCAAGCCATCAGGCTACTAAACCGGTGATTATCCGTCTCTTTCTGTAGAAATACATATTGGACAATGTGACAATATTTGATATTATTTGCACAACAATATTTGCACAACAATTCTAACTGTACATAATATTTTCTCTTTTTTTAAATATTTATTCTTATTCATTTTAGTTTAGTCAGTGTGTTTTTTAGTGGTGTCAGGGCAACTCACGAAGTAAGAATTTCATTGCCCATAACCACCTTTACATTTGCTGTGTACATGATAATAAATCTCTTGAATCTTGAATCTTGAGAATAATGTTTTGGTAAGGGCTATTTTCACCCTGGTGCAAATATCAACAACTTACTGGGGCACAATTAGATGCTATTTGTACCCTGGTGTATATAGCAATGTATGCTATATGCACCCCTGTACAATTAGAAGTGGATGCTATTCGTACCCTGGATTATAGTGTGTGTGCTGTTTATACCCACCTTGGTGCAAATATTTGTACCCTCATTTTGTACAACTAAACTATTATCTTCTCAACCCTAACCCTCAGGACCTAGCTACATAGCTAACTATCCTACCATTACAATGCAACCTTGCCAAGTGTCTTTTCTTTAAGCAGATTTATGGTTGTGTGTAGACCCTACGCACGTCGCCCACGTTGCTGTGAGAATTTTTACTGTGTGCGTCTGTGTCACTCTGCAGTTACACCTCCAAAACACTTGAGTTTGCAGAGGTTTCTGTGAAGCTCTGTATAGTTTAGTTGATTTAAAACACACCCAAAACACACAACATGTCTTAATAGAGATGATTTCAAACACAAGTACACAGATCAGCTTCACTATAACTCACACCATTCACTGACAAACACAAACACTGTTAATCTGGACACGTTTTTCCCTCAAATACAACATGCTAACGTTATTAGCACAGAGATATGGCATTTTACATTGTATAGATTAGCCTAACAGCCGGCGATCTTTCCCTCTTCTCATATAAAGCCAGGGACAACAGCAACATTTAACGAAGGTAACGGCACACAGTTTTGCTCCAAAACAGTATGACAAAACAACTGTCATACTAAACACGTTTTCCAAACAAAAACAAAATGCTAATGTTATTAGGACAAGCCTAAGGCATTTCACGTTGTATAAATTAGCCAAGCGCTGAACAGAGATTTCCTCTTTTCATATGAAACCTGGATAAATCCCTAAGTATAAATCCCCGAAGAATAAATAACACACAAGACTTAAAATGCTATTTTAGTGGGGGCTTTACTGTCTTCACAATTTATAACTCTTACTTGTGAAATAAGAGTAAATAAAAGCTTTGTTTCCACTGAAATGGTTTACGCGCAAAGTTTGCTGTCACACATCATACAGGGGTGAAAATAGCCCTGCTGAGAGGCAAAGGGTGCAAATAGTCATATATATTAATATATATATATATATATATATATATATATATTAAAATTGGGTGGCATTTTCAATTCAGTTGGTTGACAGTTGCATTGTTTTGCTCCTTTAACAGAGAGGACTAATTGTCCAAAACTGAAAATATTCACGAGCAATTGACCTCATCTAACAATACAACATACAGTTCACTGATTTTTTTTTCTGTGTTACCCCCTTGTCTCCCCTATCTAGTCTAAAACCCCCAACTGTTGCTGAAATATCTGGTGTGATTCGTGAATCCAAATCATCTACCTGCCTGTTAGACCCCCTTTCAGCTCACCTAGTTAAAGTTCGTCCTCCCTCCCTCTCCTCTGGTCTTGTGCTCATATCTTTCAAAAGTGCTGTTGTAACTCCAATACTTAAGCAACCTGGTGCAGATCCTTACAACCTGAACAATTTCTGACCAATTTCAAATGACCTTTTCCACTCTAAAAACAATTGCAGCTTAGGTCCATACTCACCTTACACGCAGAAATCTTTTTGAGCAATTTAAGTCCGGTTTTAGCTCCTTTTACAGTACTGATACAGCCTGGCTTTTATTATTCTCATTCTCCTTGATCTGAGTGCAACCTTTCGATACCATTTCACATAACATCCATCTATAGAAACTAGCTATCGTTGGCAGGGGCACCGCCAGGGATTTTGGGCCCCATAGAAAGAATTTTTACTGGGCCCTTAACACAGCTGGCCAGGAGTCCGGCAAAATTTTTTGATGCTATTTTACATAAAACTATTCATTTTGCCGGTATTTTTGACTATCATTCCCATATTTGTGAAAAAAGAACAATCTCTTCCTCCACATTCCTCCCTGACAAACTTGAAGATGATCCTGGACCTGGCTCTGTAGAGTGTACGTGACATACATAATATATATAGTATTTCCTATAATGTAGTCTAACTATTGTAATAGCATCATAGTCACCGTTTCATGTGGCCTCCCACCATTTTGTTTTACTTAAAGGTGCTTTCAGTGATTTGACCAAAAATAAGGGAATATAATAATAAGAATATATATATATATATATATACAGTACAGGCCAAAAGTTTGGACACACCTTCTCATTCAATGCGTTTTCTTTATTTTCATGACTATTTACATTGTAGATTCTCACTGAAGGCATCAAAACTATGAATGAACACATGTGGAGTTATGTACTTAACAAAAAAAGGTGAAATAACTGAAAACATGCTTTATGTTCTAGTTTCTTCAAAATAGCCACCCTTTGCTCTGATTACTGCTTTGCACACTCTTGGCATTCTCTCGATGAGCTTCAAGAGGTCGTCATCTGAAATGGTTTCCACTTCACAGGTGTGCCTTATCAGGGTTAATTAGTGGAATTTCTTGCTTTATCAATGGGGTTGGGACCATCAGTTGTGTTGTGCAGAAGTCAGGTTAATACACAGCCGACAGCCCTATTGGACAACTGTTAAAATTCATATTATGGCAAGAACCAATCAGCTCACTAAAGAAAAACGAGTGGCCATCATTACTTTAAGAAATGAAGGTCAGTCAGTCCGGAAAATTGCAAAAACTTTAAATGTGTCCCCAAGTGGAGTCGCAAAAACCATCAAGCGCTACAACGAAACTGGCACACATGAGGACCAACCCAGGAAAGGAAGACCAAGAGTCACCTCTGCTTCTGAGGATAAGTTCATCCGAGTCACCAGCCTCAGAAATCGCAAGTTAACAGCAGCTCAGATCAGAGACCAGATGAATGCCACACAGAGTTCTAGCAGCAGACCCATCTCTAGAACAACTGTTAAGAGGAGACTGCACGAATCAGGCCTTCATGGTCAAATAGCTGCTAGGAAACCACTGCTAAGGAGAGGCAACAAGCAGAAGAGATTTGTTTGGGCCAAGAAACACAAGGAATGGACATTAGACCAGTGGAAATCTGTGCTTTGGTCTGATGAGTCCAAATTTGAGATCTTTGGTTCCAACCGCCGTGTCTTTGTGAGACACAGAAAAGGTGAATGGATGGATTCCACATGCCTGGTTCCCACTGTGAAGCATGGAGGAGGAGGTGTGATGGTGTGGGGGTGTTTTGCTGGTGACACTGTTGGGGATTTATTCAAAATTGAAGGCACACTGAACCAGCATGGCTACCACAGCATCCTGCAGCGACATGCCATCCCATCCGGTTTGCGTTTAGTTGGACAATCATTTATTTTTCAACAGGACAATGACCCCAAACACACCTCCAGGCTGTGTAAGGGCTATTTGACCAAGGAGGAGAGTGATGGAGTGCTGCGGCAGATGACCTGGCCTCCACAGTCACCGTACCTGAACCCAATCGAGATGGTTTGGGGTGAGCTGGACCGCAGAGTGAAGGCAAAGGGGCTAACAAGTGCTAAACACCTCTGGGAACTCCTTGAAGACTGTTGGAAAACCATTTCAGGTGACTACCTCTTGAAGCTCATCGAGAGAATGCCAAGAGTGTGCAAAGCAGTAATCAGAGCAAAGGGTGGCTATTTTGAAGAAACTAGAATATAAAACATGTTTTCAGTTATTTCACCTTTTTTTGTTAAGTACATAACTCCACATGTGTTCATTCATAGTTTTGATGAAAACGCATTGTATGAGAAGGTGTGTCCAAACTTTTGGCCTGTTATATATATATATATATGTATATATAGCAGACAACAGATTTGCAGACTTGCTGAAAAATCTTTCAATTAACATTTGGCAACTTCCCCTACTGGCCACACAGAGAATCAATACATAAAACCTCCAAGAGCAGCCCGGCATGCTTTACCCCTTTTATGGTTTTTAATCTGAAATGGTAGCAAATTCAGCTACAACAGCAGCCTGGGGTTGATTTGCACTTAATATTAAAATTGATATAGTACTAACTTGGATACCGAATGTCATGTAGAACGTAGAAATTTACAAAATAAACCAATCATTTACTGTAAACACAATCTGCTTTATTATTTTTTTGTTTTAAATAAACTGCATCACAGAGGGGACAGGGGGCACAGTGGATTGAGATGACCCTAAGATGAAAAACAACCACAAAAGCACAGGTCGGGTTTTTTTGTTGGTTTGTTTCTTCGTTTGAACCTTCTGAAATTGATGGTGAGCTTTCCCACCTGGATCTAGAGAAAGATTCCCAGACAACCTGTGGTCACTGGACAGGTCCTGCTACACTCTGCGGAGTGGTAGGCCCAGTATCTGCAGACACCCTCACACACAGCCCTGTTATACAGTTCCCCCTCCCCACTCTGAACACCCCAGACTTACCTTTTACCTCATCCTGAGAACACTGGACTGATATTAATTTTTTGACTTTTCTTGGACTTACTGAACCTGTATCATCTTCATCACCTGGAACTGTAAACTTATAAAGGCTGTGTAGGATATCCTCCTTGACTGAATGGTGTTTGTAATCTGTGCTAATATTATTTTATTTTTATTTTTTTTTGGTTTACTAAGAACTGAGGAATTTGATCGTAATAACTTGAATCTGAGGTTGAAACAAAATTCAGGTTACAAGGGTGCACCCGAGATATTTGACAGCTATTTGGCCAATTTGATATTTTATATCTGATATTATTGTGTATAATATCATTTCTATTGTTTTTATCCTGTCAAAGTATTTTATTTTTTTCTATTTTCATAACTAAATTACTTTACACTTTAACTTTAGCCTCTCAGTCTCATTTAGAGCTCCGGTAGTCGAACCCACTGGTCCATACATCATCTAAAATCTAAACTCTGATAGTGTAATATTAATTATCGACCTCTCACAAGTGTTACACTTTAGTAGTAACAGGTAAGCAGGGGTCACTGTGCTACAGGGGAAATCAATCAATCAATCAATTTTATTTATAAAGCCCAATATCACAAATGACAATTTGCCTCACAGGGCTTTACAGCATACGACCCTCTGTCCTTTGGACCCTGCGGATAAGGAAAAACTCCCCAAAAAAACCCTTTACCGTGTCACATTATCAATTACCCAATCGTCGATGGATAATTCTCTTCTAATGGTTTGTTATTATAAACATATATATGGCTGCAATAAACAAAACAATGTTAGTTTGTTTTTACCAATAGAGAGAAAATATAATCAGCTGTTATAGAAGTTTTCTACAGACAAAGTTTAATGGGGAGGAGACTTTGATACAGTGATGGATGAAAGCATGGATAGAGGATAAAGTAAATAAGTAAACTAGGGAATATATGTTGTGGGATGGACCTTAATTGATATATGGAGCCATAGACACCTAAACCAAAAGTAATATCCTTGGACAGAGCTCAACAATCCCGCATAGACTGGTTGATGTCCTCATATGCAGAAGATAAATTGGATACAGTGACAATAGAACCCACAATTTTTACTTACCATAAGGGTGTTGCAAAAAAAAGTCACTAATAATAATTAGGCATAACTGCAACTAGAGATAACTATAAATTAAACAAAACATTGTTACAAAATAATGAATTTAAAAATAAATCCCAAATATTAATTGACAAACACTGGAGAAAAGCAAATTTACTAAATGATTTTGGAGAATATCAGGAATTATTTAAATCTAAACTATAACCTTATCATTTGGAGAACACATTGCTAAAGAAATCAAAGAAAAAGAATCTGAAAGAATTAGAAAATAACAGACCAGCAAATTAAGATAACAGAGGTTCAACATTGTACAGAGTTTATCAAAGATAATAAATCTCCTAGGAATGATGGGCTGACAAGTGAATTCTTCAAAGCCTTAATCAAATCAGTATCCCTATTCTTAGTAGCTATGTTTGAATAAGCCATAGAAATATGAGTATTGCCGCCAAAGCTTCAGCAAGGTCTTATTAAATTGATCCCTAAACCCAAAAATAGATAAATTAAGTATTGGGTATTGGAGACCAATTGGTCTATTAAATAACAATGCCAAGATATTTGTATTAGTCCTTGATAAAAAGTTTAAATTAGGATTTGATGATATCACTGATGAAGACCAATCAGGATTTACGCCAGTAACAAATTTAGTAACATATGATTAATACTGGATATGACTGATTATAATGAATATATACTGGGCCAAAGCTTTATTTAATCTGTTGATAAAGCTTTTGATACAATTGCACCAGTTTGTGTTTAAAGTTATGAAATGTTTTGAATTCAGGGACCAAATTTTGAAATTTGCCCAAACACAGTGACCGACTACTAGATTTAATAGATGTCATGGAGAAGCAAAGTTGTTCACTTGGCCCCTTTATATTAAATTTTGTCAAATTATGGCCATACATATCTAAAAAAAAATCGATTCCAAGTTATTGTGATCTTAGGTAGAAACTGGCAGATGATATGACAATATTTCTAGCTAATAAGCACAAGGTGAATTAATCAATTAAATGCATTGTGGAATTTTCTGCTGTTTCAGGTCTGGGAGGAAATTGAACAAATCTATTCTTTTACTACTCAAGTACGTGATCTATTAGAAGTAAATGGTATCCCTGTGAAGAACACAGTTACATATTTGGGTGTTTACACTGACAAGAATGGCAGCAGTAATTTAACCTTTAGCCCAACAATTGAACAAATAACGAATAATTATTATGTGGTAGATGAGAGATCTCTCATTAAATGGCAGAGTTCTGTTATCTTAAACTGCGGGTATTTCCAGGTCTGTCCTTGCCAATAGAAATGCCTAGAGCAATGTGTAAAAAATAGACAAGATTTTATTAAATTTCAGCTGGAGGAAAAGATGCCATTATTTTAAAAAAAGATATTCAATGCAACTCAAAAAAACAAAGGTGTGGAGGTACTAAGCTCTTTAATAATACTTTTAAGGTGATATGGTTCACTAATTTGATCAAAGAAGAGGAAGAAGAAAAAGAAAAGTAGAAGAAAACATTTGTAATACTTTCCCTGATTTAATTTTAATGGGTGAAATTAAATTTCTGCTGAAAATGATAAGCTACCTGTGTCTACAGCTGTGTCTCATTTTTGTGATTAGTCTTCTGTGTATACATACTGGTGTGTTTCTCTTTGATCTTTGTCAATTCATCTGTGGTTGTTCCTGCATTCTTGCCTGTGTTCCAACTGTTTTCATTCTGCGTTCATCCTGCATTCATCCCTGCATTATTCCAGTGCTCATCCCTGTGTTCTTGATGTGGTCCATTGATTCATTCAAGTTTATCCTGTTTTTCCCGGTTGGTTTTTGGTTTGGTTTTTGTTCATCTTTCTTTTGGACTTTCGGTTGCCAAGTCCCAGGTCACCAGCACCAGCTCGAGTCCTAGGTCACCATAAACCAGCACAAGTTCCAGTCCCAGGTCACCAGTGAACCAGAGTTTCCGGAGTCGGGGATCCTGGTGGGTGCAACACCTTTTCCAGCCATGGGGGTCCTGGCAGACGTCATTTGTTTTCCGGTGTCGGGGGTCCCAGCAGATGGCAATCCTGTTGCTGCTGAGCTGTGAGAAATAAATATGTGAGGTGTACGCTGCTTGTCTATCTTTTTTTCTGTCAGCGACATACACAGGACGGGTTGTTTTTATTGACTGAGTTGATTATTAAGCCATAGTGATGCACGGATCAGCTGTGATAGCACCCGAATCAGCATGTACCTCAATCATCCAGCCGCACCCGTCTGCAGCTGCACGGACATTTCCACCGCTCTGTGTAGGCTAAGTTACCTTTTTAAATTATGTGGAGCAGCACCAGCTTTCCAGGTGATTTATTCTTTAACGATTAACTTCAAATATTTAAAGTTAGTCCTTAAAATTGCTTTCAGTAATGTAAACATTTCCATGTGCGCAGTAATGTCACTGTAGCAAATACCGTGGGACATTTACACAGTGGTCAAGAGTGCTGGACCGGAAGTGTCGCACAAAAAAACAGAAGCTGGCTGCGTTCTGTTTTGCCTCTGTGTCTACATGAAAAATAAGGTGAATAGAACATGTAAACAGCAGTCAGGAAAAATCGGATATAGGCAACAAATCGGAATTGGGCATCAAGACATGGTAGTGTAAAGGCAGCCTTAGTGTTTGAGAACAGCTATTCAAAATGCACATATGGGGATTTCAGCTTCACCATTCCATAATATCACCAAAAGATTCAGAGAATCCCGAGAATACTCTCCATGTAAGGGACAAGTCTGGAAACCAGCACTGAATGGCTATGACCTTTGACGCCTCACAAGGCACTATATTAAAAACTGACTTGGTTGTACAAAGGATATTATTTCATGGACTCAGAAACACTTTTGAAAACCATTGTCATTAAACACAGTTTGTTGCTTCATATACAAATGCAATTTAAAACTCTACCATGCAAAGTGAAAGCCATATATCAACAACATCCAGAAACGCTCCAGGCACCTGGGTCCAACCTCATCTGAGATGGACAGACACAAAGTGGAAAAGTGTGTAGTGGTCTGATGAGTCCACATTTCAAATTGTTTTCGAAAATCATGGACGTTGTGACATGACATGAGAGGATCATCCAGGACCATCCAGATTGTTACCAGCTCAAAGTTCAAAAACCAGCATCTGTTATTGTACGGGGGTGTGTTAGTGCCCATGGCATCATGGGTAGCTTGATCATCTGTGAAGGCACTATGAATGCTGAAAGGTACATACAGTTTTTTGAGCACCGTATGCTACCGTCGATACATCTTTTTCAGGGACATCCTTGCTCATTCTAGTAAGACAATGATACACGTTCAACACGTCTGTGGCTTCATAGAAAAAGAGTTTAGGCACTAGACTGTCCTGCCAAGACTTGTCTCCCATTTTACATGTTGCGCATTATAAAGCACAAAATGCAGTAATGGAGGCTTAGGAATGTGAAGCAACTGAAGTCATATATCAGGCAAGAATGGGAAAGAATTTCACTTTGAAGACTGCAACAATTGGTGTCCCGAATCCTATACACTTATTGAGTGTTTTTAGAAGAAAAAGTGATGTAACACAGTGGTAAACATGCCTCTGTCCCAGCTGTTTTGGAACATGTTGCATGCATTAAAATCAGAATAAATGTATATTAATAAAAATAGATAATGTTTATGAGTTTGAACATTAAATATCTTGTCTTTGGACTTCATTCAATTGAATATAACCCAAAAAGGATTTCCAAATCATTGCATTCTGTTTTTATTTACATTTTACACAATGTCCCAACTTTTTTGGAATTGGGGTTTTACTATTGAGAAAATTTAACATCCAAAGGAGGTGGGTGAACTCCAAACCAAATCTTGAACCTCTCTCTCAAGAACTTAACAATAAGAGACCTTTAAGATAAAAAGGCAAGTAGTCAAACAATGTTTTTGATAAATTCCACATTAAGCAATGAGGCAGTATTTTGATCATATTACTTTTTCATTTTTTGTCCTATTTTTTTCTTTCTTTCATTGTTTTTTTTCTCATGTTACATGTACCCCTGGCATGATCAGTTCTTTGTGCATATTAAGTGACTGTACAAATCTGCGTTTGTTAAATAAAGAATAATTTATAAAACTAGAATTACCACCCAGTGGTTATATGTCTCTGTGCACGAGTCAAGTTTTTTCGTTACGATTTACGTCAGTACAGAAGATCTATACAATTAGCACAGTTTCAAGGTGGATACCCAAGATTAGAGTTACCAATTAAGTATCTGATCAAATATTTCCCCTTCTGTCTCTATGTGTCAGCCCTGCGATAGTCTGGCAACCCGTCCAGGGTGTACCCTGCCTCTCGCCCGATGTTAGCTGGGATAGGCTTCAGCCCCCCCGCGACCCTCAAGAGGATGAAGTGGTTAGAAGATGAATGAATAAATGAATTATGACAGTCACAGTGATGCTGACCTTTGATATAAAATGTCATCATGTCATTATTGTATCATTATTTTATTTTAAGTTTTGTTGTAATTAGCATAAGAACCTATAGTTATAGACAAAAACATATTTTGGGACCTTTGACCTTTAACCATGAAATTCTAATCAGTTTAGTCTTCTATCCAAGTGGATGTTTTTGTCAAATTTAAGGAAATTCCCTGAAGGTGTTTTGTGTTCACAAAAATGATACAAATGTAAGGTCACACTGACCTTGACTTTTGACCACCAAAATCCAATCAGTTCCAGCTAAACAATTTTTGCCAAATTTGAAGAAATGCCCCAACAGTGTTCTTGAAATATCAAATGCACAAAAAATTGACAGGCAAGGTCACAGTGACCTTGATCTTTCATCACCAATATCTAATCATTGTATCACTGAGTCAAAGTAAATGTTTGTATCAAATTTGAAGGAATTTCCTCAAGGTATTCTTAAGATATCATTTGGTTTGTTGATGAATTATATTTACTACGTTTTTAGGGCAATGCTAATCATATAGCGTAGGAGTTAATGCATTTAAATAAAACAAAAATAAATTCTAAAAACAACACCTATGCATTACCCATATACAGTTTTTACTTTTGTTTAGTTTTTTACACATGACTGCAATGATCCATGTTGGAGATGACTGAGTTCAATTACTGTCATCCCCAACACGGGACCAAAATGGAACCAAAATTTCAGACATTGTGTGTAAAGCTTCTAAATTTTAAATATCTAATCTTGCATAATATGTTAGAATTGGGAAAGAAAAAGAAAACGCTGCAAACTAAAGAACCAAGACCCTTTTGATCATGCTCTTCTATGTGAAGTCTATGTGGACATTTTTTAGCTATCTGTTGGTAAATGCATTGATTTGTATGTTTTAACTCACAGGCCATGCTCTGTCAAAGGTCTCTGACATCAGCATGCAAGATATGAGGCACATCATAAAAAAAACAGGGACACTTGTGGATATAAACTAGTAACAGGGATGCTTGTGGATATAAACTAGTAACAGGGAATATATTGTGAATATAAAGAAGGTACGAGATGGTCCAGAGTTCCTGCTGGACAGGTATTTTTAGTTTGCCTCGAAGTTTGAATGAACATGGCAGCACGACCCATCCTTGTGGCAGCCTCCATGTACACTGGCGAAGTAAACAGGGTGCAACAAGAAGTAAATTCTTCAGTGCAATACAGTTGCAAGTTTCTAACAGACATTTGAAAATACTGCAGAAATCTAACTCTACAACCAAGAGAGCTCAGGATGAGCAAGCTTGGCCTGCTACGTCGAGCTAGCCCTGAGATGACTGTGGTTTCACCTGGGGCTGTCCCGACAGGGAGACACCAGCAGCACTGTGACAGGATGCAGGAGCAGAGGGAGGTGTTCCCAGCAGCTTTCTGACGAACGTCCACTGAGACATGGATGATTGGTAACATATCAGACTCGGTGTTGAGCTAACGGGGCTAACACTACACAGAGCCGACAGCGAGGCTGCATCATCTGGTAAGCTCCGGCAATATACACAAACAATTCATGGTGCTGTGATGTGAAGAGGATCTTCCAGTTCTGCTCTCGGGATGTGGAGTTTTTGACTGTTAAATGTCGGCCCTTTTCATCTTACAATTGCACTATATGTTCTTTCTTATATGTTGCACAAATTATTTTTAAATGTTATGTTTCTTTTTGCTTGGGTAATGCAAAATGTCATTTGGTTTTTGTGCTGCGCATAAAAATGACAAATAAAGAAGTTCAGTTCAGTTCATAACGTTATATTTGACAACACAGCATCCAGTTACTAATGGCTAACGTAAGCCTACTGTAGCGTAGCCTCTGAAACATAACGTCCTCTTCCTTGTGTGTTTCCACTTACTAGTAACGTTAACGCTACTATCTAACGTTAGCACTGTAACCTTATTCTAAAACTCATGTGTCATCACTGACGTTACCCTCACTCTCCTCTTCTGTGTATCTAATGTTACCTTGCCAACGTGCATCATAGACAGAATGTGCACGAAATGGAGGAGGGGGTAGTAGGCCTTTGGGGGAGGTGGAGCTGTGGATGTTCAATTTTTTTCTAAGTGCTGTGTGAAATGCAAGAAAGGTAAGAGTTCCTTCAAAAGGCACAATCACTTTTTGTTTTCAGTCTGGAGCAAGCAACAGCCAGTAGATCCTGTTTTGAAGACCTAAGGGCTGTACTGACAATATATGGATGGAAGAGGTCACTGATGTATTCAGGTGCCTGACCATGGAGGGCTTTGTACCTAAGAACAAGTACCTTGAAGTAAATCCAAGTGTAACACTAAAATGGGAGTAATGTGGGTTGACCTGCTGGACCCGGTTAACAGCCTAGCAGCAGCGCTCTGGATTATTTGAAGAAGATTCAGAGAAGATTGTTTTAGACAAAAAAAGAAGAGAAATAGAGTAGTCCAGTTGGGAGGACACAAAAGCATGGATAATCATCTCCAGCTCAGGTCGAGATACCACAAACCTGAGCTTTGCAATGTGCATGTAAGAACTATGTAAAAAGCAAATAATATAAGACACCACGGGAAAGAGCAGCAGTGTCAGACTTGAAAGGACCGAGAGACAGAGAGAAGTTCCTATCAGAAAGGCCCTATTGAAAATGAAGGAATTATTAGGGCCAGAGCACCAACTGAAGGACATTTTAGGGCCTGAGCATCAACCTCGGTACGAGGACCCTATTAAACTGAAGGAATTATTAGGGCCTGAGCACCGACCACAGGTGGGCAAAGGCCCTATTGAAACTGAAGGAATTAGTATCATTATCATTATTATTAGGGCCTGAGCATGAAGCGGTGCGATGGCATGATTGCAACTGAAGAAATAATTTTTATTTTTTTTCCTACTTGTCTGCATTGGTCTTCATAGCTTAGCGCCACAAAAGGGTGCAAGCTTCTTGTGAAGATTGATGCACTGTTAATCTTGCAGTCAAGTATTTTATACCCACAATGCATGGTTGTGACCGTCACCCACCCTCCCTGGAGACTAGCCTATCAGCCTTTATTGGAAAAGCTTCCTAATATGAGCCAGAGAGGGCCGTAATACACCAAGGTGTGTTAAGGGGAAGGTAAGGAACAAGCAAGGGGGAGGGGGCAGGTGCTAGTCCTGAGTTATATAGTGACAGTGCATGCGGAGGAGAAGGAGGGAAAACAAACAAACAAACAAACAAACAAAAAAAAAAGGGATAAACAGGCAGTGTAGCTGACGTATTGTGGCCTTGAGGTGGTTGTGCTCCATGCAGATTATCAGAAATAAACATATACATGTCTACTATACTGTACTGAAAAACAGAAACAAAAGAGAAGTCTATACTGAACACCAAAAATGTGAGAGTCTTGGTGGAGGGGGAAAGCCCGCCTGTAGAGAAGAGAGAGCGCAGTGTGGAAATTTTGAGAAGCAAGTGGGCCCCTTTGAAGTGATCCCATCGGTTCTCTGTGATGCGTCACGGGGCTGAAGTAACGAACATGCATGCGTGTATTTGAATCCTCCCAATGTGTTTATGAAAACCAACACCAGGGTCCAGGGCCGGCCCTGCGGGGGAAGGGGGGCGGCCCGTCACCCCAAGACCACAGGAGCGCCCAGACCCCACGACCAGGGAGCCACAGAGGCGGCAGGACGCCCCGCAGGCCCCAGGACCAGGGGCGGCAATGGCCGGCCCCCCCAGAGAGCCAGAGACACACCCCAGACAGGCGGGACAGGAGGGCCCACCCACCCACAGCCCGACGCGGACCGCCCCGGACCGCCCCCACCCCCCAAACCCAACCACCACCACCATCAGAAAGGCCCTATTGAAAATGAAGGAATTATTAGGGCCAGAGCACCAACTGAAGGACATTTTAGGGCCTGAGCATCAACCTCGGTACGAGGACCCTATTAAACTGAAGGAATTATTAGGGCCTGAGCACCGACCACAGGTGGGCAAAGGCCCTATTGAAACTGAAGGAATTAGTATCATTATCATTATTATTAGGGCCTGAGCATGAAGCGGTGCGATGGCGTGATTGCAACTGAAGAAATAATTTTTATTTTTTTTCCTACTTGTCTGCATTGGTCTTCATAGCTTAGCGCCACAAAAGGGTGCAAGCTTCTTGTGAAGATTGATGCACTGTTAATCTTGCAGTCAAGTATTTTATACCCCCAGAGAGCCAGAGACACACCCCAGACAGGCGGGACAGGAGGGCCCACCCACCCACAGCCCGACGCGGACCGCCCCGGACCGCCCCCACCCCCCAAACCCAACCACCACCCACCCCCGACCACCCGGAGACCAGGAGGGGCCATTCGCCCGAACCCCCCAGGACGAGCCACCACCCACACACAGGAGAGAGCGACCCACCACGAGCAGTGAATCCCCCATCGGTACTTCCCCGGCAGAGTGTCCAAAAACCACAGCCGGTCAGGAGGCAGAACCCCGGCAGGAACCCACAGAGCCCCCAGGCGCCACCCGGCCCACCCGCCCTAGGGCCACGGGACCCCCCAGACACCGGGAACCCAGCGACACCACCATGATGTAAATGGGCTCCCTGGCCCCAGCCCCCAACCCAGGAGGGCCGGGCCCCACAAGCCACGCTAAGCGTATCAAAAGTGTATGTTAACCCACCACCCCCCCTCTTACTATGATTCTCCGATCCCTGACGGAGAATCATTAACCCTACACCGTGAATGTGCATGTGAGTGCCCATAAGTGTGATGTGCTGCATTAAAATTGAGGGACATAGGAGACAGGTGTGGCCAAGGCTGATGGAACCTGTTCCCATTTGTCCCCCAAAATGTAGGTGTATGTGGTGCTTTAAAATTAGAGGACAGAAAAGGACGGGCCGGGGGACAGCATGGAGGGCTACCGGACACCACTGTCCCATAGCCTGCCCCATCATGAAGCCCCCCAATCCATCTGTGGTCTGCGCCTCAAAGAGTGAGTGTATGTGGTGCGTTAAAAACTGTGGAGTGTGTGGAGAGTGAACAAAATGTGGTTTAGGAGGCCAGGCCAGTGTGGGCCCGGCCCGAAGGCTGGAGGGATGGATGACAGGGGCTAGAAGGCGGCGCCAACCAGACCCCCGGCGCCGCGAGGCCCCCAGTGCCCATGGACAGTGGGCCAGGCGGGCCCCAAGGAAACCCAACAGGCCCCCACCCAGCCCCGCCCCCCAAGCAACTGCAGCGCCAGGCCCCCGCAATGGTCCCGACCTGGGTCACACCGCCCGCAGCAAATCGACCCCCAGCAGAAGGATGAGACACGTCACCAGGGAGCACAGAAGACGAGCCCCACCCAGCCCCCCCGAACCCCGAAGCGCAGGAGCACAGGCCAACCCGCAACCCCGCCAGGATCCCCCCAGACCACCACAGACCCAGAGCCGGGCCACCAGCCCATCCGACCCGCCCCCCCACCACCGGCTGCACACCAACGGGCAGGCCCACACTGCACAGCACCAGAGCACCCCCCGCAGGCAGCACCCAGCCCCCGCGCCAGGCCCCCCAGCCTGGGGGAGGACCCCGAGCCCGCCCAAGGCCGGGAGAGAGGGGCAGGGAGGGACGGGGAGAGGGGGGAGGGTGGAGGGAGGGGGAAGGGTGGGAGCGGAGCGAAGGGGGGGGGGGAGGAGGAGCCCACCCACCCCGCACCACCCAGGGCGGAAACAGCCCCCCAAGGGGGACCGGCCACGCCGCCCCCGGCCCAGGGAGCAAGGGGGAGAAGGTGCGCCTAACACATGCTAAAGACCTTGAAATCTGATGAACCGCTGTGGTATATTGTGGTGTGAGAGATAGAGGGAATAGGGGTTACATCATTAACAGAAACAGAAACAGGTTACATATGACACAACAGTCTTTACAGACTTGTAATATTTATATGTACAGGTGGCATATGCTCACAGGCTGAGTGGCACTATACAGACATGTTTAGTGAGAGAATAAATGGTGACCATTTTTCTGTAAAGTATGTTAATTGATTTCTGTGGCCGGCAGAAATTTTCTCCAGCGAAATATGTTCTGCAAGGAGATTCAGCCAATGGTTGATGTTGAGGGTCGTTTATCTTTCCAATTGACTAGGATTGTTTTCTTGGCGATGGCAAGAGCTACAAGAAGAGAGTTGCAGTGGCTGTTTGGGAGGTCAATTGTCATCAGGTCACCAATTAAGCACAGGTTGGGAGATAATGGGATCCTGCAGTCCAAAATGGAGGAGAGTTTTTGAGTGACTGTTGACCAGAAGTGCTGGACGGGTGAACATAACCAGAGTGCATGAAAGTAAGTGTCTGCAGTGTTCTGAGTACACTGAGTGCATGTGTCAGATTGACTAAAGCCCATTCTATTCATCTTTTGTTGGGTGATGT
Source organism: Epinephelus awoara (assembly GCA_035609425.1). Lineage (NCBI taxonomy): Eukaryota > Metazoa > Chordata > Actinopteri > Perciformes > Serranidae > Epinephelus > Epinephelus awoara. The sequence continues at coordinate 117,628 of CM069296.1, forward strand.
GTGTTCTGTGGAGTACTTTAAATTGGATAAGCTGTATATTAGTGTGTCTTGTCATCTTAAATGTATTTTTGCATATCTGAGTCCAGAAGTCAGGGTCGGGTGAAGCACCCAGCTCCTTTTCCCATTTTAAAATTGGTAAATGTATAGAGCTGGTCTTTGACAGTAATTTATAAATCTTGGAAAGGTTCTTCTTATGACTCGGAGAAAGCTTTGTAATATGTTTGGCAAATTCTGGTGGCTGCAAAGTGTCCTGAGGCGCTGGAATTCTCTTCTTGATTGTTTTTATCAGTTGTAAATATTGTAGACAATTTCCATTTCTTATTTCAAAAGTTTGAAATAAGTTTGTGTATGTCATAAGGATATTGTCTTGGAAAAGGTGATGGAGATGAGTTACTCCCTTCAACTCCCATGTGCTAAAATGGAGAGGTCTTTTGTTGATTTCAAAGTCCGGGTTGTGCCAGATTGGAGAGAGCAAGCAAGGTTCTATCTGAGAGTTAGTGATATCTAGTGTTTTCCACCAGGCTGACAAGGTGGAAGCAATCATTGGGTTCTTAAAACAGTTATGACGTTTGAGTGTAGTGGTGATAAACGGGAGGTCAGAAAGTTTTCTATAGTTACAGTCCGCCTGTTCTAGTTCGAGCCAGGAGTTGTAGTCTTCATTAGGGTATAACCATTTCAGTAGGTATTGTAGCTGGTTAGCCAAATAGTAATGTTTAAAGTTAGGAGCGTCCAAACCCCCTTCCAGTTTGTTTTTCTGAAGGGTACTTAGGCTAATTTTTGCTGTTTTGTTCTTTGAGTAAAATTTTATAATTGCAGAATCTAATGACAGGAACCATTTCGATGTGGGAGTGAATGGAATCATGGAAAAAAAATAGTTAATTTGGGGTAGAATTTTTATTTTAGCTGTGGCTATTCGACCCAGGAGGGAGATGGGAAGATTATTCCAGCGCTTCAGGTCACCACAGATCTTATCTAGAAGCGGGCTAAAGTTCAGGTGGACCAAGTCTGATAGTTTGGATGAAATATTTATGCCAAGATATCTTATGTTGCCCACAGGGAGAGAAAATTTTTGGTCTGCAGGATTCCAAGAGTTCTCCGTTATTGGCAGTATTGTCGATTTGGACCAGTTGATGGAGTAGTCCGAAAGTTTAGAAAAATTTGTTATGAGATTAAATACTTCATGTAAAGATGATTTCGGTTCTTGTAGGTAAAGTAAAATGTCGTCGGCATATAGATTAATTTTATGCTCTGAATTGGCGGAATGGATACCTCTGATCTTGCTGTTCTGACGGATTGCCATAGCCAATGGTTCGATGAATATTGCAAACAGTAGAGGTGAGAGTGAGCACCCTTGTCTGGTACCTCTCTGCAAAGTGAAGCTTTTAGATGTGATCCCATTGGTGGTGACTGTGGCCTTAGGGGAATTATATAAGGCTGATACCCACTTGATAAATGACTCTCCAAAGCCAAATCCACTCAGGGTGGCAAATAGGAAGGACCAGTTGACCTTGTCGAAGGCTTTTTCTGCATCAAGTGACAGAACAATTGTTTTGGTATTAGCCCGTTGTGCTTTACTTATCAAATTAAGAACTCTTCTGACGTTATTACTTGAGTGTCTGCCATTAATGAAGCCTGTTTGATCATTATGAATTATTGTTGCAATTATTTTCTCCAGTCTAGAAGCAAGTGCCTTTGAGATAATTTTGATATCACTGTTGATTAGTGATAGAGGACGGTAGCTAGAAGGAAGTGTGGGGTCTTTGTCTGGCTTTAGTAATAATTTGATTGCTGCTGTATTCATGTGAGGTATATACCTCCGTTGTTTTTGATCTCTGTCACTGTCCTGATGAAAAGTGGTGCTAATATAGTCCAGAAATGTTTTATAAATTCAGCAGGAAAGCCATCTGGACCTGGGGCCTTACCTGTTGGCATTTTGTCTAATGCGCTCTGCAGGTCATTAATAGTCAGGGGGGCATCTAAAATATTTCTGTGTTCCGTGGATAATTGAGGTAAATTTAGGTTGTCGAGAAAAGCCTGAATATCTTCTGGGTTTGGATTGTTTACTGTTGAATATAGGTTATGGTAGAAAGAATAGAAAATCTGATTGATCTCCTGAGGGGATTGTGTGGTAATGGTGATAATTTCCGGACGGCCCCTGGATTGTTGTTATCAGAGATTTTTCTTATTACGTTGGAGCTGGTTTGCCAAAACTTTTCCTGATTTGTTACTGTGTTCAAAGTTATTATATCTTAGTTGCTGTATAATAAATTCAGTTTTCTTTGATAGAATATTGTCCAATTGTGATTTTGCACACTGTAATTGGGTCCATACCTGATCACTTGGATTGTTCGCATATTCCTGTGTTAGTTGTTTTATTTTTTCCTCAATGTTTTTTTCCGCTTGCAATTCCTGTTTCTTTTTGTAGGAGGAGTATGATATAATTTTCCCTCTGATTACTGCCTTTCCAGCCTCCCATATTAAAGATGGAGATAAATTTGGAGAGTCATTATCTTCAAGAAAGTTTGCCCACTTCCGTCTCACCATTTTATCAAAGTCTGGGTCTTTAAGTAAAGAGATATTAAAGCGCCATGTTGGGGACCGTCTATGGATGGTTTCTTATTTGCAGATTGAGTGATATTGGTGCATGGTCGCTGATAATGATAGGGTGTATTTTTGTGGTAATTTTTTGTGAGATGGAATTATTTAAGAGAAAAAGGTCAATTCTTGAAAATGAGCGATGCACAGGAGAGAAGAAAGTATATTCTCTCTTCGATGGGTATTTGAGTCTCCAGCCATCGCCAAGCCCAAAATCATCCATATATTCCTGTATTACCTTAGCCGATTGTGATTGCTTTGTATGTACTGAGTTACTAGATCAGTCTAATGAAGCATTTAGGACTGTGTTAAAGTCTCCTCCAATTATAGTTGTCGAGCTGTCTGATAGGTTAGATAGTAGAGAGAAGACTGAGTGAAAGAAGGCTGGATCATCATTATTAGGGGCATACAGATTAACGATTGTATATAATTTGTTAAAGATTGTTGCCTGAATAATGATGTAGCGGCCTTCTGGGTCTGTTACCGTGCTGTTTAAAGTGAATGGTAGTCTCTTGTGGACCATGATAGAGACACCTCTTTGTCTGTTGTTATAGCAGGATGAAAAAATTTGATTAAAATTTGGATCTTTAAGAGATTTTTCTTCTGACTTTAGCAAGTGGGTTTTCAATTTTGTGACAAAGTCCATCACTTTAATTTTCTTAGCCTGTGAGCGGATGCCATGCACATTCCAGGAAACCAAGTTTAGGTGTAACATTGACAAAGTGGGGGTTTTATCATACTGTGTGAGGGTATGGAAAATAATCTGTGTGTGTTTCTATGTGAGTTTCTCTCTGCGTGGATTTTACATGAGTAGATGTAATTGTTAAGTGTATGTATAACAGTCAACCGATGTGTCATGGTGAAGCATTGCAGAGTTATGGAGCAGAGCATCAGAATATATATAAGCACAGTTAACAACCAGAGGCGCCTGCGTGTTGAGGTATTCACAAACCTGAAAAACAAAGGGGTTACATGGAGTGTATTTGTGTGTGAGGTGAGGGAGGGGGAATGAGTGAGAGGGGAGGGGAGGGACATGAAGGAGGGAAAAAAGAAAAAAAAAATTGAGAAGGAAAGGGAGAGTACTGGGTGGAGTGTGTGAAGTGTACATTCACACCCTGTGAGATTTTTTTTTTTTTCTTCTTCTTTTTACTAAGTCAGTGTTATGTTCATTATGTACACATATACAACCATACATCCATATGTACATACATACACATCTGCATATATACATACATACATATAGATATATATACACATATACATATATATATACCCGGGCCGCACAATTAATTGCATTGCATTCACAGGAATGCTTAGTTATCTGTTGCAGGAGAAATGTGTAAGAATACCATTTTGAATGAAATATTCATGCCTATATTTATTTATTTATTTCAAGAATAGTGCAGCCCCAATATATATACATGCATACACACATCTTTTGATCTTTTTTTTTTTTATATTCCTTTGATAATATAATTAAGCTATGGTTCTACATTGTTTTGTGGTTTTAGGGGCACTTATCTCATTTAGAAGAGCCATGGGGTGGTGGTAGAGTTGCCGAACAGTTGACCATCTATGTATAATTTGTCTACCACAAGAGAGGTCCTATTTCCCTTCTGCCCGTGCTCTTTTAATATAGGATATAACACTTTCCGCCTCTCGTTGATTTCCCTGGGGAACTGATCGTTCATACCGAACGAAGTGCCTTTCAGCTCTCGTCCTTTACTTTAAACGAGCATTTTCTGCTGATAATGTTCGAATTTGGCGATGATGGGACGAGGACGCTGACCTGCTCGGGGTCCGAGCCTGTGGACGCGGTGAAAGGTGATGTTGTTGACAGTCTCCGTCGGGATCTTGAGGGCCGTCACCATAAACTTCTTTAAATGGACTTCTGGATTGTCTGTTGTGCTCTCCGGGATGCCAGAAATGATTAAATTGTCTCTCATACTTCTGGACTGCACGTCGAGGACAGTTTCCTTCAGGAGTTTATTTTCCTTTTTGAGGAGATCTACATCTGACATGACTGCCGCTAAGGTGGAGCGGAGTTCAGCGTTGTTTTGCTGCAGGTCGCTAATCTGCTGGTAAGTGAACTCCAAGCTTACCTTCAGGTCTTTAATCTCCTGGTGAAGCAGACCGAGCACTTCTAGCTTCTTGTTGATGGATTCCAAGACGCTGAATTCGGAGGATAATAAGTCCTGCGTGTCGGTGGCTGAGTCGGTCTTCTTCCTCTTATTGGGATTGTCGGCAGGGCCCTCCATGACGCACTCGTAGTAGTAACGATCGATAAACTCTTCTAGGTCCTCCACTCTGGCTGATGGTGCAGGCTGGAGTTGTCACCCGTTAGGTAATTATATTTGTTTGGCTAACGTTAGTTTGTTGATATCTGATCTAGCAGCGAGGTGCAGCCATGCACTAAGCTGATTTAAATCTTATTTATCTGATCGTTTTCAATTTGTTGACGTTCATAATGAATCATCCGTACGTACTAAAGTTTGTTTTGGAGTTCCGCAAGGTTCTGTGCTTGGACCAATCCTATTTATTCTATATATGCTTCCTTTAGGTAACATCATTAGAAATCACTCTATAAATTTCCATTGTTATGCAGATGATACACAGTTGTATTTATCTATGAAGCCAGAAGAAAGGGATCAATTAACTAAACTTCATAATTGTCTTAAAGACATAAAAACCTGGATGAGCACCAATTTCCTGATGTTAAATTCAAACAAAACTGAAGTTATTGTTCTTGGCCCCAAACAACTCAGAGACTCTTTATCTGATGACATAGTTTCTCTCGATGGCATTGCTCTGGCCTCTACCACTACCGTAAGAAACCTCGGAGTAACATTTGATCAAGATCTGTCTTTCAATTCTCATTTAAAACAAACCTCACGGACTGCATTTTTTCATCTGCGTAATATTGCAAAAATTAGGCCTATCTTGACCCAAAGAGATGCAGAAAAATTGGTCCACGCTTTTGTTACCTCGAGGCATGATTACTGTAACTCTCTACTATCAGGTAGCTCTAGTAGATCATTAAAAACTCTTCAACTAATTCAGAATGCAGCAGCACGTGTACTAACAGGAACTAAGAAACGAGATCATATTTCTCCTGTTTTAGCTTCTCTGCACTGGCTCCCTGTAAAATCCAGAATTGAATTTAAAATCCTACTGTTAACTTCTAAAGCTCTAAATGGTTAAGCTCCGTCATATCTTAGAGAGCTCATAGTGCCATATTATCCCACCAGAACTCTGCGCTCTGAGAACGCAGGGTTACTCGTGGTCCCTAAAGTCTCCAAAAGTAGATCAGGAGCCAGAGCCTTCAGCTATCAGGCTCCTCTCCTGTGGAATCATCTTCCTGCTACGGTCCGGGAGGCAGACACTGTCTGAAGGAATTATTACTTTTCCTCGAAGTAAACTGCCCTTTTGGGGGTTTTAACATGGTCAATTGTGCCAATTTCTGCATGTGCTTCAGTCACTGTGTAAATTTACGTGTGATATGGCTTTTGCTGGTGATTGGGGCAAAATGACTTAGACATGCCCCTTAAAGAGCAGCCCCAGCAGCATGTTTCACAGACATGCACAAAAATAGGTACATACCTGTACCATGCCCAGATGCACAAAAAAGTCTCTGCCCAATGTTGAATGGTGCGCCCGCTGCAGAGCATTGAATTTGTGAGGTCTCGCCATAATTAAAGAAATTGCTATAACTTTGGCGTAAATGCTCCAATCTCCAGGCTGCAACTTTATTCCCATTACAAGGCAGGCAAACAGTGAAGCTGGCTGGTGACAATAGTCGGGGTTTTGACCTAAGAGGTGGGAGACCACTGGCGTTAAAGCGGTTCTCCAGCTGGATGTCCTGTGTTGCTGGAACATGAGAGAAGGGAAGGGAAAGTCTTCTCCTATATTTGCAGTCACCGACCACCACCCAGTGTTCCAGGTGTAATAGAGTGGAGCAGCTACCCAAACTCTTTGAGTAGGAGCCAGGGGTCCACAGATGCAGAGATAGCAGCAGCAGGAGGCAACGCCAGCCTGCTTTTCAGCACTGAAGATGGTGCCCTGTGTAGGGCCTCAGGAAGACGATTGTCTCCAAAAGTTTCTATCAACACAGCGATTCTCTCGCTGAGACACTGACAGCCCTTGCAAGTTAAGTGGAGCCATGGCGTTTTCTTGACTAGTTGTCTTAAAAGAAAAACTGTCAACCTGAAATCCAGTGGTTAAAATCCATTGTCAAATAAAGGATATTGTTGAAACCAACCTATATCTAAAATGTTTATCAGAAAAGGCAGCTTAAAACCAGATAAATATAAGTTAAAAGTTGGTTTACAAGAGAATGTAAGCGCAAACTCTGGTCGCCAACACGGAAGCAGTGGAGCATGCATTTTAACACTACTTTAACACTACATGTCACGTTCATACACTGGTGGCCAAGGCTATCATATGAGGTGTAATCTGCTACTCATTCTAAACATTCACATGCAGTTAAGGGTTCAGTATCTGGCTCAAGGATACTTTGTCATGCCAACTGGAGAAGCCCTGGTTTGAAATGCTGATCTTTCAATGAGTGGATGAGCCACTCTGCCAACTCAGTCACAGCCAGGGACTCACTTTGGAGAGGCTCTTGTATTAACAAATTCTAATATGAACCTTAAAGCCACAGTGTGTAGGAATTTTTCCCATCTTACGTTGAAATCATATATTGTATTCCAACGGATAGCGCACTCTAGCGCCTCACTGTTTCAAACGCATATTGCAACAACGGTAGCCGCTGTGTACCAAAAAGCTATGATTACATTGATGAAACCATGTCATCCGATACTTCATAGAGTATTCATTTAGGCTTCTACACAGACACACACGACGCGAGTTGACAAACCCTCAATATGCTGGCTGTGTTCACAACGTAGGACTGTTGGGGCGGGTGTAAATCGAAACAAACCAATCACGTCCTGGCCTCTAGTTTCCCGCCGCAGCGCAGGGTGGCGTAGGGTGGCGAACCCCGCACAGAGCTAGTTTCGAGCAGCACAACCTGAGGCGTGCTCGGTTTGGTAGTTTGGCAGAACGAGGTGCACTGAGATGGGTGTGGCGGCGCAGCAGGGGGAGGTGTCGACAGATCCAGCTTGGCGCAGTGACAGTTTCGTGCCAAAAGGCTTCGCCGAAGGTGTGGTAAAAGCTCACCAGCTGAAACCAGGTCGACTGTCAGTGCAGGCAGAGCGCAGCCGGTGTAGTGAAAGATTGGCTGACCGGCGGACAGTGCGCACACGTCACCAAAACCTCACAGGTACATTAACAATCAATTCAATCAATCAATTTTCCTTGAACCCGTATCTTGGCTATAAAGCCCGGGTTGAACCCAAAGGCAGCCAGAGTCTGCCATAAGTACTGGTGTTCAACCCGGTCAAAAGCCTTTTCCTGGTCTATGGAAATAAGACCAGTGTCTACAGCCAATGAGCTGGAGAGTTCCCAAACATCACAAATTAAAGTGACATTGTCACTTATGAGCCTGCTGGGCACACAGTAAGTCTGGTCAGGGTGGATGATGGACGCCGTCACCTCCCTCATTCTCAGGGCCAGAGCTTTGGACAGGATTTTATAATCCGTGCACAGCAGAGACACCGGCTTCCAGTTTTTCAGGTCTTGTAGGTCTCCCTTTTTAGGCAGCACAGTTATCACGGCCCTCCTGCAGCTCAGAGGCAGTTTTTTTGTTTTTCAAACTGTTTGTCAGTACCTCGAGCAGGTCTGGCCCTATGTCGGTCCAGAAGGACTTGTAAAAATCAACAGGGAGGCCATCTATCCTCGGAGCTCTGCCGCTCTCTAGGCTCATCAGGGCCAAGGTCAGCTCCTGAAGAGTCAGGTCTGCCTCTAGTTTGTGGTTTTTCTCTGTGCTTACCTTAGGGAGACCACTGAGGAAGCTGCTGTGCACATTTGGATTTGGTGTCCATTCACTCTTAAACAGGTCTCTGTAGAAACCGGCAGCACACTTCCTGATCTCAGATGAGTCTGAGATTTCAGAGCCGCTGTCTGTACGTAAAGAGTGAATGATTTTCTGTTGTCCATTTTTCTGCTCCAACCCAAAGAAAAACTGAGAGGGAGCATCCATTGCTGCGATGTTCAGGAACCTGACCAGAGCTCCCTGTGCTGTAACACCCAGCAGGTTGGCTATAGACGCCTTTTTGGATTTGAGGGAGTCTAAAAACCCTCGATCTCCGGTAGACTCTGCTAAAGACTGCAGCTCTACTATCTCGGTCTCCAGGTCTCTCATAGACCAGGTTATGTCTCTAGTGACATTACGAGTGTGCTGTTGGCAAAGCTGCTTAATTTGGGCTTTGCCAAAATCCCACCACTGCTGAATATAACTGAAGGCAGGTTTGCTCTCCCTGTGGGATGCCCAAAAATACTTAAAAGCAGTTTTAAAAAACTGGTCATTTAAAAGGCTGGTGTTAAAATGCCAGTAGGCGCTTTTAAAACGTACATTTTTGATAAAAACAGAGCAGGAGAGGAGACAGTGATCAGTAAAACCCACAGGCTGAATGTGACATCTTTTAAAAATGTTCACATGGTGATTAAAACAATAAAAACGGTCCAATCTGGCCAGAGATAAAACATTTGCTCTTGAGTGACTCCAGGTTTACTGCCTATAGTCTCTGTTAAAAACCCTCCAGACATCAGACTCATCAGCTCATGTGTCTCAATGAGCTGTCTGATTCTGTGGGACGAGGCAGGATGATTCCTGTCCAGGTTGTGATCAACTGTACAGTTAAAATCACCCCCTAAAAACATAAAATCATTACTGTTGAGAGTTCTAAAAGTATCAGATAAAATGTTTAAAAATGCCATCCTCTCCACACCATTGGTGGGAGCATAGACATTTAAAAACACCATCGTCAACCTTTCAAACTGAGCTTTTACTTTTAAAATCAAAATTTAAAATTTTTTTAAAATTTAAAATAAAAATGAAACCGGCCCCGGAGTCACTGGAACCAGGGGTGCTGCCGCGGCCGGCGGCAGATCTTCGCCATCAGCAGCAGGAGCTGCAGCAGCAGCAGCCCGCTGCTCTCTACCTTTCTCCGGGCAAGAGCGGATCAAGTGTCCCTCTGCCCCACATCCAAAACATTTTATGGTCTCTGATGACGCGAACACCATATAATTAAAGCCCTCGACTTTAAAATTAAAGGACAGGTTCAAATCACTGTTATTGTCTCTCAGGATCATGTATACCTGCCTCCTGTGACACACTACACGTTTTAACTTTGGTGATTTACACCCTAAAGAAACCATCTTTATCGCTGACACTAGTTGACCATATTGTTATGCCCAGTCTAGGGGTGTCTGGGACACAACATGAAAGGCCCCATCTTCCCCAAGTCCCAAGTAGCCACAATAAAAAGGATGTGTGGAACAGTCAATAGTACAAATTTATTTACAATAGTCGAATGACAGAATTAACGGAAATAATAACTTCAGGGTGGACTAAGGCCAAAATAACTAACAAAACAATTCTATTTAGGGAGTAGATAACCTAACCAAATAATAAGAAATAAATGACAAAAATCTTACCTCCCTAACTAAAAAAACAGGAGAAAAAAGGTTTGCAACAGAAATGGCAGTCCACCCCTACTATGCAATATACAAACGATCAAAAGGCTGTTCAACTACAATACGAAACAACGAATTGTGTGGCCGGTTGGGAGAAGAGGAAGGTGAGGTCTGCCTGCTAGCTCGCAGCGACTGCCATCTTGGCCCTTTAAAAACGCGAACGCCCTTGCCGGCAGCCAATCAAACGAGCGCAGATCCAACGCACCAATCACCGCTGGGCTGTGGCACACACCTATTTACATACAAAAAACAAAGAGCACAGAGAACACGTGCAGGAAAATATACACAACCATAAGAAATTACGACAACAGTCGTAACAATATCGAGACAGCTCTTTAGCCAACACCTCATTCTTGATGAAAGGAGGAGTGTTCGATATGACCACTTTGATAGCCGGGCTGACGGGGGGGAAGAACGGGAGTAAACGTGTCTTGAATTAGTACACCTTTCTCCGCCACCTCGCCAACCTTAGCCGTGCTGTCAAGGAACATGACTATAGCTCCGTTCATCCAGGAGGCCGACCTCACGCTGCCGTACCCGACCACATCTCCCACCACCAGCCCCGCTTCTTCCACGGAGCACCGCACCGCCAGCACAAGCTTGATAGCATGACGGCGGGTCAGCTTCTCAAACTCGGCCAGAGGCGTATCCACCACCGGCATGGTGCCACAAACAGGCACGCTGCCCACACATACACAAACACCCCCCTACCCCTCCACCAACACCTCCACTACCCCTATATTACACACCACTATGTATATGCACACCTATAATACATACACCCAGAGAGGAAAGTTAGAAAAAGTTATTAAATACCACAAAAACACTGAACAAACAATTCACCACGCTCTCAGCTCCACACTCAGTCCGCCATTCTCACAGAGAGAGAGAGAGAGAGAGAGAGGAAGAGAGAGAGCGAGAGAGAAGGAGAGAAGGTGCCCAGTATATTAAAGGGGGTCCTCCAGCAGACTAGGCCTAAGCCAGCCTAACTATATTATACCTACTATAACTGCTGCATTCTGAATTAGCTGGAGAGTTTTTAAGGACTTACCAGAGCTGCCTGATAATAGGGAGTTACAGTAATCCAGCCTAGAGGTAACAAAAGTGTGGACCAATTTTTCTGCATCTTTTCAGGTCAGGATAGGCCTAATTTTCGCAATATTACGCAGATGAAAAAAGTCAGTCCATGAGGTTTGTTTTAAATGAGAATTGAAAGACAGATCTTGATCAAATGTTACTCCGAGATTTCTTACGGTAGTGCTAGAGGCCAGAGCAATGCCATCGAGAGAAACTATGTCATCAGATAAAGAGTTTCTGAGTTGTTTGGGGCCAAGAACAATAACTTCAGTTTCGTCTGAATTTAACATCAGGAAGTTGGTGCTCATCCATATTTGTATGTCTTTAAGACAATTATGAAGTTTAGTTAACTGATTACTTTCTTCTGGCTTCATAGATAAATACAACTGTGTATCATCCGCATAACAATGGAAATTTACAGAGTGATTTCTAATTATGTTACCTAAAGGAAGCAAATATAGAGTAAATAGGATTGGTCCGAGCACAGAACCTTGCGGAACTCCAAAACAAACTTACCAGCTTATTGCAGAACCTTTTAGGCCAATTAAGTGTTCCAGTCTCTGTAGCAGAATTTGATGGTCAATTGTGTCAAACGCCGCACTAAGATCTAATAAAACAAGTACAGAGACAAGTCCTTTGTCTGAAGCAATCAGAAGGTCATTTGTAATTTTAACTAGTGCTGTCTCAGTGCTATGATGCACTCTAAATCCTGACTGAAATTCCTCAAATAAATCATTATCATGGAGAAAATCACACAGCTGGTCTGCAACTACTTTCTCAAGAATGCACAATGCAACAGATACCCACAATAACCATTATTCAATGCAACTATCTGCAATCAGCACATAAATGTATCTCTATATCGACTGTCCCATCACATCTGATGTCAGGTCAAAGGGGACTGGCACCGTTTGGCACGCGTAATGGAAACCCAACCTGATTTGATTAACACAGCTGCAAACTAATGAGTTCACATCCCTCTCAGCCAATCACAAACAGCCACAGCATCAGATAGAGAGTATATATTCAGCATCTATCATCTTAGAAAAGTCAAAAGAAAAGAAACAGAGTGAGACTGTAAGAGAGAAAGAGAGAGTGCGCGCGCATGAGAGAAACACAACATTGATTTACAATTGTGGTGACCTCCTCCCAGGCTACCTTTGCATCATCAGCCCGTGGAGGTCTGCTCGCAGTTCTGTATATTCAGACACTGTGAGCTTGGACCTTCCGGACTTAAACATTAGTTTCCTCCTGGGAGAAGTTTGGCCGTCTGACTCTGCTGCTCTCTTCTGCCATGGCGAATAGAGTAAACTCTCATTACGCCTTCGTACGGCGAGGAGAGGGGCTCATTTGATTGGTGTGATGTGAATCGGCTGTGTAAAACCCACTCCACGCCTTCTCTTCTCCCTCTTTCCGACTTGCGTAGGTAGGAGGGACGGAGGTGGGAAAGAGGAGTAGCTGCGCCAGCGCGCAAGGTGTGCCAAACTTGCAACATCTGCCTGGCCACACCCAGTTGGCGAAGCGCAGGTGCGGTCTGCCTCGCCCAGTCTGCGAAACTAGAGGCCCTCGTCTTTTGACAACTGACAAGTGGCTCAGCCTCACACACATCATCCCTCTCCTCGCATCACTGAGCCGCTGACAGCGGCGTTAGCCTGTGATTGCATTATGTTTCTCCTTCAGCAGGTCTCTCCACCTGGGAAAGGCTACCCTGATGTTGACCCTTGTTTTTTGAATTCGCCAGTCACGTTGCCTTTTTGATTCTCTTTTGCGCTTTCTTGGTGACGAGGATTCTGTCTCCCATGATGCTGCATATGCATGACCCTGCATTATGTTCAAAGAGTGGGACTTTGTTATGCTGCAGTAGCGTTATTTAGTAGTTTGCTACTACCCCTAGCGCAGGGTAGTAGCAAAGCACATCTTGCTCCTCTCCTTCGGCTTCTCCGTCACGCAGCGCTAACCTGGCTCTCAATGAAAACACCAAAGACAGGGCTATTCCCTGGTAGTGCTATATGTTCCTTGCTGGCGGATGTATTTTCAAGATGACGGAATGTTATGGAACCCCCCATTTACGAGAATAGGTCAGATTATTGGTGGAGGTAATAATGCACCAATGATGACATGTTTATGAATGCAGACATCGATTTTTGCCAATAAACAACTGAAACTGCTACACAGTGTCCCTTTAAGACTGTGTTCATACTGTATTTGATGTGTTTATTTTGAGCTGGAGAATCAATTTGAGTTGCCATTGTTGTGTTCTTATATTTAAGCATCCAATTTTGTTAGATTTTAATTTATGAAGAAAACAAATCTGTTTAATTCTGAGTATGTCTTGTGACCTTTTATATGTGTGGTTTGCTGGTTGTGTAGAAGTAAGCTAACGTCAAGTCCACTTAAAGTACAGTTAAAAGCAGGGCAGGAATTTCACATGGCTCTCGTGGCCTCCCAATTTTGCCCTGTGCCCTTGAAAAAAATATCTGCCCTAAGGCCACAGTGGCCTTGATGCCCCGCCCACACTGCCCCAGGTGATTTTGCGGTTTTCTCCTCTGCCTCTTTCCTGTCAACACGGCTTTGACACTTGCGTCTTTTGGGAAAAAAAATAATGCAATGACATTCTGACATTCTTATTGGGCAACATCAAATGAGACGATGCTTAGCCTACATCACCAGTGGGGGGGTTGATTCGAGCTTGGCACGAACCGCTCAGACTGGCTGTAACGACAGTTTGACACCAGTATCACCGGCCAACCAGGAGACTTCATCAAACGCCCGGGCAGGGATCGGTACCGAGACCCGGTATTAAACAACCCAAGGCAAGTTTAATGAACACCGTAATAACAGTAAGCTCCGCTATTATTGTCGTCACTTTTTAAAGTTTCGGTTTCATCATCATTCTGCAGCCTCTCTCCTGCTCTCTACATGTCACCCTTCACAGCGCGCGCGTGCACGCACACACACACACACACAGACACGCAAACTCAACGGCAGAGAGGCCACGGTGCAGATGAAGGCAATATAACTTCAAGATTACTCTAGTTAACGACAACTACACTTGCGAGTAAGTGCAATAAAACCTCTGCCAGCCAAGCCAATACTTTATCAATACATGTGATCAGCATGTTGAAAGCCATATTTCAATCTGCTCTGTCCGCAGTCTCTCATTCACCGCTATTATGATTTATGATCGCAGTCGACACAAGCACATTGCACAGCAAAGTGTTAAAGACAAACTAAAATGAAAGCTGTCTGTATAACACTATCTGAAAATGTACCTGAGGAAGCCGACCTGCAGGCAGTGAGTGTCCTCAGTAGAGGAGGGACAGAGAGCAGAATGAATGACTGACACTGATGTTTGTCTTCATGCTGAGACTTTACATGACTTTCTTTACTCAGTATTGTGATGTCAGGAGGAATATTTATATTCCAGTGAGATATTATTGGGTTTTAAATAGTGACTTTGTTGTTGTAAACATGACTGTTGCTGCCATAGACTGTATAAAACTACATCCTGTGTAACTGACCTATAAGGAAAGCATCAGGAGGTGAGGTGTGTGCATGTGTGTGTGTGGAGGAGAGGAGAGAGGGAGATGCTGGTAGAGAGATAGTGTGTGTTATTAGATACTGTTGATGTCACTTATTATGCTTTTGTGCATTGACAGCTCTTTTTTATTCTGTTTCTGCATCATGTTGAGGAGGACCATGCCTGTATATATATATATATAAATATATATGTATGCAAAAAAAAAAGTGGATCGGTTGCTTGCTGCTAAAAATGTGGCCCATTGACATGATCTGGTTTTGAAATGTGGCCCAGTTGAAATAGTCATTGAACAGCCCTGTTACAACCGTCCCCGGTCTCCCCTATAGAGCTAGTAAACTGACAACATATGTTCTTTACTTGTAGTATTCTCAAAAAATACTTTCATAAATTATAAAATAGGCTTAAAGTATATAACTAGTTCCTATATGTTTTGTTTTTTTTTGATATAGTGCACAGTATAGTAGCAGTGCACAATAAAACTTAGATGGATACTAGTTATATTCAAAGTTTACTACTTTTACACTTTAAGTATACCTAAATGTTTATATTTATAAACCAAAAAGTGGGCCACTTTAGTCCCAAGAAGTATTTAAGTACCACAAGTGTGTTACAAGAGTGTACTACCACTACATTGCTGTTCGCATTCTTACTACATGACGTATTCTTGTGCTATAAACTTGATCTTAAAATACTATCAACTATTTTAATTAACAAAATTAACTTTGTGTATACTTTTTTTTTCCCTTGAAGGCATTTATAGTATAACACTTGAATGTACACTGAACAAATAGGTTGACGCCACGCTTTTGCTAAGATGCGCTTAATAGACATATATATTTTAAATATAAAGATATATTTTTCTCAAACTTTGATTTCAAATTTGTTAAAATGTGTGTCTCCTCCTTTTCCATGCCATATGCATGCATATCAAGATGCTAATTGAACAACATCATTACTACACAGTTATGCCTTTGAATGGTCACAATAAAAGGCCACTCTAAAATATGCAGTTTGATCTTGCAAAAATATATATATAGAATTTCACTTAAGTAGTGCTACAGAAATGTATTTTTTGGGCACAGACACCCCAAATCAGCTTGTGGCATGTGGAATGTTGGCCCACTTCAACCAACCCAACCAAGCCAACCCAGAGTATCCCAAACATACTCAATGGGTTACATGTCTGGTAAGTATGAGGCCATGCAAGAACTGGGACATTTTCAGCTTCCAGGAATTGTGTTCAGATCCTTACACCACGGGGCCATACATTATCGTGCTGCAACTTGAGATATTGGTGGCAGATAAATGGCATGACAGTGGGTCTCTGGATCTCGTCATGGTATCTCTGTGTATTCAAACTGCCATCAATGAAATGCACCTGTGTTCATTGTCGGTAGCTTATACCAGCCTACACCATAACCCCACTGCCACCATATGGGGCACTCTGTTCACAATGCTGGCATTAGAAAACCACTCGCCCATAAGCCACATGCCATCTGTCCTCTGGTCAATACAGTGTAAACCAAAATTTATCCGTGAAGAGAAATGTCCCCAAAGACGCCATCAAATGTGAACAGATGCCCACTCAAGTTGGTTAAGACAGTTATCAGGTCCTGTGCCGGTGTGGTTACACATTGTCAGTGGTTGTGTGACTACTTGGATACACTGCCAAATCCACAGAAACCACGTTAGATATGGCTTGTGGTAGTGCAAAGAAAGATCTAATTCATTTGGGCCCCCAACTGGGGGCATTTATAGTCCCCCAATTTGGGGACTTTGAGAGCGACTTTGCAAGTACAGCGTGAAACAATACACTGATCACGAAGTATATAGTGATGCATAGTGAATATAGTGATGTTGCACATCAAATTAAACAGCAGAACCTGGGCTACAAGGCTGTAAAAACCCTTTTTACATGCCCCAAACACAGCTCAAACAACAACTAAATAAACAACAACAAATCCAACTCCATACACTCTATATCAATTCTATATCACGTCCCACTCTGTATATTTCGGGCTCTAACTTGACTACATGTTATGCAAAACACACGCCGTTCATCTCAAATGAGAGACTTCACTGTTTCTACACATATGCGTAAAGCACTCTAGCCCAAAGCATCACAGAGATAGAGGCCAAAGAACAACAACAGAAATCTTTTCGCCAAAATGTATTTGTAATATCTCTCTTACCTTGTTGTTTTTGCCATGAAAAGCTCATTCTGCCATTAAATCACGCTTCATTCCCATTTACCGACTTGCTGTCCATCATTCAAATGAATCCGGGTGGAAAAAGTTGACGGCCGGAGGTTCCGGGGGAAGCATAACAATGACCACTCACAGCAGCCAACATCTCCCCATAGCGTTCTGCTGACTCTGATTGGCTTACAGTGCTGTAAATCTTGTTTCGGTGGGTATAGCGTCATTCTATTGGCTCTAACAAATCAAACAAGGTGTCAATCACTCAAATGGCCAAGTCGTCACGGAGATACGGGCCTCCAAAGCTCAGAATAAAAACTCAGTTTCAAATGTAGTAGGTGTGTATTGGTCAGTTTGGAGTGGGAAAGAGGAAAAAAAACGAAACGGACAGTTGTATTTGCATATCCTTAACAGCATTAGGGATTTACAGAAACAAAAAATGAAAGATGTAGATTTGTACATGACAAAAATCACATACTAACATGGTGCAACTTTGGAGAGCTCACCTGAATTTTCTGTTCTAAAACCTCTCTAATATTGTTCTGTTTCACTTTATCAGAATCAACCTTTGCAGAGTTAATGTTCACATATTGTACTATGATTTGATAGAGGTCTAGAGCTGCAGCTGCATCATTCCAAACATTCATCCTGAAAATCCTTCTTTTTTTTTTTTGGCAAACCTCAAAATGTTTCATTTGTGCTGTGTGCCATCTTCATTTACTCTTCACATATACTGATATTTACACATCTTAACAAATCTCACAAGTGTTCCCTTTACCATGATACCAAAAGTATTCAAATAGACCTTATGGTTGCAGAGATATATTCATTTCATTATGGGTATGCAATTTTCGAGCAGAGGCCTATAAAATAGGCTTAGCTTTGAAAAGGTTAAAATCAATGACATCTGTGGCATTTGTGTTGTGTGATTAACTGCACATTTGAGTGTGACCTTTTATTGTGATCATCCCAAGAACACCTCTGTAGTAGTCATGCTGTTCAGTCAGCATTTTGACATGCCACACCTGTCAGATAGATAGGTTAACTTGGAAAAAATTGTAACCATGACATGCGCACGGTCGCAGTGGCCTGTGGGAGAGTAGTAGTGAATGACTTTTCTGTGAGCGTTGACAATCCCAGAAGTCTAGCCTACAACAAATCTATGCTGCTAAACATCAGGGCCAAGTATGCTGGAAAAATTGCAGAAATAGTGTGCGAATTGGACATACTGCGACAGATGGAATTCTATCAGACACCATCGAGGAGAGGAAGAAGCGGAAGCAGTGCCAGCGTAGACAAAAAAGGGGGAAGAGAGGCGGCATCCAACAGCTAACCCCACCATGCCTGCAGAACCATTTCTACTGCTGTCTAATGTCCACTACCCCGACAACAAGTTGGACGAACTGCAGCGTGTGAGGAGAACACGGAGAGAGTGGAGGGACTGTTGTGTTTAAGTTTTCGTGGAGTCATAGCTCTCCATTGGCGGAATTTGTCATTGTTAAATGCTGGCCATTCTGTCTGCCAAGAGAATTCTTCAAGACAGCTGCCTCTCAGGTGGACCACATTGACATCAGGGAATATGCTGATGCAGTCACCAGCTACATAGCCAAGTGTACTGAGGATGTAACTTTCACCAAGACCTTCACCATACGCAGCAACCAGAAGCCTTGGATGAATACAGAGGTCCGTTCATTGCTGAGATCCTGTGACACAGCCTTCTGGGTGGGAGATGCGACACTCCTCAGTACAGCCAGGACTGCCCTCACACAGGGGATTAAGGCAGCAAAAAGGGCCTACATGGAGAAACTACAGGGGCACCTCAGTGACGCAGGAAATACTAGACAAATGTGGCAGGGTATCTGGGAGCTGACGGACCACAGCACCAGGCAGCAGGTTGACGTCAGTGACACCAGTCTTCCAGACAGCTTTTTTTGCACGCCTTGAACCATCAAACCAGACACCAAAGGGGCTTGCCAGTCCTGCTGTATCCCGGGCTATGCCAGCTTTAACCATCAACCCTACGGACACCAGGCAGGTCCTGATAACATCCCAGGACAAAGCATGTGCTGATGAGCTAGCAGATGTACTGACTGACATCTTTAATGTCTCCCTCAGCCAAGCCAATGTGCCAAGATGCTACAAAACCTCCACCATTATCCCTGTGGCCAAATAGTCTGAGGTATCCTGTCTGCATGACCACTGCCCTGTCACTGCTGTTTTGAATGGCTGGTCAAACCAAATATCACAACCAGCCTCCCCCTGTACTAGACCCCCTTCAGTTCGCCTATTGGCCCAACCATTCCACAGAGGATGCCATATTCACCATGCTTCATGCGGTCCTGTCTCATCTGGACCGTACAAACACCTAGGCCAGGATCCTGTACAAGGACTTTATTTCAGCGTTAAAAACCGTCATTCCCCAGAGACGAACAAATAAAGTGCTTCAACTCTGCCTCAACACCGCCATCTGTCTCTGGATCCTGGACTTTCTGACTGAGAGACCTCAGCCAGTCCAAGTTGGCAACATGACTACCAACACTCAGGGCATAGGATCCCCTCAAGGCTGTGTATTCAGCCCTTCGCTGTTTACACTGCTTACACATGTGTAGCGAGATACCAGGGAAACCTGATATTCAAGATTGTGGATGACACCACAGTTGTGGGGCTCATCCACATGGACAATGAAGACATGTACATGTCTCTTAGACCCCATCCCAACTAGGCTACTTAAGGAGGTCTTACCTATAGTTAACACTCATATATTAGATATGATCAATATATCCTTATTAACAGGCTATGTACCAGTCTTTTTTCTTTTTAAAGATTATTTTGTTGGGCTTTTTTGTCTTTAATGTACAGGACAGTGTGAAATGGGGAGACAGAGAGAGTGGGGGGACGACATGGAGCAAAGGGTTGCAAGCCGGAGTCGAATTTGCGACCGCTGCAGCGAGGCATCACCTCTATACACGGGGCGCCGGCACTATCCACTAAGCTACCGACGCCCCATGTACCAGTCTTTTAAGGTAGCTGTAATTAAACCTCTCCTAAAAAAGGCCACCCTGGATCCAGAGGTGTTAGCAAACTATAGACCAATAAAAAAGCCCACCCTGGATCCAGAGGTGTTAGCCAACTATAGACCAATAAATATCTAATCTTCCTTTTCTTTCAAAGATCCTTGAGAAAGTAGTCGCAAACCAGCTGTTTGATTTTCTTCATGATAATAATTTATTTGAGGAATTTCAGTCAGGATTTAGAGTGCATCACAGCACTGAGACAGCACTAGTTAAAATTACAGATGACCTTCTGATTGTTTCAGACAAAGGACTCGTCTCTGTACTTGTTTTATTAGATCTTAGTGCGGCGTTTGACACAATTGACCATCAAATTCTGCTACAGCGACTGGAACATAAAAGGTTCTGCAATAAGCTGGTTTAAATCTTATTTATCTGATCGTTTTCAGTTTGTTCATGTTCATAATGAATCATCCTTACATACTGAAGTTTGTTTTGGAGTTCCGCAAGGTTCTGTGCTCGGACCAATCCTATTTACTCTATATTTGCTTCCTTTAGGTAACATAATTAGAAATCACTCTGTAAATTTCCATTGTTATGCGAATGATTCACAGTTGTATTTATCGATGAAGCCAGAAGAAAGTAATCAGTTAACTAAACTTCATAATTGTCTTAAAGACATAAAAACATGGATGAGCACCAACTTCCTGATGTTAAATTCAGACGAAACTGAAGTTATTGTTCTTGGCCCCAAACAACTCAGAGACTCTTTATCTGATGACATAGTTTCTCTCGATGGCATTGCTCTGGCCTCTTGCACTACCGTAAGAAATCTCGGAGTAACATTTGATCAAGATCTGTCTTTCAATTCTAATTTAAAACAAACCTCATGGACTGACTTTTTTCATCTGCGTAATATTGCGAAAATTAGGCCTATCCTGACCTGAAAAGATGCAGAAAAATTGGTCCATGCTTTTGTTACCTCAAGGCTGGATTACTGTAACTCTTTATTATCAGGCAGCTCTAGTAAGTCCTTAAAAACTCTCCAGCTAATTCAGAATGCAGCAGTTATAGTAGGTATAATATAGTTAGGCTGGCTTAGGCCGAGTCTGCCGGAGGACCCCCTATAAGGCACCAGGCACCTTCTCTCCTCTCTCGCTCTCTCTCTTTCTCTCTTTCTCTCGCTCTCGCTCTCTCTCTGTCTCTTTCTCTCTCTCTTTCTCTCTCTCTCTCTCTGTGAGAATGGCGGACTGAGTGTGGAGCTGAGAGCGTGGTTAAAATTAGGCCTATCCTGACCCGAAAAGATGCAGAAAAATTGGTCCACACTTTTGTTACCTCAAGGCTGGATTACTGTAACTATCTATTATCAGGTAGCTCTAGTAAGTCCTTAAAAACTCTCCAGCTAATTCAGAATGCAGCAGCATGTGTACTAACAGGAACTAAGAAACAAGGTCACATTTCTCCTGTTTGAGTGTCTCTGCACTGGCTCCCTGTAAAATCCAGAACTGAATTTAAAATCCTACTGTTAACTTATAAAGCTCTAAATGGTCAAGCTCCGTCATATCTTAGAGAGCTCATAGTGCCTTATTATCCCACCAGAACACTGCGCTCGAAGAATGCAGGGTTATTTGTGGTCCCTAAAGTCTCCAAAAGTAGATCAGGAGCCAGAGCCTCCAGCTATCAGGCTCCTCTCCTGTGGAATCATCTTCCTGTTACGGTCCAGGAGGCAGACACCGTCTCCACATTTAAGACTAGACTTAAGACTTTCCTCTTTGATAAAGCTTATAGTTAGGCTGGCTTAGGCCTAGTCTGCCGGATGACCCCCTATAATACACCGGGCACCTTCTCTCCTTCTCTCTCTCTCTCTCTCTCTCTCTCTCTCTCTCTCTCTCTCTCTCTCTCTCTCGTGTCCTATTACTGCATCTTGCTAACTCGGCCATTCTGGATGTCACATTCTGGATAGCTTCTTCTCCGGAGCCTTTGTGCTCCACTGTCTCTCAGGTTAACTCGTATGGCAGCGGTGCCTGGATAGTGTGATGTGTGTGGGTGTGCTGCTGCCGTGGTCCTGCCAGATGCCTCCTGCTGCTCCTGTTATCATTAGTCATACTTCTACTGTTATTATACACATATGATTATTGTCACACATATATACTATCAGATTTTAATATATACTTTCAACCGATTGTACCACATTAGCCAGAACTATAATTATAATATTATTAGTTCCATTAATGTTGTTGTAAGCTACTGTCATTACCGTCTGTCCTGCATCTCTCTCTGTCTCTGTCTGTCTCTCTCTCTCTTTCTGTCTCATTGTGTTATACGGATTACTGCTGATTTATTATGTTGATCGTTCTGTACGACATCTATTGCAAGTCTGTCCGTCCTGGAAGAGGGATCCCTCCTCATTTGCTGAGGGATGTCATATGCTGTAAAGCCCTGTGAGGCAAATTGCAATTTGTGGTATTGGGCTTTATAAATAAAATTGATTGATTGATTGATGTATGGGACAAGGTCAAACATCTGGAGAACTGGTGTCGAGACAACAACCTGTATGTGGAGAAAACTAAGGAGATGATTGTCAATTTAAGGAGATCATGGCCTGAGCACACACCTCCCTGCATCAGTCGCAATGTTTCCATCCAAAATTGAATCACTGGGAAATGTGCATTAAAAGAAATATGAATCCTATGTGTTTCCATTAAATGTACAGACTTTGGTGAAAACTATGAACTTGTGCGAGTTTTCCGCAGAACCGGAAACAAAACAAGTCTCACATTCTTCTTCTTTTACGTTTTCTGGCGGTTGGCAACCAGCTTGTAAATGCATTACCGCCTTCCCAACCCGGAGTGTGGATATCAACATGGAGAGGGGGCTTAATTGATTGCACAAAGACCAAGCCAGGTTGAGCAGACACGGATTCATCAAGCCTGGTGAAACCAATCCTCAGTGCGCACGCGGCTTCCTCAAATAGACCCCACCATCGATCACAGATTCACCGTTTCACCATGGCAACAAGGGCGGCGTACTTTTCCCCGCCGGAGGCAGAAATCCTCATGGAGGCTTACGAAGAGGTAAAGGATCAAATCAAAAAGAAAGGCAACACCGCCGCAGTTATAAAACAACGAGAGAAAGCGTGGCAAAGTATTGTAGACCGCCTGATTGCGTAAGTAGTGCACAAATACGCACTCACTGCTCCGCTGAAACCATCACGATTACAATCCAAATAGTTAATTAACATCTCTGAAAACATAGTTGTACTCTGATTATGAATCAGTTGAAATTGTAAGTGAAATTGACTGCAGATGTGAGTGAAACTGTGTAAATGTAACTCCATCAGAGTGTATAACTCTTTGATAAATAGATGAGATCACTGACTAATTGAATTTCCCTTTGGGATTAATAAAGTTCCTCTTATCTTATCTTATGTTATCTAATCTTGTGCTTGCTCCTCATGCTCCATGCTCCTCTGCTGTTTCATTATATGTATGCAGTTTTGTGTGTGTGTGTATGCTGATTGATCATAATCTCCCTCAGGTGCCTAGGAGGGGGATGTATCCAATTTTGTGTGTGTGTTTGTGCGTGTGTGCATGTGTATACTGATTGTTCATAAGAACATACACACACATATATATATATATATATAATCCCCCTCAGGTGCCCATGAGGGGGATTTTATGAATAGGAAAGCATTAATGCTGAGGTGAACATGACTTTTTGATATTGTTGATTAATGAACACTGTGCATTGCTTGTGATGTGCATTGATTGGTTTAATAGTCTTCATCTTATAATTTCAGATGGTCTGCAATGCTGACTATCTGATCAGCAATGTTGTGGCAAAGTGGCCAGGCTCGGTCCATGACTCCTGAGTCTTTTGGATCTATGGAATCTATCAGCCCCTATCACAAGGTGAGCCACGCACCCTATATTAATAACCACTTTTTACATCATGGCTGTGTCAAGAATGTCACTCTATTTATGAGGTTGTGATGATGAGATTTTGTATTGACAGGTGAATTCTCTGGTGTGTTGCTGGGGGACAGGGGGTATGCCTGCCAGCCTTTTCTCCTCACACCATACACAGACCCTCAGGAAGCACAGCAGGCCTATAATCATGCCCATGCCAGGACAAGGACCATGATCGAAATGACCTTTGGCCTCCTGAAGGCACGCTCTCACTGTCTTAACCACTTAAGGGTCAGCCCTTTGAGGGCATGTGACATCACTGTGGCCTGTGCTGTCTTCCACAATGTGGCCTGCCTGAGGAAGGAGAGGGCCCCCAGAGTGCCATCACACATGGACTGGGACAATCCTGCCATCTTCCCTGATGACGACAGTGGTCGGCTGTCAGAGACCAATATGTGTTCAATTATTATATGTCTTGCAGTGGCAGAGGAATTTGTGTTTTGTTTTATTCAATTTAAATCGATTTGGCCTCTTATGTTGTTTGTGCTATATACTGTGTGTATACAAGCTTGCAGGGAAGCTACTGCATCCATTCATTTGTCTGTTAATTTGTTGTGTATGGATTTGTCCTGCATTTATTTCAGTGCAGACATGTGGGGTGTATCATATACAGACCTTTGAATGTGTATTTATTCTTGTGTTGTATAATATGCTTTGATTCCATGCTTTCTATCTTGTAGAGTCACTGTGTGACTTCAGTTTTGAAAGGAGCTGATGGTTTACTTGTTTTGATTTATCCTTATTCAATAAAGGAACATCATGTTACTCTTTGATGTCTATTTATATTTATATGGGATGTGTTCTTTATATATAGTCTATGGGAAACTGTAAATTATCTAATGATTGCAAAATCATCTAAAATCATCATTTATCTTAAATGATTGCAATGAATGATCGCAAATGTTTAAATAATGACAGTGGGTCTGGTTGAATGTGATAACAGTGTGCAGTGGGCAGTGGAATAGCTATTGGTTTCCGTTTGTGGTGACTGCTGACTGAGATAAGGGATGAGATTAAATAGATCCTGGAATAGAATAAATCTCCATGGTAACTTATGTCATAACATATCTTGCTTTCCACTCTCCCGCTTTTGTGCAACCGGATCAGGATAACCAAGCCGGGATAACCAAGATATCCCGGCTTAATCCCTTATCCTAGTTTTGTGCAATAGGCCCTTGGTCCCAGAATACCATCAGGATCAGTTGCTGTGTTAGTATCATACTGGATTTTTAGTTTGTGATTTATTGCTGAATAATTAGGGTTTTATTGTACACTGAACAAAAATGTACACGCAACACTTTTGCTTTCACTCCCATTTTTCATGAGCTGAACTCAAAGATCTAAAACATTTTCTATTTACACAAACGACCATTTCTCACAAATATTGTTCACAAATCTGTCTAAATCCGTGTTAGGGAGCACTTCTCCTTTGCCGAGATAATCCATCCCACCTCACAGGTGTGGCATATGAAGATTCAATTCAATTTATTTATAAAGTCCAATATCACATATACAATTTGCAAAGATGATGATACATGATTATTGCACAGGTGTGTCTTAGGCTGGCCACAATAAAAGGCCACTCTAAAATGTTCAGTTTTATCACACAGCACAATGCCACAGATTTTTGAGGGAGCATGCAATATTGGCATGCTGACTGCAGGAATGTCCACCAGAGCTGTTGCCCGTGAATTGAATGTTTATTTCTCTACCATAAGCCGTCTCCAAAGGCGTTTCAGACAATTTGCCAGTACATCCAACCGGCCTCACAACCGCAGACCACGTGTAACTACACCAGCCCAGGACCTCCACATCCAGCATGTTCACCTCCAAGATCGTCTGAGACCAGCCACCCAGACAGCTGCTGCAACAATCGGTTTGCATAACCAAAGAATTTCTGCACAAACTGTCAGAAACTGTCTTAGGGAAGCTCATCTGCATGTTCATTGAGGTCTCGACCTGACTGCAGTTCGTCGTCGTAACCAACTTGAGTGGGCAAATGCTCACATTCAATGGCGTCTGGCATGTTGGAGAGGTATTCTCTTCACGGATGAATCCCGGTTTTCACTGTTCAGGGCAGATGGCAGACAGCGTGTGTGGCGTCATGTGGGTGAGCGGTTTGCTGAGTGGCCCATGGTGGCGGTGGGGTTATGGTATGGGCAGGCATATGTTATGGACAACGAACACAGATGCATTTTATTGATGGCAATTTGAATGCACAGAGATACTGTGACGAGATCCTGAGGCCCATTGTTGTGCCATTCATCCACGACCATCACCTCATGTTGCAGCATGATAATGTACGGCCCCATGTTGCAAGGATCTGTACACAATTCCTGGAAGCTGAAAACATTCCAGTTCTTGCATGGCCAGCATACTCACCAGACATGTCACCCATTGAGAATGATTGGGATGCTTTGGATCAGCATATATGACAGCGTGTTCCAGTTCCTGCCAATATCCAGCAACTTCGCACAGCCATTGAAGAGGAGTGGACCAACATTCCACAGGCCACAAAATCAACAACCTGATCAACTCTATGCGAAGGAGATGTGTTACACTGCGTGAGGCAAATGGTGGTCACACCAGATACTGACTGGTTTTCTGACCCCTCCAATAAAGCAAAACTGCACATTTCAGAGTGGCCTTTTATTGTGGCCGCCTAAGGCACACCTGTGCAATAATCATGCTGTCGAATCAGCATCTTGATATGCCACACCTGTGAAGTATGATGGATTATCTCGGCAAAGGAGAAGTGCTCCCTAACACAGATTGACAGTTTTGTGAACAATATTTGTGAGAAATGGTCTTTTGTATATAGAAAATATTTTAGATCTTTGAGTTCAGCTCATGAAAAATGGAAGCAAAAACAAAAGTGTTGCGTTTATGTTTTTGTCCAGAGTATTTTATTGACGTATACTTTATGGTATTAGTATTTATTAATTTAGTGTTGGAAGAACATCCCCCCTCCTGGGCACCTGTGGGGGATTATGATCAATCAGCAGACACACACACACACACACACACACACACACACACACACACACACACACACACACACACACACACACACACACACACACACACACACCACAGGTTTTTCATGTGCAGGTTTTTGGTAAACAGACAGGAAACATTGCTGCTCTGACACTGATAACTGTGTGTAAATAAGGCTACATACATGTATAATATTTTATTTTGATAAATTCCATCAAAAGTCTCTACAGCTCTTACAGCCAACTGACAGGTGATCCAGCCTCTGACATCACTTCACGTTTCAGCCTTTGTACTTGAACCTCTAATGAGCTGACTGCCATTTCTCAGTCAGAATACAGCATCCAAAAACACTGGTTCCTGCACTTCCCATCATGCACCTTTATACAGTCCTTCATGAGACTAACTAAGTCTTTCCAAGTCAAATCACATAATTAAACTAATTTTTCAGAGTCTACAACCCCAGTTTTTCAGACAAATTTTCTGTGGTACATTGATAGTCTAAATGCCTAAGGTGTGACAATTCTGATTACATCACTTTGGCATCATCAAGTTTATTTTGTCAGATTTGATTAAGCTCTTTCAGAGTCACAAAAGACATCCTACAGATGTTTAACATGTTGTGTTGTACTCTCATACACAATTGGCAGTGCCCTTTGAAAGAACTTAAGTGCCACAACTGAAAGAGTAGCAAGGTTGAGGAGCTCAAACTATTGAAGAGCCAATAAATGAAAGCAAAGTTTTATTCTCCCTTTTTAAAAATTACACTTTTTACAATTTACTCTGAAACAACTGACTAGTTAAGTATTGATTTCAATTATCTTGCTGTACTATTTGTTTTCTGCTCTCAATTTACATTTTGACTTATCAGCTTTACAATCCTAGTCATGTAAGCATTTATGAATAAGCTTAGTCAAAAAGGTTCTGTGAAATCTGTGTCTTGTTTGTTCTTCAGATCAGAGAGTACTCAAAGCTCTCAGAGATTTAAGCCATGCATCAATATCGCCATCAGGAAAGAGTTCCGTGAATTTACCTGCTGACAGGGTCCATTCAGCTGATGGAAAGTTTCCCAGGTCAGGATGGTGGATCTCAAAGGTGATCTTTCCTCAGACCATCAAGAAACGTCAAGATGTGTCTTCATACAACCTCAACTCCTTTGGTCTACGTTATGGAAAATGACAGGGAACATGAAGTCTGTTGTTATTCTGTGTTAGATCTGATATTTTCATTGATTGTAGTTTACATAATTTTTACATTCAGACAGGGGAAAGAAACACTGTTACTGTTAAGGCTCAATTAAAATAATAATAATAAAAAATCAGTGAAAGACTGTGTTTCCTTTTTTCAACTCTATACATAAGACAGGGGGAACACAAGAAGAAGACAGAAAGTGTGCACTCCAGAACTAAATGCAAGCAAAGGTATTTCATCATATCTACGACATTCCAAAGTTCAGAATCCTTTTTAGTAGTCAAATAAATAAATACCAATTAGAATGGGAGAAAAGCAGTAGATCTTTTCTTTTCAAAATCTACCATCTACAAAATCTATCTATCTAATCTAGCCGCAAATGTCTGTTTTAGGCCTCAAGCCGGCATGGACTGTTCAGAGCTGAAAGCTACAAAGAATCAAGACTTTTGACAGTTTACGACACCTGCTTTAAGAAGTTGACCAACAGCTCTTATGATGATCAGACAGAGCTCATTCACTTCTGTCAAATTTCTGGCCACGCTTGTCTTTGGCAACACGTGTCACAATTCGGAATGCAGGTTTGGACTCAAACACAGACACACTGATGAGGAGGCAGCAGGTAAAATTCAATGATTTAATGTTGAAAAAAAAAACTTAGAGCATGTAGTCTAAAAACAGCCAGGCAACAGAGCCAAACTTAAAAGAAAGCAGGAACACTGAAACAATGGCAAAATCTGGAAATATGCTGAAATACTTCTCATAAGCAGTGGCGACAAACTGACAAGAGACAAGGGGAGCACAAGGACTAAATACACAAGTAGTGCAGGTTGATTAGACACAGGTGGACCCAGTGCAGGCATGTGG
The DNA here is from genome assembly GCA_035609425.1 of Epinephelus awoara. Taxonomy (NCBI): domain Eukaryota; kingdom Metazoa; phylum Chordata; class Actinopteri; order Perciformes; family Serranidae; genus Epinephelus; species Epinephelus awoara. Next base: position 146,663 of record CM069296.1, read on the forward strand.
CATAGGCAGTAAAGGTGAATGCTAAGGGTGCAGTCAATCATAGGGGGCGTCACAAATAGGGGAAGAAAAAAAAATCCAAATCATAAAATAATCAATCAATCAATCAATTTTATTTATAAAGCCCAATATCACAAATCACAATTTGCCTCACAGGGCTTTACAGCATACAACATCCCTCCGTCCTTTGGACCCTGAAAGCGGATAAGTAAAAACTCCCCAAAAAAAACCCTTTAACAGGGAAAAAAAACACGGTAGAAACCTCAGGAAGAGCAACTGAGGAGGGATCCCTCTTCCAGGACGGACAGAGACGAGCAATAGATGTCGTACAGAGCAGATCAGCATAATAAACGAGCAATAGATGTCGTACAGAACAGATCAGCATAATAAATTAACAGTAATCCGTATGACACAATGAGAGAGAGAGAGAGAGAGAGAGAGAGAGAGAGAGAGAGATGCAGGACAGACGGTAATGACAGTAGCTTACAACAACATTCATGAAAGTAATAATATTATCTTTATAGTTCTGGCTACTGTGGTACAGTATGTTGAAAGTATATATTAGTATCTGGCAGTATATATGTGTGATAATAATCATATGTGTATAATAACAGTAGAAGTATGACTAATGACTAATGATGGCAGCAACAGCAGCAGCAGGAGGCATCTGACAGGATAACGGCAGCAGCACAACCACACACGTCACGCTATCCAGGCACCGCTGCGATATGAGTTAACCTGAGAGACAGTGGAGCACAAAGGCTCCGGAGAAGAAGCCGAGTTAGTGACATCCTGAAATATAATAATATTTATATAATAATAATAATACTTTTATTTGTGTAGCACAGTTCATGTTTGGATGCAAATTGTGACCATTATTTAAATTAAAATGCATTTGCAGAAATGCTTTTTCATTTCAAGAATGTGGCTGCATTATTTGACTCCAAGAGGACATTACTATTTCATTTTCATGGTCTGCCCCGCAAAATAGTGCCCATAATTCGAAAACGATTTGGCAATCTGAGCAGCACAGAAGAGAGCAACGTCAGTAGCCGCTCTTCTTCAGCTCCGTGCTGACCGTGCTACCCATCTAATACGGTAGGGGGTGTTGTGCACATCTGATATATGGATGCAACACAGATCATGGCGCTCCCTGAGATTGTGCAAACATTGTTGGAATTTGCTGCTCAGGTGGATTCTAATTAGGGACCTCGGCCAAAGGACGAAGTCCCTCTTGTTCCTGGTACGTTTATTATTATTTGGGACCTCGGCCGAAGGACGAAGTCCCTCTTGTTCCTGGTACGTTTATTATTATTAGAGACCTCGGCCAAAAAATGAAGTCCCTCTTGTTTTTGCTGCGTTTATTAGGGACCTCAGCTGAAGGACGAAGTCCCTCTTGTTCCTGGTACGTTTATTATTATTAGGGACCTCGGCCGAAGGACGAAGTCCCTCTTGTTCCTGGTACGTTTATTATTAGGGACCTCGGCCGAAGGACGAAGTCCCTCTTGTTTTTGGTACGTTTATTATTATTATTATTGGGTGTGAATGCTGAAAGCATTCAAACCCTATGTTCTTCTGTTACCAGAATTCTTTATTTTTCTTCTTATTATTATTCTTCCACCGCGTTTTTTGACATCAATTATCTTCAACATACTTTAACCGATTCAAACCATTCAAACTTCTTCTGATTCAGCTTCATTAGGACATTATGGGAAACTTTCAGATTTTTCCATAACGTTCATACTTTCCCGGGAATTCAACGTTAAAATTCCGACTTCTATTAAAGCCAATGGAACGAAAACGGGTGGATCGCTACTAGTTCCACAACCTTCAACCGATTCAAACCATTCAAACATGAAAACATTCAGCTGAATTAGGACAAGACCGGAATGACTCTTCACTTTCCTAACATTCATACTTTCCCAAATCCTTTTCCCATTGGGAATGCATTACGGAATCATCAAAAATCTAAAAATTTCACCTTTTTTCAAACTGTGACTACCGATTCACACTTTCAGCTAGAAACTCCATTCGAAATGGAAAATATTCATAATTTTGCTGACTTTTGACGTATGATTCAACTTTTCAATCCAATTCAAACTTTCTGAAACTTTGTTATAATGGAAGTCAATGAGAAAATCCTTCAAACTCGACTTTCGACTTTCAGGAACTAATTCAAATTTTCTATCTCTTTTAGTTTTTCTATAAAGTCAGTTTAAAATACATTAAGTTTTCAGCCCTTCTCAGACTTTATAATGGGTGTGTATTGCTTGAGCTAGAGTGGGTGATGTCATCGCTGGAGTGGAGAGTAGCTGGAAACTCATTAAAAAAATTTCTCTTCAACTCGCTCATATGGCCACAATTTTCACTGAACATACAAAATTTATACCAAAAAACGTAGGAAAATTTGTCCTAGTCACAGAAATGTTGACATAGATTCTGTCACATGTACACACTTTTGCTGAGTGGCTCCAAAGCGAAGGGAGCACCGATTTTTTTCTCATTCACTCCCATGTAAACTGAGAGGAGAAATTTCTGGAAACAGCTGAGGTGCAACACATTTGCAACTCGCTCATGTGACCACATTTTTGACTCTAGAAATATAAAACATGACACGTGCGTTCACGACAAGTTTATCTCTCTCACCATCACTTTATTTTCATTATTGGACCAACGGTTTGGGAATGGGAAGAATTTGTTCGAGGAGTTCAAACCCATTACAAACAGCCTTTGCTGATCTGCTCTCTCATGAGCTCTCTGCGTGCCCCTCAGGTGCAGGCAAGTCAGTAATCGCCATGATAACTGCTGCACACAGACAGACACAAGACTGTATGGCTGCAGCCTGGAGCCTCCCGTCTCATGGCTCTCGTCTCATGACCTCTCGTCTGGTGATAAAGTAGCCACGCTCCCGAGCTTCTAAATTTCAGAATAAAAGCTCGCGCCTGACACTATAGTTGTTTTAAACATAATATTGTATTTTGTAAAGCTCGCGCCTGACACTATAGTTGTTTTAAACGTAATATTGTATTTTGTAATGTATTTTAGGAATCCTGGTAGATTTTCCTGGTAGAAAAGTTGTGTTAAACATATGACTGCAGCCTGGAACCTCTTGTCTCATGACCTCTCCTGTGTTAAAAATGACTACAGCCTGGAACCTCTCTTCTCATGACTTCTCCTGTGTTAAACATGACTACAGCCTGGAACCTCTCTTCTCATGACCTCTCCTATTGTATTTTGGGAATCCTGGTTGAGAAGTTGTTTTATACATAGTATTAAATCCTCTTCGATGTACTGTTGCTTTGTGTTGCTTTTACATGTCCTTTCTTAAAATCTTATTTTTTTTATGTAAAGCACTTTGAGTTGCATTTTGTCTGAAACGTGCCATACAAATAAACTTGCCTTGCCTTGTCTCAGTGTTATTGTGTGTCTCAGCTTGCAGACTCTGTAGGTATCTGCCTGGCACTGCTGCTTGTCCTGTTTATGTGTTAGTTGACACACATATGCGCACATACATTCACACTTCAGCATAAGCACTTGTCGTAAAAAATGTCCCTGTGATGTGTGAAAGGAATACATATATAAAATATATAAATAAAACAAGTCTTTTAAAGAATGCAGCTTTTTTTTTATTTCTTCATTCAAAACATCCAGACTGCAGCTGGCAGAACTGACTGCAAAATCCAGGGTGGGGATCGTCTGAATAAATCCCCCGGAGCTCTCCCAACTTTCCACATCCAACATAACCTGGGGGTATAGCAATAACAAAACAATAGCATATTCATGTGCATGGTGTTAAGATTTCTTAACATAAAGTCATTTTACTTAATAACATTTGAACATTTGAATTCTGTTAAAAGCACAGTGTGAATACCTGGCATGCAGCTCTGAATGCAGTTTTGCACAGAGAACATGGTGTAGAACTCCTGCTTGTACATGCTGGAGAACTTGCTCCAAGTAGCAACACCTGTATAACAAATTATGGGATTATCAAAAATTCATGTGAGAAATGTGCTGAGATGTTGAAAGTCTGCAACTATCAAAAGCATAATTTTTACTCACTGTCAAGCCACAGCAAGTGTGCTCTCTCCCTGAACCACTTATTAGAGACAATGTCTCTAAAAGAGGAGCACACTAGGGCAAAGGTAAGCAGTGCTGCATCACCATCATGGAGGACCACCCCCAGAAGTATTTACTCCAGACAAATTCTTGGCATCTGAAAAGAATATAGATGAATGTCAAAATCACTTATAATTTCCCACTTAATTAAATTTCCTTCTATGATCCTTGTCCTCTGAACTAAAAACAAAGACATTTTGTGTATTATCTCTACACTTTGCCCTGAACATAATAACAAAGTCCGTAAACCAACTAGATATTTACATTTTAAAATCGTGACCTAAAGAACAATAATAAATAAAGATATCACTTGTCAATTAAGTTCATGATTTCATCTTGAGAACAAATCTTTATGATCCCAAAAGAGGGCACTTTGAGTTGATAATTATTTACATGTGCAGAAATGTTCATTTAAATTTCATTAAGTAAGTTAATTCTTTCTTTATTCTATTTTGTCTTCAATCTTTATTATAATTTAGTTAATTATTTCTTCTTTTTTTGCAAGCATTTTTAGTTATTTCTCTCTATATTTTATATTATTGATGTGGTTTTAAATGGTTTTGTGCCTGTCTGTCACTGTTTTCAAATGTTTTTCAGTTACAAAGTTTAATTAAAGCTGCGAAGCAGCGTTGGGCGGGACCTCGGCCCCTCGCCGTCGTCCCCCAGCTCAGGTGGTCATTTTTCACAATACAGTGACATGATAAATAAAGTATGTTCTCAGCAAAATGGTGTCTGTCATACTGTTACAATTTAACTGTTCCGCATGTACTGTACAAAACTAGAATCTGTGAAGACAGTACTCCTGGTCTGCTATGTAATCATTATACTGCAAATATATCAATGTATAACTACAAACAAAATTTTAACCATCAACAGAACATTACCATGGAAAAATCATGAATTATAGAGGACAGTGACAGTATGATCTGCAGCACAGATGTAGCTACAGATTTGATTCCTATTCTTAATGACGCAAAAAGTAACACCAGGGAATCTTGTATTTACAAGTTTTTGCTATCAGGCATTTATTTAGAGTCATTAGGAATGACACACACACACACACACACACACACACACACACACACACACACACACACACACACACACACACGTATCTGTCAGAGTGAAGCCATTTTTATGCTAATTAATGACCATGTAGTTAGGTGACAGCCCAGGCACTTCAAGATGAGTTGACTAATAACTAATGATAACATAATCAGCAGGTGGCATTTGACACCACAGCAGCAGCACAACCTCACATGTCACACTATCCAAGCAGTGCTGTGTGGAAGTTAACCTGTGAGGTAGTGGAGCACAAAGACTCTGGAGAAGAGTTACTGACATGCAGTAACAGAACGAGAACGAGAGAGAGAGAGAGAGAGAGATAGAGAGAATATTAAACGTACAATATGTAATTTTCTGCCGCTAGGGGTCTCAAACCAAAACAATAACAGAAGACGGAGTTGGATGACGTCACGAAGTAGCGTGGGATCATGGGAGTTGTAGTTATATAACGGATACAGACGTTCCTCACTCTGTGTAACTGAAACCGACCGTGGCAGTTTTTATGGCAGAGCGAGCTTCAGCAGCAGAGAAATGCTCATGGACGAGGTATATTACTGGAGTTATATTCACTTTATGTTTCACTTTATGCAAACGGGGTCCGTCGGCCGGTGTAGCAGCCCGAGCCGATCTGGTACCTAACGTTACACCGGATCATCAAACTCTGATCTAACTATCAGTAGTAACGTCACTTAGGCTGACCAAAGGTCCTCTGTTCCCCGGACATGTCCACTTTTCACGTCCCGCCCGGGTGTTTTAATAAACTGATTATAATGTCCGGTTTTCCGTGTGTTAAAGTCATTGCTCTCTTTTTTAGCGACTGTCTCGCTAACCTCAGTTATTTACACTATTCAGAAATGCTACTTGCTTTAGCTGAGCGGTTAGCAATCTGCTAGTTATGTGAGCAAACTGCTAGTTACTTAGTTTTACAATTAGCGATGGCTTCTCCCTCTCTGCTGCTCTCTTGCTCAGTGCGTCTTATGTTTAGCTATTCCTCTTCCTCTTTTATAAATGCAGTTCATTTACCGGCATCAGCTCAGCATTATAGAAACCTATCGTTAACGTTAGATGTTGTGGTTAGCCAGCCTCCGCTCCACAGCGCTCCACAGCGCTTGTTGCTCGGCAGGCAGCGGTGCTTCAATACACTGGTGGAAATTATTAATATTTTGATAACATCAGCCAGATGTTTGCTTACCTGTATAGTACACACGCGAGGTCGGCATCGAATTGTAGTCCTAGATGTTCACGAAGCTCTCTCCATCTCGGAAAGGCCACACCAATATTTATCCTGGATTTAGCTCTCATCTTCTTATCCCAGATTCTTCTGGGATCGCTTGGTTGACCCGTATGTTTCCGTTTTACCGGCTTGTTTACCGGGACAGCTTCGGTGTCAGAAGGTGCAGTAACCGTCAATGCATACTCATGATCCATGACGAGTTAGCTTAGCCTAGCAACACTAACGTTCATACTCTGACGTCTCAGCCGGTCTGCTTCTTCTTCTTCTCCTCATTTAATGTCTATGGTAACTGGAGTTACGCCGCCATTGCGACCTACTGACACGGTCCGTTACTGTTATTAATATTTCATATTTATCTGGTTTGAAAAATTGTTGGTAACATTTCTGATAATCAAAGTACTCAACTAAACAAAATATATAATATTGGTTTAGTCAAAACAGACACACACACACACACACACACACACACACACACACACACACACACACACACACACACACACACCTGTAGCTGTGTTGTCCCTCTCTCTGTTCCTCTGCTCTCTGGACTGGGCTGCCTGGCTGTTCTTTTGGGCTCCTAATAAGTGAGCACGGACGGCCCGACCTGACAGGAAGGGCTGGGCCTCGGGCCTCTTCTTTTTTAATTTTTTGGCAGGGTTCGGACTGAGAATTAATGCTTGTCACTTGCATTAATTAGTCACTCCTCTCACTCATAGACGGTAGAAAAATGTGAATGTAACCACGCCATACCGGGCCGGCCCGCTGACCCACTAGCCCACCAGGAAAACTCCCGGTACTCCCGGTGGCCAGTCCGCCCCTGGACACTGCTCCTCATTCTCAAACATAAATCGCAAATACAAAACAGTCTGTTACACAGCTTCACGTGTCCTGACAGAAGCCGACACACGGAGCCAGTGAAGTAATTCCCAGTGGCTTAGGCTAGTTTACACAGTTTAGCTAGCTTACACAGCTTAGCTAGCTTACACAGTTTAGCTAGCTTACACATGAACAATACTTCGACATATGACTATTGGGCAGATAGGAACTTTACGTGATAGATGAAGCTGGATATAATAACTTTGATGTTACTCACCTTGTCGTATTTTCCGAGCTTTTTTTCATTCGTCGCTTCCTTGCGGATGATCACGCGGTCACCACCAGGTATTTTGGCGCTGTGTTGAGCGCGATCACGATGTCCCAATGCGACATGGGATATGCTGCGTTCGTTTGTACTCGGAATTCGGATAAATCCAACCTCCAACAATAAATGTTAGGCTACAAAACGTTTTGGGAATATAACATTTCTTAACAGAATTTTTTTAACGTTGTGGTTGTTATTATTATTATAATTTGAATTGAACATCAAGGGGAATGGTATAGAAATTAATAATACAATAATAACAACAACAACAATTATTATTATTATTAGGGGGCGAAGTAGCTGGTTGATAGTGGAAAACAGCATTCTGGGTTGGTTTTGCTGGTTGCAAATGAGGGTGGAGTAGTGGTGAGTTTTGGCCTGGGAGAGAGCTTCTTTATAGGACCTCACATCCATAGGTCCATCAAGGTGGACAGTGAGGCCAGATCTTTTAAAGAACCTCTCCAGTTAGTGCCAGTGGCCTTCAAGGGGTGGAGTTCAGTGGTGAACCAGGGGGCAAGATGGGTATAGAGGACAGTCCTGATTTTGAGGGGGGCAAGAGAGTCAAGCCAGCAGGATAAGGCAGAGTGGCAGTGAGCAGCCAGCCCATCAAAAAGGGTGTTGGAATAAGCAGAGGCCAGGTGGGTTGTTATGAAATTGATTAGGGCTGGTGTACTCACTGTCTTGATGTTCCTGTATGTGATGGTCCATTTTGTGAGCTGCCAGGGCAGAGAGAAAAAAACAGTGAAGAGGATTGCATGGTGGTCAGACAGAGCAAGGTCCAAGCACTGAAGATGGAATGGGATTGTGCCAATGGAGTTCACAAGGTCCAGTGTGTGGCCTTTGGTGTGGGTGCACCCTTTAACATGCTGTGTGATACTGAAGCAGTCCAGTAGGCTAGTGAAAGGAATTCAGTAGCGAACAAGCAGTTGGTATTGTCCACATGACCCCCACTAATCATTATGTCAACATTTTGGGAATGTTATGATAAAGAATTTTTAAAAAAAAAAAAAAGTCTTGATAGCAGACTGTTGCCATGTAACAGATCATTGCAAACAGTTCTGTGTCCATAAGAACAAATGCAATTATTTTCATTCAGAGCAGTAATAAACTTATTTTTAACTCAATAAAATCATATGAAAAATGTAATAAGCAGGATAATACAGTGAGTTGAGTTGATTATTATTGCAGAAAACCTCTTAAAGGGGATTTGTATCAGGATACTGATCATCCTGTCAGGATTTTTATCCTCAAGACTGACCACCTCGCTGTGCATTATCCATTACATGGCAACCTGTCCATTAAAGCTAAAACACAAAACATGACCAGAGGGCTGGCAAAAATATTGTTGTGCTGCCCCCATCCTCCCTCGTTCATTACAGCTGATGAATTGAGTAGAAGTTACATGTTGCTTGTAACTGTATACTGAATAGGGTACAATTCTCTTTTATTCCTTTTTCAATCAAACTGCTACATAGCCAGCAATGATGATGTGTGTGTGTGAGGTGGAGGGGCAGAGGAATTAATAGAATAGAATTTATTGATCCTCGAAGGGAGATTAAATTGCATTGTAGCTCAACACAACAAACTATGTGTTCTGATGGCAGTTTGTATGAAACATTTCCAGAATCTCAGTTCTGCAACATAGCTGGATCAGTCGATCTCTGCCTCATCCCTTCCATTCCACCGGCGATGGTTTCTAACTTCCATTGTGTGTGCATTGCTTCACCACAGTCTTCAATGAGTCTAATCTGATTCCTATCACAAAGCCAGCTCTTTTCACCAGTCTGTCAAGCTGTCGTTCATCTTTCTGTTTTATGTTGCCTTCCTAGCAGATGGCAGCATAGAACAGTACACTTGCCACTACAGATTGGTAAAAACATCTGTAGCATATTTTTGCAGATGTCTGGATCTGAACCTCCATAAGAAAAGGAGCTGCTCCGTCCCTTTCTGTAGAGTGTATCTATGTTAGGGGACAAGTACAACTTGTTGTCCAGGTGAACTCCCAGATATTTGTAGGTTAGCATTACCTCAATGTCCACCCCACGAATGTTCACTGGCTGGTCCAGGAGCTTGGACATTTGGAAATCCACTATCATTTCCTTTATCTTTGTGGTGTTCAGTTGGAGGCAATTGTAAATATGATTAGTTTTTGGGTGACCCTGTAGTTTATGTCATTTGGAGTTATTCTGTGTATGCCTGACCTCTCTTGGATGCCCATGATGAATTTCTCCTGACAGAGTCAATAAATACAAATCAATCAATCAATCAATCAATGGGATCTCAGGAGAAGATTATAAAATTCACACACACAAATCATTTGTGTAATGTTTTAGAACTATCCACAATTCAACCAAATGGGAACCTCAGGTGAACATTATAAAATGACTCTCAAAAAATGTTACAAGCATCTGGTTATTAGAATGTTTTATAAATGTTACAAAAACCAAATATGTTTAGAACTTTCTTACAACGTTGTGGGAAGGTTACCCAAAATGCACCAAACAAAAACCTCAGGGGAACATTCTAAAAATTACTCCAAAAAAATGTTACAGGCATCTTGTTATTAGAACATTCTACGAATGTTACATCAAAAAAAAAATATTTGTAGAACTTTCTTAGAACGTTGTGGGAAGGTTACCCAAAATGCAACCAAACTGGAACCTTAGGGGAACATTCTATAAATCACTCCAAAAAAAAACGTTACAGGCATCTTGTTATTAGAACATTCTACGAATGTTACATCAAAAAACAAATATTTGTAGAACTTTCTTAGAATGTTGTAGGAAGGTTACCCAAAATGCAACCAAACTGGACACTTAGGGGAACATTCTAAAAATCACTCCAAAAAAACATTGTTTCATGTGGTTATTAGAACGTTATGGGAATGTTGTGTTAAACAAAAACATCTGTGCAACATTCCCAGAATGTTGTGGGAGGGTTATCCAGAATTCAACCAAATGGGAACCTCAGGGGAACGTTATAAAATTACTCTCCAAAAACATTATAATCATCTGGTTATTATAACGTTTTAGGAATGTTACATTATTTGTAGAACTTTCTTAGAACATTTGGGAAGGTTACCCAAAATGCAACTAAATGGGAACCTTAATGGAACATTCTAATGGTTACAGGCATCTGGTTATTAGAACGTTTTGTGAATGTTACATTAAACACAAACATTTATACAACGTTCTTAAAATGTTCTTTAGGGAACGTTCAGTAGAAAACTTGTAGGGAACGTTCTTGTAATGTTACCGGAACGTTATGTGTTAGCTGGGGTTCGTTAAATTACAACACGTGTGAAATAACAAAAATGACCACGAAAATCAAAATGGCGGACTTCCTGTTGGGTTTGGAGCATGGCTCCAAGAGGCTTTTTTGTACATGATAGAGTGGTACAGGTGCCTACCAAGTTTCATACATGCAGGTCAAACCAGCTTTGGGGGCTGCTTAATTGAAATATTGTAGGGGGCGCTGTTGAGCCATCTTGGTGCATCAAAGCACAATCCACAAAAGTGGCACAAGTAAATTCAAAATGGCGGACTTCCTGTTGGGTTTGGAGCATGGCTCCAAGAGGCTTTTTTGTACGTGATGGAGTGTTACAGGTGCCTACCAAGTTTCATACATGCAGGTCAAACATGGCGAGACATCAAAATTAAACCCTCTGCAGCACATGTATACACTAATGATATGTCATGTTTGTGTACATGAAATATAGACCACAGCAGTGAAATTTCAGGTTAATCCAAAGTGTGTGATAAGAAGTACTTCCTTTCGCCACTAGGTGGCACTAAGACTATTACTGTATATTGTTATATAAATGTGTTCAGGGTCGGACGAATATGAATCATGTGAAGTTTGGTGGACATTGGACCATTTACTCCAAAGTTAGAGCAATTTCCTGTTTCATGGCAAGACATCAAAATTAAACCCTCTGCAGCACACGTAGACACTCATGTTATATCATGTTTGTGTACATCAATTGTAGACCACAGCACTGAAATTTCAGGTAAATCCAAAGGTAAGTGTCTGATAAGAAGTACTTACTTTCGCCACTAAGTGGCGCAATGACTATTGCTGTATATTGTTATATAAATGTGTTCAGACTGGGACTAATATGAATCATGTGAAGTTTGGTGGACATCGGACCATTTACTTCAAAGTTAGAGCAATTTCCTGTTTCATGGCGAGACATCAAAATTAAACCCTCTGCAGCATGCGTATACACTAATGATATGTCATGTTTGCGTACATGAAATATAGACCACAACATTGAAATTTCAGGTTAATCCAAAGATAAGTGTCTGATAAGAAGTACTTGCTTTCACCACTAGGTGGCGCTATGGCTATCACTGTATATTGTTATATAAATGTGTTCAGGGTGGGACTAATATGAATCATGTGAAGTTTGGTGGACATCGGACCATTTACTCCAAAGTGACAGCAATTTCCTGTTTCATGGCGAGACCTCAAAATTCAACACTCCGCAGTGGGCACGCCATTCAACATTTGGCTGATCCTGTAATAACTTTTGGTCACAACGTAGTCAGGGCCACATAAACCAAGTTTGGAGCAATTCTGATTAAATCTGTAGGACAAGTTCTTTAAATTACAACACGTGTGAACTGACAAAAATTACCACAAAATTCAAAATGGACGACTTCCTGTTGGGTTTGGAGCATGGCTGTAAGAGGCTTTTTTGTATGTGATGGAGTGTTACAGGTGCCTACCAAGTTTCATACATTCAGGTCAAACCAGCTTTGCGGGCTGCTTAATTGAAATATTGTAGGGGGTGCTGTTGAGCCATCTTGGCGCATCAAAGCACAAAAATCACATCAGACAACAGGACTTGTGACCTGTGATGTGTATGCCACGTTTGGTGAGTTTTCAAGCATCCCTTGTCCCTTCAAAACAACATCATGTTTGATGGCGAACAAGGCGGTGCCACGGTGACAGCGTTTGATGAAAACTCAAAAGCTTCATTTTTAAGTATCATCAAGGTCTAAGGACTTAGACCAGCAAGTTTGAGGTGGGTCTGATTAACCTTCTAGAAGCGGGACATCAAAGAATGTATAAAGTAGCTTTCTGTTGCCAGAAGGTAGCGCTATGGCGGTGATTCAAAATTCCTCTGTAGATGTGTTCAGGGCTGGACTGTCATCATATGTGTGAAGTTTTGGATAGATATTCCCATGTGGAGTCAAGTTACAGCAATGTTTATCATCACGGCGAAACATCAAAGTTCGCCGCCAGGCTGTGGCCACGCCCTTTGACGAAAACTCAGTTTCCACAATAAGGCGTCATCAACGTCTTATGACTTTTTTCACCAAGTTTGAAGTGGATCTGGTGAAGTCTGTAGGAGATGTATATGAAAGTCTAAAACATGATATTTCCTGTTGCCAGCAGGGGGCACTATGTTTATCTCTAATTATTGACACGTAGATGTGTTCAGGGCGGGACTGTCATCAATTCTATGAAGTCTGGACAAGATTGGACCATGTACAGTGGTGTGAAAAAGTGTTTGCCCCCTTCCTGATTTCTTACTTTTTTGCATGTTTTCCACACTAAAATGTTTCAGATCATCAAACAAATTTAAATATAAGACAAAGATAGCACAAAGATAACACAAGTAAACACAAAATGCAGTTTTTAAATTAAGGGTTTTATTAATGAGGAAGAAAAAAAATCCAAAGCTACATGGCCCTGTGTAAAAAAGTGTATGTATGCTGGAGTTATAAACTACTTCCTGTTTAGTGGTGAGACCCCTAACTTTGACGCCATCCCACGGTCAGACACATTGACGAAAACTCAAGCTTTTGATAACTTTTCATCTTCAAGGTCTTGGGATGGGACAGACCAAGGTTTGAAGTCCATCGGATGAAATCTCTAGGACTAGTTTGTTCGTTAATGACCCCTGGAAATGGATGCATCAAAATTTCACAGTAAATTCAAAATGGCCAACTTCCTGTTGGGTTTAGAGGATGCCTCCAAGAGGCTTTTTTGTACGTCTCAGAGGGTTACATAAGCCTGCCAAGTTTCATACATGTAGGTTAAACTAGCTTCAGGGGCTGTTTCCTCAAACTTTTGTAGGGGGTGCTACAGAGTCATTTTTTGGAACCAGCGCATGCGACCCTTAAAATATCAAATTTTCTCCAGTTCTGAGACGTGTGTGAGTTTCATGAGTTTTCGGATATGTTAAGCCTCCCAAAAAGGCAATACATTTGGAGGAAGAATAATAATAATAACCAGAACTGCAAGCAGTTATGAACGGGGGCCAAGCCTCCCTGCGCGACTTGGCCCGCGGGTGTCGCAGAGCCCTTGGAAGTCGGCCCGACCAAACATCACTAAGCTTTATGGCTGGCCTCAGGAGCGACTCTGCATCACACTCACCAAATTTCATGCGAATCCGATCAACTTTCATGTCACTTGATATTTTTCTGTTTATAGCGCCCATTATTGGCCGATTTACGCCAAATTTGGCACAGAGCCTCTGGTTGACCTCTGAAAGAATTGACTTGAGTTTGATGTCAATAGCTTTTACTTTGACAAAAATATGTGATGGTATGTGTTCTTTAGCGAGCAGGAAAAAAATTGTTTATTTATAACTACCGTATTTTTTGGAGTAACAAAATTCTTTTGATAACTTTTGATCAGGCTTGTCTGGAGATTGTATGTGCAAAGTTTCGTACAGATTGAGCTAAACGCTAGGAGGAGTTCAAAAAAGTAGGTTTTTGATGTGTAGTGACTTACAAAGAGAAATATGCAGTGGGAGTGGGCATGGACTATATCAGAAGATGCGACGGTATTTAGGGAACACGTGGATATAAAGTTTATGAAGATGTGATTTCAAATGTGGAAATTACAGGCCAAAATGCGTTTGCCTCCGTTATAGCGCTACGGGCTTGGTCACTAATAAAGAATAAAGAATAAACGCAGCAAAAACAATAGAGTCCTGCCTTCGGGCTCGGTCCCTAATAATAATAATAATAAATGCAGCAAAAACAATAGGGTCCTCGCCTCCTTCGCCACCAAATACGTTTGGCATTTTGATGGCTTCAGAGACCTCATCTCCTCATACAATATGATACATAGGTCAAGAATCTGATAGGGGCGTCGCCCATGGGGGGGGTGCAAAATGCTTCTATAGCGCCCCTTTGAAATTTTCAAAAACCCCTCCCCATAGGGGTTTTTTTGGAGTAGGAAGATGAAAATTGGTACACGTGTATGTTGTTCAGACCATAGACATATATACACAGACGCCGCATTGACTGTCTGACCGCGTCCTAGCCGGCCGCCATCTTGGATGGGTCTCGCTTCGCCTCCACAGTGCATTCACTTCTATTGAGGAAGGAGCTGTATGCACAAGTAAAATAGAATAACTCACTGAATTTTCAACTGATTTTCACGCGGTTTGGTTTGTTACAAATGGCACACATATAGTTATGACAGTGTGAAGGCACTTCTGCAGTGTGTAGTGTTCCTTTGACCAAAAAAAAATGGTATCAAATAATTTATGCATGCATAAATTCACACTTCTAAATGATGGGAATTATCATCCTCCTCATATCATAACAGTGAGGAGGATGTCCTACGATGGCTGGCAGCTCAGGTTGACACCAGCAAAGAGTTCTGCATCTGTGTGTCTAGAATGAATCTCCTGGAATGTGGACTGGTGCTGTCGCAGTGCCAGAAGTGCAGCTCCCCAGTCAACCGCTTGAAGGTCACATTCATGGGAGAAGCTGGAGTTGACACTGGTGCATTGCGGAAAGAGTTTCTGACAGGTCAAGATCATTACATTTTTCATAACTCACAGACAAACATTTAATTCATAAGGTTTCTTCATTTGAGCAGTGAAAGTGTTGCCACCTAAAAAAAAATGTATTCCATTATTTACCGACAGATGATGGCTGGCATAGAGACTCGGCTGTTTAAGGGAGAGGATGGCAAGGGGAAAATGCCAAAATACTCTTTAAATGACCATGACAATGGCCTATTCCGGTGTGTTTCTGTCATCAACAGTATCTTGCAGTTGCATGATTTTGCATCCACATATGATTATACTGTAAGTCTTAAATGTTTTTGCTTTTTCCTTTATTTGCTGTCATTTCAGAGTTGCTGGTGAAATATTTGCTGTTAGCCTTGCGCAAGGTGGCCCAGCACCAAAGTTTTTACAAGAATGGTGCTATAATTTCCTTTTGACTGGAAACCTAGAAAACGTTACCAGAGATGATGTACATGATCTGGAGTTTTCTTCGTTGATCAAGATGGTATGTTGCATGACAAATTATTATATCCTCAAATGTTATTGTACACATTAATGATACAGAGGAAAAATCCTGTTGACTTTGTGGAACTCATTAACCTCCATAACTCTTTTTTTTTAGGGACTGTTAATCCATTTTAAAGACCTCAATGGAAGAGGCAGCTCTGAGATCCAGAGGTGTAGAGTGGGGAAATGGAGAGGGCTCAATCTCCTGTGGTCTGATAATAATCCAATTTTATTTGTATTATACTTTTCAAGGAACTCAGAGACAATTCATGGCACTACCAGGTCCATAAAGAAATAGTAATGTGAAAATAAAATATGGAAACAACAACTAAAAGAATAATAGTGGGAAAACTGTAGAGGAAAAGGCTGAAGGATATTGATATTCATCGACAGCATATAGTATAGTCTTTAAGATGTCATTTTAATGTGGTGGAATTTTCTTCTTAATTTCCTCAGGTTGAAGAAACCTCAGACTTGCCATCTTGCACTGAATAAATTCTCAACTGCGGCTATACGGGACCTATTAATGAGGAGAACAAAGACAAAATAATAAGGTTTATATTGTATTTTGATATACTGTTTTACTTTGTATAGAAATTCTATTCACTATATTTACTTTGGATTGCAAAAATATTTTATACTTCATAGACATTGTCAAATTCCACAATATTAAATGGCTATATAATGTATTAGAAAATCAGAATCTTATTTATGCTCACCTGTCCTGCATCCTTTACTGTCCCTCTATACCTAAAAATGACATTACACCATTGAAATAATTACATAATTTTCAGAATTTACTTAACTACTAATAAATGGGGGAGCCCTGTATATGACATGACAGTTTTTCTTTTGTATCCATATGAAGAGCAATTGTGCTGCACCAAGCTGCAAGATGAACAGTCATGCTGAGGCAGCTTTGTGAGGGACTGCAACTTTACAGCCTAATAAGTGTCATGGAAAGGAACAGAGCAGTTTGCCATGACCTCTTTGTAGCTGGTGATGATGAAAGAGTAAGTTATTTTGATCTCTTAAATAAAAGGCATGTTGGTGCTGTGTTGTGTAAGGTTTAATCAGTAATCAGGAAAATGGTATACTAAATAAGTTGATTAAGTTATACTGCATAAGTCAATTACTCATTCAGTGCTTTACCTTATCGTTAGACAGCCTTTTCTTTTTTTTTTTTCCTACTTGTCTGCATTGGTCTTCATAGCTTAGCACCACAAAAGGGTGCAAGCTTCTTGTGAAGATTGATGCACTGTTAATCTTGCAGTCAAGTATTTTATACCCATAATGCGTGGTTGTGACCGTCACCCACCCTCCCTGGAGACTAGCCTATCAGCCTTTATTGGAAAAGCTTCCTAATATGAGCCAGAGAGGGCTGTGATACACCAAGGTGTGTTAAGGGGAAAGTAAGGAACAAGCAAGGGGGAGGGGGCAGGTGCAAGTCCTGAGTTATGTAGTGATAGTGCATGCGGAGGAGAAGGAGGGAAAACAAACAAACAAACAAAAAAAAGGGATAAACAGGCAGTGTAGCTGATGTATTGCGGCCTTGAGGTGGTTGTGCTCCATGCAGATTATCAGAAATAAACATATACATGTCTACTATACTGTACTGAGAAACAGAAACAAAAGAGAAGTCTATACTGAACACCAAAAATGTGAGAGTCTTGGTGGAGGGGGAAAGCCTGACTGTAGAGAAGAGAGAGCGCAGTGTGGAAGGTTTGAGAAGCAAGTGGGCCCCTTTGAAGTGATCCCATCGGTGCTTTGCAATGCGTCACGGGCTGAAGTATCGAACATGCATGCGTGTATTTGAACACCTCCCAATGTGTTTATGAAAACCAACACCAGGGTCCAGGGCTGGCCCTGCGGGGGAAGGGGGGCGGCCCGCCACCCCAAGACCACAGGAGCGCCCAGACCCCACGACCAGGGAGCCACAGAGGCGGCAGGACACCCCGCAGGCCCCAGGACCCGGGGCGGCAATGGCCAGCCCCCCCAGAGAGCCAGAGACACACCCCAGACAGGCGGGACAGGAGGGCCCACCCACCGCCCGACGCGGACCGGGGCCCCACAAGCCACGCCAAGCGTATCAAAAGTGTATGTTAACCCACCACACCCCCTCTTACTATGATTCTCCGATCCCTGACGGAGAATCATTAACCCTACACCGTGAATGTGCATGTGAGTGCCCATAAGTGTGATGTGATGCATTAAAATTGAGGGACATAGGAGACAGGTGTGGCCAAGGCTGATGGCTACAGCACACTGCTGTCCTGCAGCCCGTGCAGCCATAAGGCACCTGGAACCTGTTCCCATTTGTCCCCCAAAATGTAGGTGTATGTGGTGCTTTAAAATTAGAGGACAGAAAAGGATGGGCCGGGGGGCAGCATGGAGGGCTACCAGACACCACTGTCCCATAGCTTGCCCCATCATGAAGCCCCCCAATCCATCCGTGGTCTGCGCCTCGAAGAGTGAGTGTATGTGGTGTGTTAAAAACTGTGGAGTGTGTGGAGAGTGAACAAAATGTGGTTTAGGAGGCCAGGCCAGTGTGGGCCCGGCCCGAAGGCTGGAGGGATGGATGACAGGGGCTAGAAGGCGGCACCAACCAGACCCCGGCGCCGCGAGGCCCCCAGTGCCCATGGACAGCGGGCCAGGCGGGCCCCAAGGAAACCCAACAGGCCCCCACCCAGCCCCGCCCCCCAAGCAACTGCAGCGCCAGGCCCCCGCAATGGTCCCGACCTGGATCACACCGCCCGCAGCAAATCGACCCCCAGCTGAAGGACGAGACGCGCCACCAGGGAGCACGGAAGACGAAACAGCCCCCCAAGGGGGACCGGCCACGCCGCCCCCGGCCCAGGGAGCACGAGGAGACCCCGACGCCTCCGGGCACACAGGATGAGCAGTCCAGACGCACCGCCCCCAGGGGAAACCGCCCGACCCCGCGACCCCACACAGAGCCAGGGAGCAGGCCCGGATTCAAGTGAGAGAAGGTGCGCCTAACACGTGCTTAAGACCTTGAAATCTGATGAACCGCTGTGGTATATTGTGGTGTGAGAGATAGAGGGAATAGGGGTTACATCATTAACAGAAACAGAAACAGGTTACATATGACACAACAGTCTTTATAGACTTGTAATATTTATATGTACAGGTGGCATATGCTCACAGGCTGAGTGGCACTATACAGACATGTTTAGTGAGAGAATAAATGGTGACCATTTTTCTGTAAAGTATGTGAATTGATTTCTGTGGCCGGCAGAAATTTTCTCCAGCGAAATATGTTCTACAAGGAGATTCAGCCAATGGTTGATGTTGAGGGTCTGTTTATCTTTCCAATTGACTAGGATTGCTTTCTTGGTGATGGCGGGAGCTACAAGAAGAGAGTTGCAGTGGCTGTTTGGGCGGTCAATTGTCATCAGGTCACCAATTAAGCACAGGTTGGGAGATAATGGGATCCTGCAGTCCAAAATGGAGGAGAGTTTTTGAGTGACTGTTGACCAGAAGTGCTGGACGGATGAACATAACCAGAGTGCATGAAAGTAGGTGTCTGCAGTGTTCTGAGTACACTGAGTGCATGTGTCAGATTGACTAAAGCCCATTCTATTAATCTTTTGTTGGGTGATGTGTGTTCTGTTCGATTACACGCCATTCAACAACAGTTACTATACTAGATCCCCGGTAAAGGGGTTTTTTTGGGGAGTTTTTCCTTATCCGCTGTGAGGGTCTAAAGGACAGAGGGATGTCGTATGCTGTAAAGCCCTGTGAGGCAAATTGTATTTGTGATATTGGGCTTTATAAATAAAATTGATTGATTGATTGATTGATTGATAGATGTTTATCAGATAGTGCTGTCGCAAAATTTAAGGAAATGATTACTCCGTCGTTAAATTCAATACCAAGTCCTTCAGTAACAGAGGTTTCCTGTGCCGACTTTAACCTCTCCAGAATTGATCATCTTGTCGATAGCACGGCAGGCTCGCTGCAAACAACACTCGACTCTGCAGCTCCTCTTAAAAAGAAGTTAACAAAGCAAAGAAAGTTCGCTCCTTGGTATAACTCTCAAACCCGTAAGTTAAAACAAATATCGTGAAAATTTGAAAGGAATTGGCGATTAACCAAACTGGAAGAATCTTGTTTAATCTGGGCAGACAGTCTCAAAACGTATAAGAGGGGCCTCCGCAATGCAAGAGCAAACTATTACTCAGCATTAATAGAAGAAAACAAGAATAACCCCAGGTTTCTTTTCAGCACTGTAGCCAGGCTGCCTGAGAGTCAAGTCAGTCAGTTAGCAGTAATGATTTTATGAGCTTTTTTAATGACAACATTCTCACTATTAGAGGCAAAATTCATGACCTCCTGTCCTCAGATAGTACCTATCTAACCTCAAACACAGCTGTAAGACCTAATATATATTTCAATTGCTTCTCCCCAATTTCTCTTCAAGAATTGACTGCAGTGATTTCTTCATCTAAATCATCAACATGTCTCTCAGAGCCCATCCCAACTAGGCTACTTAAGGAGGTCTTACCTTTAGTTAACACTCATTTATTAGACAGGCTATGTACCACAGTCGTTTAAGGTAGCTGTAATTAAACCTCTCCTAAAAAAGCCCACCCTGGATCCAGAGGTCCGAGCCAACTATAGACCAATATCTAATCTTCCCATTCTTTCAAAGATCCTTGAGAAAATAGACGCAAACCAGCTGTGTGATTTTCTCCATGATAATAATTTTTTTGAGGAATTTCAGTCAGGATTTAGAGTGCATCATAGCACTGAGACAGCACTAGTTAAAATTACAAATGACCTTCTGATTGCTTCAGACAAAGGACTCGTCTCTGTACTTGTTTTATTAGATCTTAGTGCGGCGTTTGACACAATTGACCATCAAATTCTGCTACAGCGACTGGAACATAAAAGGTTCTGCAATAAGCTGGTTTAAATCTTATTTATCTGACCGTTTTCAGTTTGTTTACGTTCATAATGAATCATCCTTACGTACGAAAGTTTGTTTTGGAGTTCTGCAAGGTTCTGTGCTCAGACCAATCCTATTTACTCTATATATGCTTCCTTTTGGTAACATCATTCCAAATCACTCTGTAAATTTCCATTATTATGCCGATGATACACAGTTGTATTTATCTATGACGCCAGAAGAAAGTAATCAATTAACTAAACTTCATAATTGCCTTAAAGACATAAAAACCTGCACCAACTTCCTGATGTTAAATTCAGACAAAACTGAAGTTATTGTTCTTGGCCCCAAACAACTCAGAGACTCTTTATCTGATGATATAGTTTCTCTAGAAACCTCGGAGTAACATTTGATCAAGATCTGTCTTTCAATTCTCATTTAAAACAAACCTCACATTTTTTCATCTACGTAATATTGCGAAAATTAGGCCTATCCTGACCCGCAAAGATGCAGAAAAATTGGTCCACACTTTTGTTACCTCAAGGCTGGATTACTGTAACTCTCTAGTAAGTCCTTAAAAACTCTCCAGCTAATTCAGTGTGCAGCAGCACGTGTACTAACAGGAACTAAGAAACAAGATCATATTTCTCCTGTTTTAGCTTCTCTGCACTGGCTACCTGTAAAATCCAGAATTGAATTTAAAATACTACTGTTAACTTATAAAGCTCCAAATGGTCAAGCTCCGTCATATCTTAGAGAGCTCATAGTGCCATATTGTCCCACCAGAACACTGCGCTTGGAAAATGCAGGGTTACTCGTGGTCCCTAAAGTCTCCAAAAGTAGATCAGGAGCCAGAGCCTTCAGCTATCAGGCTCCTCTCCTGTGGAATCATCTTCCCGTTGTGGTCCAGGAGGCAGACACCGTCTCCACATTTAAGACTAGACTTAAGACTTTCCTCTTTGACAAAGCTTATAGTTAGGGCTGGCTCAGACTTGCCTTGGACCAGCCCCTAGTTAGGCTGACTTAGGCCTAGTCCACCGGAGGACCCCTATAATACACCGGGCACCTTCTCTCCTTCTCTCTCTTTCTCTCTCTCTCTATCTCGTGTCCTATTCCTGCATCTTGCTAACTCTCTTTCTCTCTATCTCGTGTCCTATTACTGCATCTTGCTAACTCAGCCATTCTGGATGTCACTAAATCGGCTTCTTCTCCGGAACCTTTGTGAGCCACTGTCTCTCAGGTTAATTTGTATTGCAGCGGTGCCTGGATAGTGTGACGTGTGTGGTTGTGCTGCTGCCGTGGTCCTGCCAGATGTCTCCTGCTGCTGCTATCATAAGCCATACTTCTACTGTTATTATACACACATGATTATTGCCACATAAGTATACTATCAGATATTAATACATACTTTCAACATATTGTACCACAGTAGCCACAACTATAATTATAATATTATTACTTTCATTAATGTTGTTGTAAGCTACTGTCATTACCGTCTGTCCTGCATCTCTCTCTGTCTCTGTCTCTCTTTCTGTCTCATTGTGTCATACGGATTACTGTTAATTTATTATGCTGATCTGTTGTGTACGACTATTGCATGTCTGTCCGTCCTGGAAGAGGGATCCCTCCTCAGTTGCTCTTCCTGAGGTTTCTACCGTTTTTCTCCCCTGTTAAAGGTTTTTTTTGGGGGGAGTTTTTCCTTATCCGCTGTGAGGGTCCTAAGGACAGAGGGATGTTGTATGCTGTAAAGCCCTGTGAGGCAAATTGTGATTTGTGATATTAGGCTTTATAAATAAAATTGATTGATTGATTGATTGACTTCCATAACTGCACTGCACATCTATGGAGCTTTATCCCTATCTTTATTCAAGAGAGTGGTCTATCAGTTTGAGAGCATTATTTACTGATTTCACACTCATAAATCCTGCTCTCGCACTCAAATAGCCTCTGCTTGCGCTTGGATCTAATCTGTTTCTGCTCAAACTGTGTGCTCGCACTCAGATACCATGTTGCTCGCACTCAGATACAATGTTGCTTGCACAGATGCGCTCAAACTGTTTCTGTGCGTTCATGGAATTTCTGCTCTCAGATTTCTGCTCTGTGCTTGGATTTTTTTGTGTAACAACCCTGTCAAAATCATCCAACCAACCAATAGAATGCCAGATTTACTGTTAACCAATGAACGAAGGTTAACCTTCGTCCAGTTTGGCTTATGAAACGCTGGAAAACCTGGATGTTGGCACCGATTCAAACACACCTGCAGGTCTGCACAGAAGAGTCCTGGCTTTCCTTTTCCTCGTCCTCTCCTGACGACCACTCATAATTTAATTCAAATGTAATTTTGAGGAAAATAACTTCTTGGTGTAATGCTATAGTGTCGGTTTGCATCAATGTAGCAAATGTGACAGCTGGTTAATTAACGGTTGTATTTATATTTATAACATAGCATAGTGATTTTACTGTTACTGTCCCAGTGATGTTTTATTCTATATCAGCATTCACGGAATGCCTCTCGTCCAATCAAATTGCTTGGTCAGAACTAACTGTTGTACAATACATATATATATATATATACAAAAGTGGTAAAGAAAGCCAGGGAAGAACATTTAATAAAGCCCTGGAGGGTGGGAGTGGATGAACCTGGTTAGAGAGTACCCACCCACGGGACGCTCTAATACTAAAGCGAGCGCGCCCACAAGGAGGCACGGATCATTTAATTGGTCAACAGTAAATCTGGCATGCTATTGGTTGGATGATTTTGACAGGGTTGTTCCACAAAAAAAATCCAAGCGCAGGGCAGAAATCTGAGAGCAGAAATTCCACGAGCGCACAGAAACAGTTTGAGCGCGAGGAGAAAAGCTCGAGCAGGAAATCTGTGCGAGCAACATTGTTTCTGAGTCAATCAATCAATTTTATTTATAAAGCCTAATATCACAAATCACAATTTACCTCATAGGGCTTTACAGCATACGACATCCCTCTGTCCTTTGGACCCTCACAGCGGATAAGGAAAAACTCCCCCAAAAAAACCCTTTAATGGGGAAAAAAAACCGGTAGAAACCTCAGGAAGAGCAAATGAGGAGGTGCCTCTTCCAGGACAGACAGACGTGCAATAGATGTCATACAGAACAGATCAATATAATAAAATAAAAGTAATAATGAAAGACACAATGAGACAGAAAGAGAGAGAGACAGAGAGAGAGAAAGAGAAAGATGCAGGACAGACGGTAATGACAGTAGCTTACAACAACATTAATGAAAGTAATAATATTATAATTAATAATAATATATTAATATCTGATAGTATACATGTGTGACAATAATCATATGTGTATAATAACAGTAGAAGTATGGCATATGGTAACAGCAGCAGCAGGAGGCATCTGGCAGGACCACGGCAGCAGCACAACCACACACGTCAAACTATCCAGGCACCACTGCAATACGAGTTAACCTGAGAGACAGTGGAGCACAAAGGCTCCGGAGAAGAAGCCGAGTTAGTGACATCCAGAATGGCCGAGGTAGCAAGATGCAGTAATAGGACAGAGAGAGAGAGAGAGAGAGAGAGAGAGAGAGAGAGAGAGAGAAAGAGAGAGAGAGAAGGAGAGAAGGTGCCCGGTGTATTATAGGGGGTCCTATAGGAAGTCAGCCTAACTAGGGGCTGGTCCAAGGCAAGCCTGAGCCAGCCCTAACTATAAACTTTGTCAAAGACGAAAGTCTTAAGTCTAGTCTTAAATGTGGAGATAGGTCTTTGTCATCCGTTCAGTCATCGGATATGACATGACCTAGGTATTTAATTTCCTCACACACAGCAAGAGGACTGTCTGACAAATAAAAGGTCGGAGAAGTTGATTTCCTGTCCCCATCGCTTCTAACTATCATTATGTGGCTTTTGTTAGAGTTATATTTTATGTCATGATCAAGGCCATACTGAGAGCACACCTTCAACATCTGCTGCAGTCCAGCACTATATGAACTGAGCAGGACCAGGTCATCTGCATACATAAGATGATTAACAATAGTGTTGCCCACAAGACAGCCAGTTTTTAACCTGTTTAGCTGATTTGATAATTCATCCAAATAAACATTAAATAAAATAGGAGACAAAATTCCTCCTTGCCGCACTCCGTTACTAGCACAGAATAGAGCAGATAAAACCTTGTCCCATTTAACCTGAAATGTTTGATGGGCATACCAAAACACTAAAATTCTCACTAAAAATTTAGGGACACCTCTATCGAGCAGTTTTACAAATAATTTTTCATGGTTAATTCTATCAAATGCCTTGGACGCATCAATAAAGCATAGGAATACAGATGAATTAAGGCTTGTGTACTTAAATACAATCTCTTTAAGAGCATAAATACACAGGTCAGTTCCATGTTTTCTTTTGAAACCAAACTGATTGTCAGTAGTAAGGACATACATTTCTAGCTTTGTTAACAGTATTCTCTCCAGTACTTTAGACAAGATACTGGCCAATGCAATAGGTCAATAATTGTCTATACTGTTGAGCTTACCAGCCTTGTCTTTAAGCATGGGCACTAACATCACAGACATAATAGAATTGGGCAGAACACCATGAACCAAAAAACCAGTAAAGCACATGGAAAGCAAACGGCTGAGCTTATAGCTGGCATATTTTCGGTGTTCTGCAGTAATGCAGTCCATACCATGCCAACATGTGAATGGCATCATAGACATCTGCTGCCCTAACCATCATATCTGCAGAGAGACCAGTATGTTCATGATCAATTCTAACCGGGTTACTTTTAACACAATTAAAAAGGTTACAGTAGTGCTCACGCCATACCTCAGCTATTTTTTCTGGGCTACTTACACCTTCAATGTCAGACGGTAGGGAAGTTTTATTGTTATTCATAACTTTGACCTCTTTCCAGAAGGCAGTAAGATTGTCATTCAGTAGCTTTCTGGCAAGTGAGTCTGCTCTCGTGTTTTCATTTTTCTTAATAAAATGGAGTTGGCAGAATTAGAGGCAGATGGGGAAGGGCATAAAGCAGCACCTGCGGCCAGCTGTGCGCCAGGGCATCCTGCCCAAGTAGGCTGGTCTCCCCTGTTCAGGAGAACCAGAGGGGACAGTGAGTTGATTCCTTGGAGGCAAAGAGGTCCACCTCTGCCCGTCTGAAAAGTTCCCAAATCCTGTCCAAAACCTCGGGGGGACATCGCCACTCCCCCGGTGGGGGCTTGTGTTCCCCCAGAAGGTGCATGGTGGGGAGTTGCCCAAGTCAAAAGGCTCATGGTCACCCGGAGTAACTGCTCCAATCTGGTTCCTCCCTGATGGTTGACCTATGCCACAGCAGATGTGTTGTCCGAGCGGACAAGAACGTGCTTCCCCTTCAGATAAGGCTTAAAATGCTCGAGTGCCAGGTGTATGGCTTGCAGTTCCAGAACATTTATGTGTCGTGTGCTGTCCTGAATAGACCACCAACCTTGGGCAGTCCTCTTCTGCCAGACTGCACTCCATCCTGTGGACAGGCGTCCACCGTCACAACTTCCCTGGGTGAAGGAATGGAGCCCATGGGCACCCCTTGAGATAAAAAAAATGGCCTCTCCCACCACGGGGACAGAGAGAGGACGCACTGCCGGGACACCCTGACCCTCCTGTGTCTGTGCCACCGGGCGTCCAGATGAAGGGCATTCAGCCGTCTCTGCAGTGGGCATAGCGCAAGTAAGCCCAGAGGGATCACAGATGAGGCTGCTGTTAGTTTGCCTGCAAGGCGCAGGAACTGTATGTAAGGGACCACTCTGCCCCTTCTGAAGGGAGACAGGGACTCGAGAATGTTGTCCACACGCCGGGATGACAGACTGGCCCTAATAGCAATGGTGTCCAGCTCGATCCCCAGGAACGTCATTTGCTGGGAAGTATCCAGGTGGCTCTTTTTTGCATTCACCCTCAACCCCAGGCGGGCCACATGTGACAGAAGCTGAGCCATATGGTGAGCTACTTGAGATCTGGATGTTGCACAAACCAGCCAATCGTCAAAAACGGCAGAATTGTCGAGCCATCTGCCTGCAGAGGTGCAAGGGCCGCAGCCACGCATCAGGTGAACACCCTTGGGGAGAGGGACAGCCCGAAGGGAAGTACCCTGAACTGAGCTGCCCCTGGGAAAAAAAACATGGCCGCAGGAGGAGCAGTAGCACTCACATCCCCTGCACCAGTCCCGGACTGGAGGGCTAGGAAGAGAGATTTCATCTGGTTAAGCTCAGTTAACTGGTCCACCTTGGAGGAAAGTTTGGACTCTTTGACATTCTTCCTGGAGGAGGCGCTCTCAGTCTCAACAGCCTGAAGTTTTGACCGGTTAGGTTGAGCTGGAGTCAATTGCTGTGGTGATGGAACATGGCCCAACAGTTATTCCATCTCAGCCAGTTTAGCAGCCCTCACTGCCCGAGGCATGAAGCTGCAGTTCATGCATGCAGTTCATGAAAGGCACTCCCTGAGATGCTTGAGACCAAGGCAGGAGGGGCACATGTCATGGCCATCTTTAGGCTGCAGAGAAGCCATACAGGTCGAACAACAGTGGTGGCCCAACATAGTGACAACCAGCAAAATTTAACCCAAAGAATAACAACAAATGCTGGGAGGGGGAGCGAACACACTACCGTCACCAACAAGGGTTGCAACAAATATATAAGTTAAGCTTAAGCGTAAACACCTCAGCTAACTATAGTGTCAATAGGTTGACAACACACCTATGCTGGGAGCGGGAGTGAGAGCACTGCTTCCACCAACAAAGGTTAGATTGCTGTGGCTATAAACACAAAAAATGGCACAACCGAGTTGCCACCAAAATGTTGAAATTAAAGCTGGTGATAACTACGAAAATAAAGCACAGCTACAAGTTAGCTCAAGCAGGCACAATGCTGACTGCTAAGACAAGTAAATAAAGTGCGTTAAATAACACTATAAATGTGGGGAGAGGGAGTGAGTACACTGCCTTCACCAGCAATTAGTTAGCGTTATACATAATAGCAAAAACTTAACAAAGTAAACTAATCACTAAGCTCGGTTAATTAGCTGTAGAGACCAACCGCTTCTAGGATGATGATCTGAAGGAGAGTCCATGGCAAACCGCAACAATCTTCTCATCAGAGCGTTAGCCCGTCGCAGTCCTTGGAGGGCAAGCAGCTCGGAATTACGACAAAGTTGTCACAAGGCTACCCATGACGAACAGCAGTGAAGCACTACCCTTAGCCCTTTTGTCAGCTGGGGCACTCTCAGCCTCTTCAGCTGGCCGCTTAGCCCTACCAGGCTGGCCTGCAGGAAGCGGGACTGTGTCTAGGGGAACACCAGTGACACCGGCCAAATGCTCCACCTCCCTCAGTCTGCTGACTTGCAGGGACCAAGGCATGCAACTGCAGTTCATGCATGCGTCTTTGGATAGACCTGCCTTCAGGTGTTCAATGCCCAGACAAGAGGGACAAAGATCATGACCATCTTCCAACTCCAGATGGGTCATGCAATCCACACAAGAGTGGGACATAACTGCACCACCCTTTGCGCAACACACACAGGGAGCAGCCAAATAGCAATTAAACAAAAAACAACAGCACAAGCTGCACCTAAATATTATTACGCAGCGGCGTGAACACCTAAGTTAAACAAACAGTATACAAAATGTACAGCCTGGAATGCGACTATGGCTTAAGTGTGAGCACTGTAGCCAACAGTAGCAGACAAACAGAAAACAAAAAACAAAATGACAGCAGAAACTGCATGTCCTTTTATTTATTTTAAATTTTATCTTATTTCATTTATTTATTTATTTGTTTGTTTGTTGTTTGTTTGTTTTTTTAACACCTGACGGCGTGAACACCACAGCCAGAAAAGTCAACACAAAACAACAGCACAAGCTGCAAACGGTTGAAGCTTACTGCAAAGTGATTAACGGAATACAAATACAGAAAATGTATACAGAGTATACAGCTCAAGATGCGACTATGGCGTTAGCGTGAGCACTGTAGCCAATAGCAGCTAAAAAAAAAACAACAGCAACAAGCTGCGCATAAATAATATTACTCAGCGGCGTGTGTGAACACCACAGCCGGCAACAGTAACAAAAAACAGCCAAAGCTGCGAACACAATGTCGAAAGATGACGTGAGTGTGAGCACCCCGACCAACACAATCAACAAGTGTACTAACCGCTAGTTCCAGTTCGCTGTCTTTTCCTTCTGTTCCCATGAAGAAAGTCAGCGTGTCACCGCCCCTTGGAGGGCGAACAAATCATCCGCAACTCCGATCACTATGATCACGAGGCTGCCAGCGACAAACTGCTGAACGGAATAATTTCAGACTGATTCAACAAGAAGCGAATGCAACCACTCGTGCAAGCGAGAAGATGAAAAGGAACAGATCCTCAGATGACACCGGAACTTATAGTTTCTTGGGGTCATGTTGATATATTTACTCGACTCGTGCATGCGCAAGACGGAGATATTTAGTGCTTACGCACCGCCTCTGGCGGTCAGTAGGGATGAAATAGAAACAAAAATCCGTTTCAGCTACAACACACTGGCCCCAGTTGTCAAATGCATGTGTAGTTTTACAAATACCACATAAATTTAAAGAGCCACTAAACTGAATTACAGTGATTATAGAATTTTGTACGTTTTTGAGTCCAAAAGTCTTTTTGTTGTCTGTTTGTTGGGGCTCAGTCTTTACCACTAACCCACTCAGACTGTTCATTTCAATTATTCAGTCAGCCTCTTATAGCAGCCATAACTTTGTTACTGACCTGTTCAATACTGTTGACATACTAGACCTTGGGAGTTAGGAGGAGTCTTCAGGATATGAGACATAATCCATGAGTTCCAAGGTGCAGGGTCTTCTATAACCAAAACAGTGCCACCTGGCTGGAAATTTCTTTTCTGTCTTTCCTGGGGGTCTGGGAGATATTCTTCTGTTCACCATTTCAACCAGTTTTTTTTTTCTTCACTTTGCTCCCCAGTTTGAGGAGTTGCCTGTTCGTCCAAAGATACCCTCCACTGTCATGCCAGAGGAAACAGATTACATCAGGGTTAAACCAGGAGGAGCAACTTGGTCTCAGAATGTCCCTGCTTTGCTCAGGGACAGAGACCAGTTTGGCACAGACAGGCTTCCACTGTGTAACGATGACGATGTACCAGGTTTAGGTCGAGAAAATAAGGTGGGTCACATGAGCAAGACAAACACAGACAACATGAAAACAGTTTTAGGATGCTGCTCAGAGTATGATGAATGAGAATGATGATGATGATGAAGTCACTTACACTCATGTGATCATCAAACCCAAACACAGACTGGTAAGTGAATCATGGGCCTGATTTTCCAGCTAACCCTGGCTGAATTTATTCTGAAGATTTATTCTGTACAGGGTCAGGGTCAGGGTTAGGGTTAGGGGTTAGGGGTTAGGGGGTTAGGACCAGGCTAAACCAGGAAACCAGTGTACTTTTCTTTCTTTTTTTTTTTTTTTTTTTTTTTCTTACATTATTCCAAAATCTTATGTTTGCGTTTTGCCCTGTATTAGCTTGCATGAAAATACCACTGGTACATGTTAAAACTGTCATTATTTTAACATTGCATGTTATAGACATTGTAACTGTTTGTGTTTATGAAGACTGCTATTCATGTTGTTGTTAGGTTGAGGTTTAATGAATATATTATTGCAGTTGTTTAGATGATTACAAATGGCTAAGAAAGCTGCAAAGGTGTTTTAAATGAAGTCAGATATGAGGACAATTTTTCAGCCTTTTAAAGTCCTGTTTCCAGAGTTTTTACCACCTGAGCCCACACAGGGCCTGTGACATTACAGTTGCCTGCACTTTTTTTCTTTTATAAAATTACCTGTTTAATGATGAAAGGGCTCCCTTGGACATGAAAGGAGACAATGCTGAAGAATTTCTTGATAACATCAATGGCAGACTGGTTAGAGATCAATACTTCAGTAATTATTTTAACTGATTTATTATCATTTATTTATATTCTTTGACAATAAAGGATCATGTTACTCTTCCATGTATGTTATATTTTATTTGGCATTGGTAGCACATAGCTTGTGGTTGCTAGGTTTCATAATTGTATAATCATCTGAAATGATGGTCCCAGTTCATTGGCCCAGTCACTGTACACTCATCAGACAACAGGGAGAGGACAGTGCTGTATTTTGTGACCTTTAGTTTTTTGGGTCTGCTGAGATCCCGGGAGAGAGAGAAAAAAAAGATCAACACATTGTGTTACAGTAATGCATACAATGCGCATTGAAACTATATGGTCATAATACACAGGCCTCTAAGAGGTAGTAATTAATCGTTATAGTAAATTTCCTGAGTAACCACTAACTTCCACTGCTGAGTTTTACTTTGTACGAATGACATGTAATTCCACAAATGGTATAAAATGATGGGTTCAGTTAAGTGATTAGTTAATGTATATTTTTGGCTACTTATGCATTCAGTTTGTTGTTAAGGATTCACACTCCCTAAACAGGTAGAGCAGGCCTGGCTCTGTTGTCCTTGTTTCGGGGAGTTTGACCAGAGAACTCTATATATTAAGATTTCTTTTCCTAAACATTTTTGTAATTTTATTCATCCCATTTACTTGAATGGAAAAGTGTGTCCATACTTTTGACTGGTACTGTATATTATCTGTCAGTTTTTCAATATTCTGTAATTCATTGATTTTATTGGCTATTCTAATATATATTATACTAATATATATTAAATTAAAAAACAACAGAGAATTCAAGGCTGTACATGTGTGAAGCACTTTTATCCTTGTGTATACTCCAAAAACAAAATGTCCCATATGAGTTGTAACTTCACAAACCTTTAACTTTTTCTTTTTTTTTGTCCTTGCCAGTTGCAAGTTTGGTAACACTATGAAGGTTATGTCTGCAAGGTCATGTCCTGCAACCTCTCCCCTGCTCTCTGTGTCGAGGCTGGCCTCCTTCACACGCGCATTCCCGCACACCCACACACACACACACACACACACACACACCCACGCGCACACACACACACACACACACACACACACACACACACACACACACACACACACACACACACACACACGTACCTTCTTGTGAAAAAGTAATGTGTTATCTTTTGTTTAAATTTGAATTTCAGTTATGTGGGCTATGGTCAAAGTACCAAAGTGTTTTTAAAAGAATTTAAAAACTGTTATTTTACAGTGTGCTGGATTCTGCCTTTGTCTTTCATTATTATATGATTACTTAGGTTTCCATCCATCCATCCATCTTCTAACCGCTTCATCCTCTTGAGGGTCACGGGGGGTGGGGGGTGGGGGGTCTGGAGCTCAAATTCACACCTACGGACAATTTAGAGTTATCAATTAACCTAATCCCCAATCTGCATGTCTTTTGGACTGTGGGAGGGAGCCAGAGTGCCCGGAGAGAACCCACACTGACACAGAGAGAACATGCAAACTCTGCACAGAAGGGCTCCCACACCCGGGATCGAAATGGGAACCCTCTTGCTGTGAGGCGACAGTGCTAACCACCACACCATTGTGCTGCCCTGCTACTTAGGTATAAGTAAAAATAAATCCTGAATGTTAGCATGAGTTTTTACATGCACATTTTTGGTTGGGCATTATTTTTTTTTTAATTTTCACTGAGTATTTAAACCTATAGTTGCTAATGTTGGAGAGCTAGCAAGAGTGGCACCTCCTCTAAGCTCCACCCCCTCCTCCCCCTCCTGTCAGTGCTCCGCCCAAAAACACGGCCCCACACAAACGTGAACGCGCATCCTGCAGTAGGAGTCAGCAGGGCAGAGGCGAGCAGAGTAAAATCAGAAATACCCCCAAAGCAAACAAATAATTACCTGTCCAACAGAAAGACAGCAACCTCTGCATCACTTTTCAGGCCCTTCAGCTACCTCAGTTGTCTCCACCGTTCAAAAGCTGCACAGATGCTGATGTCTGGTTTGTCCTCTCACTTTATCAAAAGCTTTTTTCGTCGCAGCCTTTTCTGCCTCTGGCTTTCTTTTCTCAGCCTGTTTAGCAGGGTGAGCCGTTGCAAGTAATGCTGGAAGTGGTACTTTTGGCTGCATTTTCTCTGCCACTATTCAGCAAACTCCTGCTAACTCTGTATTTCTGCTGAGGAGTGTGCTGAATATTTCCAGCAACGGTGACACCTGATGAGTGCATGCAGGGAGGAGGGAGGGAGGGACAGAGGCGGGCTTGGGCAGGACGAGACATGAAGGCTTCTGATTGGTTCTTTCCATTCGCACCGAATGGCAGGGATTGGCCAGAGTTTTTACAGGCCTGCAGCTGCCACAGAGGTCGGATTTTGTTCGTTCCTTTGTCTGAGCACATTATGTATTGACTACTCTCAGGATGGAAGGACCATTTCACCCAGTGTAACAAGAAATGTTTCTGAACAGGATTACCAACTATAGCTTTAACTTAAAAGCTCTTCCTTGACCTGGTGTGGAGGCTTGTGTGTTTCTGTGATCTCAGTCATTTTCCAGGGTGACTGGGATCACAGGGACCAGACTAAAGAGGATTGGGGTTGACAGCATTGGTTTCAGGCATAAGTGAGGGAGTGTTTTTGATGTCTGGCTCAAGTGTTAGGTAAGTATATCATTGCTTCAACCGGTTGTTCAAGTTAAGTTCATCATTGGCTCAAGAGGTTGTTTCAGGTAAGTTGATGTGCAGGCAGGTACAACACTGACTCTTCAGTCTGGCCTCAGTGATTTTTGGGACCCGTCAGAATGGTTCTACCTAACAGATGTTACTCCTGTTTGCTGACGCAGTAGTGTGCTTTGCTTGGTCGAACAAAGGGGCCCAAACAGAGAATCAGAGAGAGTGATTCTCTGTCTCATTCTGACCAGGTGATGCGACGTATTGGCCCTGTTGTCCATTCAGCCTAGGAACGGTATCTTAGCTGTTGCTAGGACTGCACTCTTGTGGACAGAAACCTGGAATTTGCTGGAGCCATTCCTCCAGTGCGGGGGTCACAGTCCTTAATGCTCCTATTACCACTGGGACACTTGGGCCTCACCTTCCACATCTGTTCCAGTTGTTTCTTTAGAACCTGGTACTTCTCAATCTTTTCATGCTTTATTATCCTGTTACTGTCAGCTAGGATTGCAACATCTACCACAACTGCCCCCCTCTGTTCTTGGTCAGCCACCACTATGTCTGGTTGACAGTGACGTGCCATGAGGTCATAAACAGGGTGGGCATTGGGTTGTGAAAGCCAGATTAGTTCTCATAAAGTGTTTCTTCACTCACTTTACGCATGCACGTGCATGTGCACTTAAGCACACACTGGTGTCCCCTGATGGACATATCAAGCAAGTTCTCATAAGCGATGACACAGGATTCACATCATGTACAAGAGGGGTATATGAAATTGCTTCTGAAATGTAACTATGAAGAACAGGTAACCTATGTTCAGTAAGTAACCTATGTTCAGTATCAGAATGCAGCCATATCCTGAATTGTGGCAGTGCGACCAACCATTTTTCTGACTTGTGTTTAGTGAGCAGCAATACAGTACATAGGTCAGATCAATATGAAGCCAAACATAAATGTACACTGACTCACACATCTGTGTGAGTCACCCCCCCCCCCCCCCACACACACACACACACACACACTTTTTTCAACTCTTTTTAAGTCAAAACGTTGTTGCATAATATTTAATTGAATATTTTCAATATAAAATGTAATTAAAAATTAAATAAATCAATCTTATTTACATTTAAATAATCGTATTTGAATTATTCTGCACCCTATTTTCAATCCAAGTGGCATATTCCAGGCAGTACGAAGCAAGTGCACCATGATTGCCAAGTCTGCTTATTAGAAGGAGTTTGGATTGTTTGGACTTCTGTAAATTTACTTTCAAATACTGGTAATTAGCTTGCCTGTTTTAGTTGTGCATGCATTTCAGGTTTTCACCATTGTAGTTTGAGACACATGAATGATAAAAACAGGAAAGATGTGGAGAAGCAGCTTGTCTGATTGTATGTTTCATTCCGGACATCTGGCGCTGCTCTCTGCACGCGCATACTGCAGCAGAAGCTGTACAGTGGCCGGCCCACGTAGGCTCTGTTTATTGTCATAGTAACACCGCATGTGTGTTTAAGCTCTCCCCTCCCGCCCCATATAGCAACTATTTCAACCTCCTTGATCGCAACAGGTGACACTCATTAGCCAATGTGCGAGTGTCAATAGGCTCGTTGGAGATGAACTGCGCCTCGCCTGGAAAGTAGACGAGAGCAGGCGGCCGCAGCGGAGGCGGTGACAAAAAGCTGCGGTGAAGTCGGACAGTTTTCCGACAGTTTCCAAAGTTATTCAAGAGAGGGCTGAGACACGGGGTCAAACAAGGGGGAATTGCACATGCACAGTAAAATCTGGTCTGCACTTCCTCAAAGGCTCAGTAGATGGCGTGAGACCGCGGAATAAGCATGCATGTCATTTTCACAGCTTATTATTGGACTGTCACTGGTGGCCTGCGTTGTGGGTGAAAATGACAGAGATGCAATTCCGACAACTTTAGGCAGCCGCTGTCTAAAAGTCCAAGCAGGCCGCACCAAGCGCACTCCTTGATCGCCTGAGCGGATCCTGCGCTTTTTATCTAGCGCCCCTGCTGTCACCCTCCAGCATCGCAGCTCAAGTTACACTGCGCATGTGCAATCCCCCCATTTTTGACCCCGTGTCTCAGCCTTCTCTTTAATAGCCTTGACAGTTTCCAGCAGCCTTCAGTTCGTACAGGAAGTCACAGACACACTTACATCCTGTCAGGAATGATATCAATTCATTAAAAAAGTGATCAGACCCATATATCAGTTTGTTCTCAGTCTCCAGTTGTTTTTGTTTGGATAGATTAATTTATTAAAATGCTTTACAGGTGATCTGTAGTTTTTTGTTCATGGTTTATCCTCCATTTGACATGAATTCTCCTGTAAACCAGCATCATATCAGTTTGACCTGTCCCCTCAGCTACACAGGCTAAATAAACTGTGTTTGACTGTAAGGTTCGTATTTTCAGGAAAAAAAACATACAAGACAACAGCTTTCATTAAAGATCAGTCAGATACAGTCAGGGTTTCACATCTGTAGGCTACAGATGTTATTATAAGAATCCTCAAATCCCACTGACCACCAGTCTCTGTGTTGCGAAATACTTCAATAAACAAAACAGCCCAGTGTTAATAGACTATGTATAGTTTATGATGAATGTATGTAGTCTCTGATGACTAAACTTTGCGCTGCGGGCGGGTGTTCCACATTGTTTCTCACAAACCTACTCCTTGTCCCACATTTGGTTTATTGGGATCAGGTCATATTTTGCCCTTCCACTTTTACACAAAGTTAGGCACCCATGCTTGTGCCAGTCCATTATATATACAGTATATACACATATATATATATATATATACCTAGGTTAAAGCTGAAGTCTTGCTCCCTTTCTCTATAATTTCCTTTTGGCTTTGAAAATTTGATTTTGCAAAATTGTTCAGTTCACACATATATTGTATTCTTCTTTATGCCATCCCTTCCCTAAGTTTGCCCCGGATGGACTGAACAGCTCTGACAACAAAACAGCGCTGTGATTTGTTCCCTACCCCTTGACGGAAGATGACAGAATCTTTAATTGTATGTGATGTGGCCTTTTCATCTTTTCAAATAACAACACCACAGGTGCAGATGCTGTTGCATTTAGACTTTATTCACACTTAAATCAAACACACCAAGACACCACACAATGTGAGGTTGACAACTACAGAAAAGCTTCATGTCTTAAACAAAGTTAATTGCTTTTCCTTTTAAAGCATGCAGCGATATACTAAAATCTGAATTAATCGATATGAAAGGGAGATGTCTAATACATGTATGTAGGTCCATGTAACACAGTAAAGTTGAGCAAAAACAAAAAGCATTTGTGACATGCTTCAATTGTGATAAGAGTTCAGCAGGTTAAAGAGCCATTGGATAAAAAGGCCATGTGAAATTATGGATAGTTTTGTAACAAAGTTAGCAACCTGACAGAAAAGACAGCTAAAGTAATTTACTTATATTTAATCAAAAAAGGCTTGTTTTCCCCTCATCTTTTGTTACACTGCAGTGGGAATTTACTTGAATGTCTATACAAAAAATTGCATTCTTTCATTATGTGGCTTTTTAAAATAAATACTATACCCTTAAATCAACCCTCCTGTTTTTATAGTTGTACCAAAATAAGGGTAAGAAAAATATAGGACAGATTTTTTTAAAATTATTTAGAAATTCTGCGAAGACAGCACAAACAGTTCATACCAGACCAGTGTCTCTAGAAGAAATAAAATCAAGGAAAGTCTTTCTGTAACAGGTAGCATTTCCTGGTATTACATGTCTTAGAACTCACTATTATGGTTAATGGTCAGCATTAAATTTTTGACACATTTAACACTGTTTTCAGGTTTGGATGGTGGGGTTGGCAGCCTTGGCAATCCCTTTCATCAGTCCGTCTCTGCATCTGTTGAGAAGCTCCTGCCATCTCCATTTTGCCAAAGTCAAAGGTCATGGCACTGAAGTACTCGGGCAGACATCAATAGTCAGAGGCCAATTCTTCCAAACTACTGTTAATAAAGACTGTTAAAACAAAGGGACAAGAATGAAACAGTCATGAAAAGTCAGTTTTAGCCATACATTCAAACAAGCAACATATGGAGTAAATCACCATTACAATAAGGAATAGTGTACATGTGGTATAGGGATGGCTGAGTGATATACAAACATAGGTGCAACATCCCTGGTTACATATTTGTTGCAAATCACTATCTCTTCCCTATCATGTTCTATCTGTTTCTAGTGTACAATACATGCAGAAAGACAGAAGGACATAGAGATAAGTTCGGTTTCTGAATATGATGACATCATAACTTCTTGAATGGGAGCTAATATAATATTGATTTATTCAGAGCTCTATTTCACATGCCAATGTGATTTGATTGTTCAAACTGGCTCAGCAGTCTGGAGGAAGTCAGCCTTTCTGATACTGCATGCAGAGAGAGTGATGTGTAAAATGTGGGAGTTGTGTAAGTAGTCTTCTCTTGTCATGACTTTTCCAGACTGTATGTAGAAACGTGTATCATGACCAAATTTCGGCAAATGTTGGGCTGTGCATCACTCTATCTTCAATAGAAGGAGCTCTTTTAAAACAAAAAGGAGGAGGAACTTGAAAAACCTCTTTTAGAGAGGGGTCACTTTTAAGTATGTCCCAATTAGATAAAATAATCTTCTTAATTTGTTGAGCTTGTTGACTGAAACGTGTAACAAAATAAGTGCCTGAAGTTTTTATTTTCTGTCTTTTTGATTGCTTCTTTTCTGTCTGTTTGATTGTTGTAGGAGCTGGGGACGTGCAATGGAAGCTGTCTGAGCTGTTGAAATAATAGTCTTGTTATTTGAAAACGTTTGGCCATATGTAGAGACTGTGTATGAAAATCTGAATCCTGATCACATATTCTTCTCAATCTCTGAAATTGGCTGAATGGGATGTTGTTTTTGAGGTGGGGTGGGTGGAAAGATCCATAATGCAATAAAAAGTGGGTTTTCTAAACAGTGTAGTGTGTAATATTTCATCATCCCCTTTAAAAATTGTTAGATCTAAAAAGTTGATATTTTATGGGGGTTTTCCATTGATAATTTTATATTTGTGTTAGTGTTATTGAGATAATGGTAAAAATCCGTCAGATCCGTCTGGCTACCTTTAAAGAGAAGAAAAATATCACCAATAAATCTGCAAAACATTTTAATGTTTTCACCAAAGGTTTTTTTTTTCATGATTAAACACATACTCAGACTCCAAGAGACCCAGGTAAAGGCAAGCATATTTAGGGGCAAAACAGCCATTGGCAGCCACTATAAGTCTGCCTCAAGGATTGCCTTTAGGTTCTTTGTGCACCTTAGGTAACATGTAAAAAGTGGCAAGGGTGGGGTGTTCACATGACAAAAAAATGTGTTCATAGGTATTAATCCAACCACTGTCTCTGGCTCTATTTAAAAGAGCAGTGAGGTCCTCCTTCATGTGCAGGAGAGGGTTTGTACTCAGTTTGGTATAATACTGAGTGTTTTGTAGTTGGCGATAGGCTTCTTGGATGTATTTTTCAAAATGCCATACCACCACACCACCACAGCCCCACCCTTATCGGCTCTTTTTATAATAATGTCCTTGTTCTTCTGAAGTGTGTGTGGCAGAGCATAAATATTCAATAAAAACCAACAATATAGATTATCCTATGGCACACCACTTAAACAATTTTCATAATAAGAACGACAGCCTACTGAAAGTAGAAGGTATTGAATACATGGAGCAGTCAATCAGAGGAGGAAACAGACTCAATAAATTATTACAAAGAGAGACATTCTGGAATTTCAAATTTGATGCTTTGGTGTATCCTGGACTAAATTAAGTGATAGATTTTACGCCCTTTTTCATAAATTCATCTCTGATATACTGTTGTTGATGAAATCATCTCTGATATATTGTTGTTCACCTCTGATAATATTGTTGTTAATTAATGTTTATATTCTGCAAGCCCACCTGATGTGAATTGATGACCAGGTAATTGTCTGTTTCCAATTGCCCCATTGTCAAGAGGTCTATATAACAAATCACAATCTCTCACTCGGGTTCACACATTTTTTCTGCCACGCCCTGAAGACCTGTTGGTCGAAATCTGACATGCCAGATTAAATAAAGGCTTTTTAATATTATCCCTTGTCTTGGTGCGTAGTGTGCTTGAAGAAAGCCCAAGTGGCTTACTCCTCTTTTGAACAGTTAATATTCAACTTCAAGAGCATCTCACGTTTACCTGGAGTCTACCTGAGAGCACCCGGTAATTTTTCTTCTTTTTATGGAGACAAAGTAGTCATTGAAATCATCAGTGAGATCTGATTGGCTGACACTTGTCTTGGCAGGGAGCACAGTTGGTTTGTGGTCTCTGTTTAATATATTATTAAATAGTGACAAGGTCTTTTTAGAGTCCCCTTGTGCAAAAGATATCCGTTTAGTGTAATACTTACATTTGCTCTATCTTATTATTTGGGTAAATTTATTTCTGTATTTATTATTTTTATCTTTACTATTATTACTAGAATTTTTAACATGCTGTTTATGTAATTTATTTTTATGATTAATCAAATTTATAATCCCTTTAGTGAGCCATGGATTGTGTTCACTTATACTGCCCATGACAGTCTTCTCAGGAATAGTAAACTGTATGGAATCTGTTATTCCACAGACTGTTATATGCAGCATCCGGACCACTAGCCTCAAATACATTGTTCCAAGTCCTGGTCTCCAGACTTTGATACAGTTGCTGCAGAGTTCTGTTGTTTAAGACTTTGATTTTATTATTTAATCTGGCAGGAGTATGTTTCCAGGCTAAGTTAAAAAACAAAACAACAGGATCATGATCGGTTATATCAGAAAGTAGAACACGAGCCTCCAGCTGGGTGTTTTGAATATTTGTGACAATATTATCAATGGTAGACTTAGAGCAGGATGTGACTCTGGTAGGCATATTTATGGTTGGCAAAAAAGAGGAAGAGTGAAGTGTATTAATAAAATCATATTTGGAACCATCGTCCTTGGGGGGTTAGGGTTAGATGTCAATATATAAATAAATATAATATAATAAAAGTCCCCTAGGAGAATACAGTTGGTTTTATAATGTCCAAATTTGAATTTGGTGGACGATATGTTATGCCAACAATCTAGTACCACAGCCCATATCTATGTTTATAAATAGAGAGTCTGAACTGCCATCATCAACAGCAAGATTGGCACATTCACTTGAAATCTAGATTTCACATATAAGCAAACTCCTCCGCCAGTTTTACCAGGCCTATCCTTGTGATAGAGAGCATAAACTTCCAGGTTTAAATTATCAACATAGGATGTGTTGTTGAGCCAAGTTTCGCTGCAGCCAATAACAGAGAAATAACATCCATATGTTTACTTAGGCTTCTAATGTTAAGATGCATCAAGGAAAAATTATATTTATTATTTAAACCTTTTAGGTGTTCAGGCCATATTGTTTACAATTCACATTTCTATTATCTGTACAATGTTGCAAATAATCTCCCTCTTGGTTGTAATCATGGAAACCCAAATGAAATCTGGCGGACACATATTCATGGACATACACTGAACAGAAATATAAATGCAACACTTTTGTTTTTGTTCCCATTTTTCATGAGCTGAACTCAAAGATCTAAAACATTTTCTGTACACACAAAAGACCATTTCCCTCAAATATTGTTCACAGATCTGTCTAAATCTGTGTTAGTGAGCACTTCTCCGTTGCCAAGATAATATATCCCACCCCACAGGTGTGGCATATCAAGATGCTGATTAGACAGCATGATTATTGCACAGGTGTGCCTTAGGCTGGCCACAATAAAAGGCCACTCTAAAATGTTCAGTTTTATTACACAGCACAATGCCACAGATGTCGCAAGTTTTGAGGGAGCATGCAATTGGCATGCTGACTGCAGGAATGTCCACCAGAGCTGTTGCCCGTGAATTGAATGTTCATTTCTCTACCATAAACTGTCTCCAAAGGCGTTTCAGACAATTTGGCAGTCTGGGAGGCAGACACTGTCTCCACATTTAAGATTAGACTTAAGACTTTCCTCTTTGATAAAGCTTTAAGTCAGGGCTGGCTCAGGCTTGCGTTGGACCAGCCCCTAGTTAGGCTGACTAAGGCGTAGTCTGCCGGAGGACCCCGTATAATACATCTCTCTCTCTCTCTCTCTCTCTCTCTCTCTCTCTCTCTCTCAAAAACCCCTATCGTGTCCTTTTACTGCATCTTGCTAACTCGGCCATTCTGGATGTCACTAACTCAGCTTCTTCTCCAGAGCCTTTGTGCTCCATTGTCTCTCAGGTTAACTCGTATTGCAGCAGTGCCTGGATAGTGTGACGTGTGTGGTTGTGCTGCTGCCGTGGTCCTGCCAGATGCCTCCTGCTGCTGCTGTTATCATTAGGCAAGGTAAGGCAAGGCAAGGCAATTTTATTTATATAGCACCATTCATACACAAGGCAATTCAATGTGCTTCACGAGAGAAATACATTAAAAAAAAACATTAAAGGAACAACAATAAGTTACATATCTAGTTCATTGGTAAGCTGCAGT
This sequence comes from Epinephelus awoara, assembly GCA_035609425.1. Classification (NCBI taxonomy): domain Eukaryota; kingdom Metazoa; phylum Chordata; class Actinopteri; order Perciformes; family Serranidae; genus Epinephelus; species Epinephelus awoara. Next base: position 188,546 of record CM069296.1, read on the forward strand.
AAATAGTAATGTTTTAAGCCCTGATTTAAATGAGTTGACAGTTTCAGCCAATCTCAGATATTCTGGAAGTTTGTTCCACAGGCGGGGAGCATAGAAAGTAAAGGCTGCTTCACCTTGTTTGGTTTTGATCCTGGGAACACTGAGTAAACCTGTTCCAGATGATCTGAGGGGCCTGGATGCTTCATAACGTACAAGTATACCAGAGATGTATTAAGGCCCGAGACCATTTATAGACAAGTAACAAGATTTTAAAGTCTATCCTTTGACATACAGGAAGCCAGTGCAGTGACTTCAGCACTGGTGTAATGTGCTCCACTCTTTTGGTGTTGGTGAGGACTCTGGCAGCAGCGTTCTGAACGAACTGCAGTTGTCTGATTGATTTTTTACTCAGGCCTGTGAAGACACCACTACAATAGTCCAGTCTACTGAAAATGAAAGCAGGAACAAGTTTTTCTGTATCTTGTTTAGACAGAAATTATTTTATTCTTGCTACATTTTTAAGGTGGTAGTAGACTGATTTAGTAATTGTCTTAATGTGACTATTGAAATTTAGGTCTGAGTCCAGAACTAAACCAAGATTTCTGGCTTGACTTGTAGGTTTTAGTGTCATGGCGTCAAGGTGAGCGCTGACTATTAATCTTTGTTCTTTGGGGCCAAAAACAACTATCTCAGTTTTGTCTGTGTTTAGTTGTAGAAACTTCTGGCACATCCATTTATTGATTTCGTCAATGCACTTATTTAGCAGATGTAGGGGACTGTAGTCATCTGGTGACACTGTTATGTAAAGTTGTGTGTCATCTGCATAAGTATGGTAGGAGATGTTAAGATATTCCATAATCTGAGCAAGAGGGAGCATATAGATGTTGAACAGACCCTTGAGGAACTCCACATGTAATTTTTGTTCGCACAGATTCATAATTGCCAAGTGACACAAAGAAATCCCTGTCTTGTAAGTAAGATTTAAACCAATTTAGCACAGTGCCAGAAAGTCCCACAAACTTTTCTAGTCTGTCGAGCAGTATCTCACTTTTACAAGTGCAGTCTCAGTGCTGTGATGTGCTCGAAATCCAGACTGAAAGGCATCAAAGGAATTGTTTTGCTCCAAGAAGGTGTTAAGTTGCTGAAAAACAACCTTTTCAATGATCTTTCCTAAAAATGGTTGGTTTGATATGGGCCTGTAGTTATTTATTACTGAGGCATCCAGATTAGGCTTTTTTAAGAGAGGTTTAATGACTGCAGTCTTCAGGGCCGTTGGAAAAAGGCCTGACTGAATAGAACAGTTGACCATCTGTAGTATATCTGATGCTATGCAGTTAAAAACATCTTTAAAAAAGCTTGTAGGCAGAGTGTCAAGGCATCAGGTAGTGGACCTAAGGTTTCTAACTATGTCTGTCAAAGTAGCATAATTTAATGGGTGAAAAAAATTAACTGGAGTAGTCTTATGAGGCACAGGTGAAATGCCACTGTCTTGGAGTTACAGACTGTCTGTCTTATCTTTAAAATCTTGTCTGTGAAAAAAGAACCAAAGTCACTGCATGCCTTGGTGGATAGCAGTTCAGGAGGGACTGATGCTGATGGGTTTGTCAGTCTGTCAACAACAGGAAATAAAGTCTGTGCATTGTTGTTATTTTTGTTGATAATCTCAGAGAAAAAGGACTGCCGCGCCCTTTTTAGCTCCAAGTTAAAGATGTACAGACTTTCCTTATAGATGTCATAATGAACTTGGAGTTTGGTTTTTCGCCACCTGCATTCTGCTTTTCTACATTCTCTTTTTTGAGCTTTTACCTGTGTGGTGTTCCTCCATGGTGTTTTTTTCTTACCAGAGACAACTTTGACCTTCATGGAGGTAATATTGTCCATAATATTCAAAGCTTTAGAGCTGAAACTATGAACCAGATCATTGACAGAGACTGAGGGCAGAGCTGGTGTTGGTGTAAAATCCTGGGTGAATAGTGTACAGGTGTTTTCGCTGATTTAGCGTTTTCTGATTACCTCTGTTGTAATTTTACTGGTGTCAGCGGAGATGGCCATTTTAAAGAAAACACAGTAATGATCAGAAAAGGCAACAACAGTTACTACAACCTCAGAAATGTTGAGCCCTTTGGAGATAATTAGATCTAAAATATGTCCCTTATTGTGTGTTGGCTCTGTTACACGCTAGGAAAGTTCAAAGTTGTCCAGGATGTAGAAAAGTTCTTTCTTACTGCCATCTTTGGGATTATCAATATGAATATTAAAATCACCAACTATAACAACACTGTCAAAATCAATACAAACAACAGACAATAGTTTAGAAAAGTCATCAACAAAGTGTGCACTATATTTTGGAGGCCTGTAAGTGGTTACTAATACTGCTTGACAGGAGGATCTCAATTGCAGTGCAACATATTCAAAAGACTCAAACTTCCCATATGACAACTGTTTGCACTGGTTAACATCCTTAACATAAGTTGCTACTCCACCTCCTTTCCTGAGTTCTCTAACTGAGCTGATAAATTGGAAGTTTGGGGGGCTGATTCAATAAGTACTGCTGCATTGTTGTTTTCATTTATCCAAGTTTCAGTTAAAAACATAAAATCAAGGTTTCTCTTGATAATAAAATCATTAATTAATAGTGACTTGCCAGCCAGAGATCTGATATTTAATAAAGCTAAGTTTAGTGTACTAACATTGTCTGATTGTGGCTGACGCATAACTGGAGTCAGATTAGAGAGTAGCTGTGCGCTTCGAGTACACATTGTTTTTCCTGATGCTAGTCAAACAGGAATGACAGACCTTGGAGATGACTCTGGCTGATACTTTTCAATTTCAAGATGTGTTTGACCATGCCACCGGCTATTTAAGATCGCCGGTACGTTTAAGGAAGCAGCACAGTCTGTCTGTCTCATCTCTGACAGGCACCTGAGTGATGACATCTAGGGCTATTATTTAAGAGTTCATCAATTTGACTGAGCTTCAGTGTGGCAGCTTTAACTAACTCCTTGATTGGTGAGCGTGGTGGAGGGGGGGAGGGTTGATGCTGGCTCCGTAGTGATTGTGGTGGTGGTGGGGAGGGTCGACGTTGGCTACGTGGTGATTGTGGTGATGGTGCGGAGGGTCAACGTTGGCTCCTTGGTGGTTGTGGTGAAGGGCAGGAGGGGGGTTGTTGATCCCTGACTGGGACAGGGACATCCTCTCAATGCCTTGGGTGATGTGGAGCAAAGGGTAAGGTGAAGAGGGAGAGATGCAGGCTGTCTGTCTCTGTGCCCCATACTTGTCCTTGGCTCTTATCTGTCCATTCTTGTTTTGGTATGGCATTCCAAGAGCATGACGTAGGTTGGCCCCGAGTAGTCTGCATCCAGTGATGTTCGGATGAATCCCATCACGCTGAACGCAATCCTTACAGTTCCAAAAGATGTTAAAATTGTCAATAAACTTTATCCCATGAGTGAAGCATGCCGGTCAGCCATGTATTCAGGGTAAGGAGTCTGGTAAAAGACTTGATTCCTTTCCCCAGGGTTGGAATGGAGCCAGAAATGAACACATTTTGTGACTGACAGTCACTCAGTTTCTCCAGGAGCAGGGAAAAGTCTTTTTTCAGGATCTCAGAGCCAATTTTTCTTCGTAGAATGTCCCAGCATGGATGATAATCCTCATGTTACTGGGGTGTGTAGAGAGGATCACTGGCAACAACTTGGTTATCTCCCTGTCATGACGTGTGAGACACTGTTAGATTTTCAGTTTTTGCCATTCTTACATGCTTGGTTATTGAGTCTTCGATCAGGATGGTGTCTGGCTGATCAGGTGTGGTGTTAGTGATACTTCTCCTGGCCCTTGGCTTTTCTGGTGAGGAGTTAGCATAGTTGGGGACCTCGGCCGAAGGACGAAGTCCCTCTTGTTGAGATGAAATCTCTCTTGTTTTTGGTGTCATTTATTATTATTATTAGGGACTTCGGCCGAAGGACACACATTCACCGTAATGTCCAGTTTTCGTGTGTTTGTGTGTGTGTGTGCTAAAATGCGGCACGGGTCGCATATTTCTGGGCAAACCCGAACCGAGCCCGACATTATCTAATGACCAAAGCACTGACTTTGTGCCACACAGTTGTTACGGTTACATGCTCTTTAACCCTATGGACCCGAACGACGCATAGCGCATCCAAATTCACACCTGTTCTTCTCTGTGGATTTTCTCTGCGACCGTGCGTCATAGCAAGAAGCTACGCATATCACGTGAAACAGCAGAATCAAACAGAATCATAGCTTTTCGACAAGACCAAGCACTTGTCAGTAGTCCAATGTTTTCACAGTGAAAAACAATGATAAAGTTACACTAAAATTATGTATAACAGAGCTTTCATACAGCTCTGCACACACATTACTCTTGGATGGATTACTCGCGAATGCAGCATCGCACAAAAATGCCACGCATATCACATGAAAGCGCAGGAGCAGAGCTTTCCAATGATACCTCACATCATTGTGCTGTCATCCCATCATGCTATAAATACAGATTAATTGTCTACAAAATAAAAACCTGACGAATTTCTTTACAACCCATTATACAGATCTTGTGATCAGTCACTTCACATAGTGAAGAATATCGTATCTTACCACGTCTTAGGCTTGCCTGTGTTTCTCCCTGTCTATCCACATTTGTAGTCCGGCTTTCAAGATGCAAATGTCTCCATATTGTCCAGTTGACACTCCATCAAACTTTGTATGACAAGACCAGCCACTTCACCTTTGCGCACCCAGACAACTGAGGCTTAATTATACATGCCTGACAGGGCCGTAGTCACCATATACATTGAGGGGGACATGTGTGTGTGTCCAATGCCTGATATGCCCCCCCAAATAACTGAAACTGAAAAACAACAAAAAACTTTGTTTACTGCAAACAAAGGAAAAATACTGCAAATATTATCTTGGAGGACATCATTGCACTTGGTTGACTGTTTTTCTATTATCTTAAATGTAAATATTGCATGTTTCTTTCAGATAAATCATATTTTTGACTTGTGAATGAGTCAATGGAAAAAAATACTGGCAATCATTTTCCACCTGGCACAAACCACATGTTTTGGACAGAATGTCCCACCATCATGGTTCTTATATTGCCAGATTCCAGAGAATCTCCCCTCTTCATATATGGCAGAATATGTCTTTTTCCAACTTGCTATAGTGAGATACATGTAAAAATGTAAGAATTTAGTCACACATATTTGTTTTTTTCATTCATTCATTCACAGGCACATAGTAGGACATAAAATGAGAGTGAGACCTCCGTGTTTGAGACGGGAGTGGGAGGCAGGAGGTCCGACGCTTCCAGCGAGAGGAGAGGGAGACATAAAACAAAATAAGATAAAATAGGAAAAACCTGTATCACTCTTTTATTTTATTTTCAGCATTTATTCAAGGCGGAGGCGGGCAGCTGGAGGTCCAAGACTCCCAGCGTGGGGAGAGGTAGAAACAAACAGGCAGTGTGTGTCTGTGTGTGTTATGTTCAGGTGTTGTCACGTAAATAACAGCGCCCAAGCAATAAACAGGACAGACAATAGGATTTTATTTATTTTTACACTACATTTTTACTGAAAGCTGACCGAATCTGACCCAAGCCCAAATGATGGCGAACAAGGCGGCGCCACGGTGACAGCGTTTGATGAAAACTCAAAAGCTTCATTTTTAAGTATCATCAAGGTCTAAGGACTTAGACCAGCAAGTTTGAGGTGGATGTGATTAACCTGCTAGAAGCGGGACATCAAAGAATGTATAAAGTAGCTTTCTGTTGCCAGAAGGTGGCGCTATGGCGGTGATTCAAAATTCCTCTGTGCATGTGTTCAGGGCTGGACTGTCATCATATGTGTGACGTTTTGGCAAGATATTCCCATGTGGAGTCAAGTTACAGCGATGTTTATCATCACGGCGAAACATCAAAGTTCGCCGCCAGGCCGTGGCCATGCCCTTCCACGAAAACTCAGTTTCCACAATAAAGTGTCATCAATGTCTTATGACTTTTTTCACCAAGTTTGAAGTGGATCTGGTCAATTCTGTAGGAGATGTACATAAAAGTCTAAAACATGACATTTCCCATTGCCAGTAGGGGGCGCTGCACAGTAAATTCAAAATGGCCGACTTCCTATTGGGATTAGAGGATGCCTCCAAGAGGCTTTTTTGTACGTCTCAGAGGGTTACATAAGCCTGCCAAGTTTCATACATGTAGGTTAAACTAGCTTCAGGGGCTGTTTCCTCAAACTTTTGTAGGGGGCGCTACTGAGTCATTTTTTGGAACCAGCGCATGAGACCCTTAAAATATCAAATTTTTCAACAGTTCTGAGATGTGTGCAAAGTTCCATGAATTTTCGGGTATGTTAAGCCTCCACAAAAAGGCAATTCATTTGGAGGAATAATAATAATAATGATAATAATAATAATGATAATAATAATAATAAAATCCTTGCATTTCAATAGGGTCCTCGCACCGCTAGGTGCTCGGGCCCTAATTAAAGCTGCGAGCAGCTGTGACCGGGCCCTCGCTCCCCTAATGCAACTGGAGGGGCCTAAGGCACGTGGGAGCTGTCGTACGAAGCGAGAAGGGACAAAAAACCTAGCAGGAGCGAAAAAAAAACTGCAATGTTTTGTTCATCCACCAGGTGGCGCTATGACCAGATGTGGCCAGGTGCGTTCAGGGGTGGACCCTCATCACACATGTGAAATTTCAAGCAAATCGGACAATGCATGAAGGATTTATACCAAGTTGATGTTCAGTGGCGAAGGATGAAAAGTCGCCACCGCCGACGCGGCAGCCTGCAACATGACAGGACACGTGTGTCACTGTGGAGATTCATCCACTTGATCGTCATGTGGCCACAAAATATAGTTGATCAGGTCAGGAGCTTGAGGTTGGTGTTTGTCAGTGTAAAAGATGCCATTTCCTGTTTCCACAAGGGGCACCATGAGCGAGATTGCCTACGAGCATATGGAGGCGTTGAGGGCGGGGCTTTTATCATGTACAGAAATTTTGAAGCAGTTTGGATGAATTATGTGGGAGAGAGAGCTGCTTGAATTTGCATGGCAATGGATCAAAAATGGCAGCGCCATAGCAGCCACGCACTTTGACCTACAGACATGCAGAGCACAACTTTTGATCAGCATGGTCTCTGGATGATCTGTAAAAAATTTGAAATTGATTGGATGAAATCCCTAGGACGAGTTCGTTAAACTACAACATGTGGAAATCACGCCAAAATGACAAGTCAAAATCAAAATGGCCGACTTCCTGTTTGGAGTAGACCATTGGTGCCAGAGACTTTCATGTGCGTCTGGACAACATACACATGTGTACCACTTTTCATGTTCCAACTCTAAAAAAAACCCTATGGGGAGGGTTTTTGAAAATTTCAAGGGGGAGCTATAGAGGCATTTTGTCCCCCCCATGGGTGACGCCCCTATCAGATGCAAGAGCTTGCCATTCTTGACCTGTGCATGAATTTTCATGAGGATATGAGGTCAATGAAGTCATCAAAAAGCCAAACGTATTTAGTGGCGAGGGAGGCGCCATTGCAGCCACGACCGTTGACATAGAAGAAAGCTTTTAATAACTTTTGATCAGCATGGTGTAAGGATGATCTGTAACAAATCTGAAGTTCATTGGACAAAATCTGTAGGAGGAGTTATTTAAATTCAACATGTGGAAATCACGCCAAAATTACAAGTCAAAATCAAAATGGCCGACTTCCTGTTTGGAGTAGACCATTGGTGCCAGAGACTTTTATTTGCGTCTGGACAACATACACATGTGTACCAATTTTCATGTTCCTACTCCAAAAAAACCCTATGGGGAGGGTTTTTTGAAAATTTCAAGGGGGCGCTATAGAGGCATTTTGTCCCCCCCATGGGCGGTGCCCCTATCGGATGCAAGAGCTTGCCATTCTTGACCTGTGTATCAATTTTCATGAGGATATGAGATCGTTGAAGCCATCAAAAAGCCAAACGTATTTAGTGGCAACAGATCGATAGTCGCCATGCCGCCACATGGACACCATTAGACGTAGCTTTACAGCGTTCATCAGGTAGCTTCACCAACTTGTTCTGCATGTATTAAAAGTGGAATGAAGTTGATGAGGTCAAGTGTGTGTCATCAGTACATGTTAAAGTAAAAACTGGTCACTTCCTGTTACCACCAGGGGGTGCTAGGAGTAAGATGGGATATTAATATATCTGGCCATTCAGGGCCATCATCATGTCCAGCAAGTTTGAAGCTGCTGAGATCAAGTATGTGGGGTGAGATCCGTTCGAAATTCGATGGCCAGAAAACGAAAAGTCACCCAAATTTGTCATGCTCTAGCGGCAACGCCCCTTGACATAGAGATACGCTTTTAATAACTTTTGATCAGCATGTTCTCAGGATGATCTGTACCAAATGTGAAGTCGATCGTACGAAATCCCTAGGAGGAGGAGTTCAAACATGTCAAAAATTCTAATCAAAATGGCCGACTTCTTGTTGGGTTCACGCCAAGAGGATTTTTTGTGTCTCTTGGCATGTTCTATGAGCCCACCCATTTTCATGCCTGTGAAACTCACAGGCGGGGCTCGAGGCACAAAATTTTCTAGGGGGCGCTATGTCGCCATTTGCCCCCGTCCACATAGAACACTGCCGAAATTTCACATTTTTCACCAGACCAAACGCGTATGCCAAATTTGGTGAGTTTTTGAATTTGGGAAAGGAACCAAATTGGGGATTAAAGGTTTGTAAGAACAATAATAATAATAATAATGATAATAATAAACAGCGTGATTATAATAGGGTCCTCACGGATGACTTCGTTGTCGCTTGGGCCCTAATAAATAATAATAAAAAACAACGCGATTATAATAGGGTCCTCATGGACGACTTTGTTGTCGCTCGGGCCCTAATTAAAGCTGCAAGCAGCTCGCTCCCCAGATGTCAGATTTCCTTCATTTCAGGCTATTTTTTTTTTTTTTATTTCCAGCTAAACATTGTGTCTAGAACACGTCATGTATTACTGTTACTTGTTACCTGGAGAGACTGGACGGAGATAGATGTTTCATCCCCATTCCACAACCAAAGGCAAACCCGAAAAAGTGTAAGGTTAACTAGCTAACTACCGACGGTATAGCCTGCTGATCATAGCTGCTTATGCTTTTTTAATGATTATAAAAGTGAATAAAGACCTACCCTACTCCACAGGAACCAGTGATGGAAAGTAGGGAAACTTTGCCCATATTCAACCAGCTGTATGTCATCAAAGTGTGTGCATACAAAGGTTGTTTTGCTTCCCCCAGAGCTCCCTACCCATCCACCAGTAGAGGTGCAGCATGCAGAGGTCCGTCGGTGGAGGTCCAGGTGCTGGCGGTGGCACGGGGGAAGCTAAACACCGCTCTTCTGCAGAGACAGTGATGACACTCTCTGAAATTGCTTTTGCATTTTTCCAAAAATGTTATAGTACTTTTTCAGGGAGTGCAGTCTGTGACAGTGTGGGCGCCATGCATCCTCCAACAGGTTGATGGACCATAGCAAAGAGGCAGGGCTAAGTGAGAGCTAAGTGAGGGGAGAACCGCACATGGCTGAAAAAACCTGGAACCTGAAATGTGAAACTGTCACAGCTGGAAGCTTAACTGCAGAGGTATATTGTTAAAAATGCTGGAAGCTAAACTGTAATACTGTCAGAGGTTGGAATTGAAATTAATTGACTGAAAAGGCTTAAAGTTAGATGTTTTTGACATTTTAACGTTATGTTAAACGAGCATAACATCAAGACTACTCCAAGGAACTTCTTTACCTAAAAAAGCTAAGAGCTGAAATACATCGCTAGAAAATTCATTCAACCTTTATTTAATCTCGATAAATCATTGAGGGACTGCTCTCATTTACAATGATGTCGAGAGTACAATTAGAACAAAATAAATATGATAACAAAACAAAGCAAGAGAAAATCTATATACACATGCATATACATACACATAAACATACATGTATACCACATACTTTCACATGTATATACACATATACACACATACAGACACATACACAGACACACACACATAAATAGACACAACTACAAATACACATACAAACAAGAGAGTCAAACACACAGCGCAGACAATCAAACAACAGAATTCAGTTAAAAACAGTTACATTCAAGAGTGGAGTAGTTTGTAATCATGGTTTTAAACTGGGCTATAGATACAAGTGCATTGAGTTTTAGTGTTTGTTGTAAGGTGTTCCAAGTGTGTGCAGCACAAAAATTAAAGGCAGTTTTCCCAAGCTCAGTATTTGCACGGGGGACTTTGAGCGTTAGCCAGTCACTTGAACGAGTTGAATAAAGGCTATTGGACCAGTTTAATAGGGAGGAGATGTGTGACGGTAATTTTCCATTTAGGGCTTTGTAGATGTATAAAAACCAATGTCTGTTACGTTTAACTGTTAGAGATGTCCACCTGACCTTTTCATATAGGATGCAATGATGTGTTGAATAACTGTCACCGGTAACAAATATCAGGGCAGAGTGATAAACTGAATCAAGGGGTTTAAGAGTGGAGGCAGAGGCGTGTCTATAGATGACGTCACCATAATCCAGTACAGACATGAAGACGGCCTCAATTATCCGCTTCCTACTGAACATGGGAAAACTCACTATGTTTCTGTACAAGTATCCAATTTTTTGTCGTAACTTACTGACGAGTGTGTCTATGTGAGATTTAAATGTGACTTTTTGATCCAACCAGATACCAAGATATTTATACTGTGATACCCTCTCAATACTGTGACCATTTAGAGTGGCAATATGTAAACCATTTTCAACAATATCAACATCAACAATATCTCTGGCTCTGGAGAACAGCATGTATTTGGTTTTGTTTGCATTCAATGCTAGTTTTAAATTACAGAGTGCATTTTGCAAGTTCTCAAAGGCTTGTTGTAAGATTTGGGTGGCTGAATGTGCAGTACTAGAAAAACAATACAGGACTGTATCATCCGCGTACAGATGAGCGTTACAATTTGTTATGGAGGATGTGATATTGTTAATATAAATAGTGATTAAGACAGGACCCAGTATTGAACCTTGTGGTACCCCCTTTAACAGGGGTAAAAATGTAGAACGGTTGTTTCCCGAAATCACACACTGCTGTCTTTGAGAAAGGTAGTCCTGAAACCATTTACAGGAATTACAATCAAAACCAATATCATGTAATCTCTGTAGGAGCAGAGCATGATCAACAGTATCAAATGCTTTGGATAAATCGACAAAAAGTGCAGCACAGTATTTACCTTTATCGACAGCAGTTATGATATCATTTACAACTAAAGTGGTGGCAGTGACAGTACTGTGCTTTGCTCTGAAACCAGATTGATGTGGGTTTAACACAGAGTTACTTGAGAGGAATGATTTGAGCTGATTATTAACTAAGGATTCAAGGATTTTAGCAAGACAGGACAGTTTGGAAATTGGCCGATAGTTGTTGAGATCATTTTTATCACCACCCTTATGGAGTGGGACTACATGTGCAGATTTCCAGATGTGAGGGATAACTCCAGTAGAAATTGAGAGATTAAACAGATGTGTAATTTGATTAGTAATAATTGGGGCAGAGAGCTTTAAGAAATAGGGGTCTAAATTATCCTCCCCAGTTGCTTTCCTGCAGTCAATAGTTTGCAGCGCTTCCTTAACAATAGATGAAGTGAAAGTTTGGAGGGTGAACTGAGAGGTACGATATGAGGGGAGCGCATGATCCCGAGGGTTATTATTAAGAGAGTAATCTGAGTAAACCATATCAAACTGATTTCCAGCAGCAGCAAAGTGTGTGTTGAAAGCATGGCAGATCTCTGATGGATCATTTATTAAGCAGTCATTAAATGTAACAGAAGAAGGAGTGGATGTAGAGGATTTGTTTTTGTTCATATTTACTGCTTTCCAAAATTTTGACGGATCTGCAAAAGAGTTAGAGATTAATTCTATATGATAATTAGCTTTTGCTTTTCTCAAGGAGGATGTGCATTTATTTCTGAGTTGTCTAAAAGTTAGCCAATGGGCTGCTTCAACAGTACGCCTTGCTAGAGCCCAGGCTTTGTCCCTTTCCTTAAACATTATTGATAATTCTGTGAAAAACCAGGGACTTGATCTATTTTTAATCCTGTGCTTTTTAAGAGGTGCATGTTTATCAATGATAGTGATAAATGATTTTATAAAATATTCCAAGGCTAATTCTATGTCGAATATTTCAGAGGTGTGATATATATTACTGTCTGTAAGGTCATTGAGAAAAGCCTGTTCATTGAAAGTTTTTAAGTTTCTTTTGGTAACAATTCTAGAGGTTAATCTTTCCCGTTTAGAACTTCGAACACAGGCTAGAGGACAGTGGTCACTGAAGCCAAGTGCAAAAACTCCAGAAGCCGTAATTTTGTCTCTTCTATTGGAGAGGATCAAATCAATCAGTGTTGATTTTGAAGGGTCCATCAGATTGGGTCTGGTCGGTTCCTCAATGAGCTGTGACAGATTGAGATTATCACACACTTCCTTTAAAGTATTTGAGTCGTTATTGAACCAATTTAGGTTAAAATCACCTAGAACTACCATCTCTGACTGACTGTACTGAGCAAGAAGGTCTGCTAATTTATTAACAGCACCAGAGACAGCTGAGGGTGGTCTATAAACGCCCACCACATTAATTGCATTGTTACTTGATAGATCCACCTTCAGAGCAATAAATTCAAAGCAATGAGGGATTGTGACAGTATTTAGAACTGAAACAGACAGACGGAGATAACGTTAAATTTATCAGTCTGAAAGAAGCCACGGAGCCTGTGGCTCGCTACGTGGTCGGAGAAATGCTGCCGCTGTCTACGGTGGAGTCTAAATAGGTGGAGTAGGACTTGCTGACAGACATATTTCAGACTCGGGACTTGCATTATGCCTGGTAGACGCTACACGCTGGTACTCACCAATTGTCCCTTGCTTTCACTATTATTTGAGTCACTGTCTGTTCATGTGCCAGCCAACATGTTGTTGTAGTCACCTAAAAGCATCAGCAGATGGGAGGAGCTACATTTGAAGCGCCATAAATAAACTATCAAGCTACTGTATCTTCCACAGGAAGTTCTGACAAATGTTTCAGAATAAAAGCCTATTTAGAAAATGGAGGGATGCCAAGGTTATAAGGGGCTTTTAATTTGAAACAAGTGTTGAGTTTGAAATGACGGTGCGATATATTAACTTTACAAAGACAACGGAGCGGATAAAAAATAAATATATAAACACAGAGGGATTAAGAAATAACAGACGATCTACAATGTAGTTTGTTTCAAATGAAGCTGGGAGCCTCTGCAGTTGTGGTGAGTAAAAGCCCCACCGTTATTTGTTAATGTTATTATAGGGTGACCATATTTTGATTTCTAAAAAAGAGGACACTCAGGCCAGCCACGAGATACTACTTAAATGATACTCGTAATTTACTCAAAGATGCCTTATAATTTTAATATATTTAAAGTTTATATGTATTGATAGAAAATTCAATTATATTACAAAATAATATCTCTCAAAGACAGAAATTTAGATTAGCTTTTCAGAAGTTACTCAATTTGCTTTTATTATGCCTAAAATAATAATCTTTTTACAAGTTTCAATTGTACAAAAATAAATATAAATGTAAAATAATGATAGAAATAATGTCTCTGCTGTATTTGAAAAACCAACTTGTAAAATAATAGCTATCTTTTCAAGTCTTACTGGAAAAATAAATAAATAATATGAAATAATGTTCTAAATAATACCTCTTCTGTATTAGACAATCCAACTTTGAGGTCCCTGGCACCTTTATTAGACACAGAATCATATGTGCCAGCTTTGCACACTCAGCCACCCATATATCCCGACCGGGTCGGGGCGGCAAGTTGGGAATTTTTTCTGCAGTTCATCTATGAAGCTGCACTTGTACTTCGGCATCTTGGAATAATGCTGCACCACAAGTGTCTGCTGCTTCCTCATTGTGAGTGTTGGAGATCCGCTGATAAGGCAGCCTCTCGGGGATTACACATGCACACACACACACACACACACACACACACACACACACACACACACACACACACACACACACACACACAAGGAAAACCGGACATTATCATCAATTTATTAAAAAAACCCCGGACGCCCCGGATAGGACGTGAAAAGTCCGGGCAAAAGAGGACGTTTCGTCAGCGTATGTTATTACTTTATGTCCGACTGTAAGGATGTACCATTGTTTGCTAGCTTGATGCTAATGACAGTAACGTTAACTCAGCGGGTTGACAAAGTGCCTCTGCTGTTTCACACCATCATTTCCCCCTTTTACTCTGTGTGGTAAGATCTCTAGAGGAAATATTTAAAATGCTGGGGTGTTGGTGTCATACAGTTGTCTCCGGCAGCAGATTGTTCTGCGTTTCTACTGGTCAAAGTGACGGCTGTGATGGGAGAATTGGATCTCAGTGAAGGACAAGTGGTCCATAACTTTAATTTTGGGGACAAAAAAAAAAGTAGGCTTAGCGCCCTGTGGTCCATTGCCCAATAGGAAATGTATAATACTCAAAAGTACTTTGTGCTTGAGTTACTTTTCTCAAGGAGAAACGTTGGAAGTACTTTTAAAGTAATTGAGTTACTTTACTCAGGAAGTAACGCAGTAAAGTAACTGGTTACTTCTTAAAAAAGTAATGCAGTAACGTACTTTGATTACTTAAAAAGTAACCCTTACCCAACACTGATGTTAGCATGCTGACATTAACATTTATCTCAAATTATTATTGTGCCCTTTGCACTGTGATTTTGAAGTCAATACCAAAGACTGGTTGTAAGATGGACAGGCTCATTATGCATCCAGGCTTGGCCAGTTTAAAATACTTTACTCAGAGACATACTTTATCATGTTTAAAGCTATCACTAAGGTAGTGGTATCATAAGACAGCACAAGGCATGCTGAGGCCAATCATATCAAGTATTCTGAAAATAACTAACATTAGATCACGAAAGAGGGCTTCAGAATTATCAAATGCCATGTTGGCCTCAATATGATTTAACTGAAATGTAATTTAGAATTCAAAATGAACCAATAAGGATTAAAAACCAAAGCTCACTCAAGATGCAGTGAACAGACCACAGAATACACATAACCTTTCCCCCAAACAAAACAATGGCAGCGATCTTGTGACATCAGGTTGACTTCAGTGTAAAGGACTGCACTTGTCTTTTTACACTAGTAAGCTCAGGGCTTATTAGGGCCTGATGCGCAGCACCTGGATGACGCCACTGAGAGAAAGACACTCTCGCCAGACATTAACTTTGTTCCACCTCCCCTTTCCCCTGATTTTAGAACTGTTAACTTATAGGAAATAAAGTTTTTGTTTTTTTTTTACTTGCAAAACCGACTCCTCCTGATATCCGCACCTCACACGGGAGGAGGGAATGGAAATCCCAGAATGCTCTCATTACAAAGTCATCAAACACCACTACTTCATCAGTGATTTCGGCATCAGCACCCAAAGCCCAACTACTTTTTGTGAAAGTATGATACTACGCCTGGGTGGCATCACTTTGTAATGTGGCCAGATCAAACCTTTTGCTGTGTAATAATATGCCGCTGGTCAGCCAGAGAGCACCTGTTGTGGCGGTATGATATGCTGCTGGATGGTATCAGGTTGAAACATCCTCTAAAACAACACAGTTTTTCCTAAAGTTATCAATTTCAAATCGCCTATGAAAGTATCATTGTGGGCAAACAGGGGCTTGCTTTTGATACTCATGTTGGTCATTCTTCTGATTGAGTCCCACAGTTTCATTGTGTTGGATTTTGACAGTTCCTGTTCTGCCTGTTCCTTATGCTGCAACTGAACTGCTCTCATTTGCTGGTTGAGGTCTTTTTGTGCAGCCCTGACTCCTCCGGTATCTTGTGATTTCAAGGCCATTTTCTTCCTGCTGATACATTTCTTAATGTCTTTGTGATGTAGGGGTTGTTTGGTTATCTCTTAGCAGTTACATGTGGTATAGTTGAATCCACACAGAAGGAAATGTAGGCAGTAATTGATTCTTTGACCCCATCAATATCTGCATCCTGAAAGAAAATGTCTGAGTCTGTGCAGATAAAGCATCCTCTCTGCTCACTGGACCACTTACAGTCTGAATTTCTGGCTTGCTTAACTTAAAACTGACCAATAAGTGGGGAGCAGATGGATTTCATTATAGTCAGAGTTGCTTGGGGGGGCTATCTCTAGCTGTGCAGGCATCCTTAATATTACCCTAGCATTTGTCAAGAATGTTGTTTCTAGTGCTACACTTGAGATACTGATGAAAGCCAGGCAGGGATTTCTTCAAACTGCAGTGGTTAAAGTCACCAAGAATCCGCATGGGTGAACCAGGTTTATTCTTGGTTTAGATGCTGGTGGACACAGTCTGGGATTTGGCTAGCTGCTCTGGTGGCATTCCCACTAAGTGGGATATACATGACAACACACACAAAGATGTCAGTGAATTCCCTTGGCAGGATAACACACAGCAATGGGAGGTCGGCTTGCATATACTGTCTGTAACTGCAAAGTTACAGCACCAGCTGTCTTTGACATAAACGAAAAGCCCTCCTTCTCTTATTTAACTGGAGTATTCATCTTTGTCATGTGGTGAAAACCCATCCATTTGTATATTTGTATAAAGTTGCGTGGTACATCATTACTGAGCCAAGTTTCTGTGAATACCATCAGGCCAGACTCAAGATCTTTATAGCTGGCTCAAACCTATGTGCACAGTTTGTCCAGCTTGTTTTTCAGGGAGCGAGGGCTGCAGAGCAGCAGGGGAGCAAATGGTAGCTCTGTGGCTCTCTGGATGCACTGTTTGATGCCATGTTTCTGGCCTCCCACGCTTGGCAAAGACCCAGTCCAGACTGCCACAACAGCTCCCTGGCATGTTGTTCAGTAAACCTGGCAATCCAGTCGTGTATAGACAATTCAGTTAATGCAAGATGGCGGCGACAAGCGTAAGGAAGCAAGTTATCAATGTGAGTATTTTCCTCGTTAATAATTGTTTTAAAATTATGATAACCATTGCATTATCTTAGTTTAACGTCATTTTATGGACTATAGACCTCTTTGTAGAATAACACACATATTTTTGGTCACGGGCGACGGCTTGCCTGCCCTGCCGCACGTAACCCCGGTTCTCTGATAACCGAGTATGCCGTCATTCAGTTACAAAAAGTCATTTTTCTCGGTGATAATGTAGTTGTTAAGTTGTTTTAATATACGTGAAATGTTTGCATCAACATTTTTGTAAGATGACCGGACGGTGTCAGCTCCTGTAGCTGTAGAGTCTGCAGTTGGTAACGTTACAGCTGCAGGTTAACGTTAGTGATCATATTATCTGCTGACTTTCCGCTGAATAATTTACGTCGGTTGTTGAGGGGTATGACTGCCATATACTCTTTACACCATATACTACTCTGTTCAGCACACAATATGACCAATATTTGATTAAAGTAGCCCTCATGACTGTATGAATAAATAAAAAAAATATATAAATATTTGTTCAATCATGAAATGATGGTATGATATAATGCCTTGCAGTAATTTCTTCAATAAATGTTTGATTTGACTTTTCTCTAATCATTCGTTGGAGGGCATTTTTCGGCCCAGGACAAACATGACTACTTCTACTTTTCAAAATAAGAAAATAAGGTCTTAACACAGAGTAGACACAAAATGCATGTGGAAATATGATTAATTGGATTACATTCACAGGAATGTTTACTCTGCTATCCATATTGATAGTTCAGCTGCAAAAAACACTTTCCTTTGCGCTCCATTAATTTCCAGATACGTGCACATGCATCAAAAGAGTGCATCAACAGATATTATCAACAAGTGTCACTTTATGTAAATCAGATGACCTTGGCTCTGAATAAATACTCTCTAAATTAAAAAAATAATGCATTTTTGGAGACCCAAACAGTAATTCATCGCCCCTTAGTCTTTTTACATCAAGGACAGGTTTTGCTTTACTTTTGCATTATATTTTGATTGAGCATGAGAATATGAGACAGAGCCTGAAAGCATGTGTTTTACAACAGCATGATAGCTGGAAATCACCCTAAAAAGGGTACTGTGTTCAGTTGTAACAACACCAACACTGTACTATACACTGTACTGTACTTAGTCTAATTTTGTGAAACAATATACAGAAATACATCTCTTTGGAGTGCACAATAAAAAAGGAAAAAAAAAAGCAATGTGGTAAATGGAATGGATGGACCAGTCATTCAACCACTCAAAGTGCATTCACACTACTTGTTACATTCACCCATTCACACACTGGTGGCTGTGGCTACTATACAAGATGCCACCTGCTACACATTTTAAACTTTCAAACACCAATTGAACAGCCATCTGGAGCTATTTGGGGCTCAGTATCTTGCTCAAGGATACTTAAGCATGTGGACTGGAGAAGCTGGGGACTGAACTGCCTGTCTTCTGATCAGTGGATGATCTGCTCTATCTGCTGAGCCACAGCTTCCCAATAATGCCATACATCAAAATAAAGAGAATACACCCAAACATACACATGAGCAAACAGACCTGTGACTTGTGCTGCTGTTGGTGATATTTATATTGTCGTTGATGACTCCTTCTGCCATTTGCAGAGGGCGCTGGTTCCTGGCTTGGTTGGCATTGGCCATCTCACTTTCCACATAAAACGGGTCTGAGTGGTTTCCAAAGAGACTACCTTGTCTCTGTTTCAAAACAGAAAACAGCAGAGTTACTGCAGCCTATATATATAACTGACACATGCATTATGTTAAATACGTCAATGCAACGTAATAGAAAAACATGACACCCTAGTATTGAGACTGTCAGTATGATGTATTTTAATTGTGCTTATTTCCTTATTCATCCTTTTGTGTTTTTAATTGTCAGAAATTATGACTGCTCACTTGATTAAATCTGCAAAACATGTGGCCAATAGTTTGACAAAATAAAACCAAATAATTTTGAGAGGCTGCCCTGGAGTTGTTAGGATCCTCCCTGTCTCCTGTCATTCCTTGGGTTTCCCTCCTGTTTTCCCCGCCCTCTTGTTCTGTGTTTGTGTTGTCTGTTTCCCTTGTCTGTCTGTTCCAGGGCTGGGCGTGGCTTCTGGATCATCTCATCACTCACCTCACAGCTGCTCTGCATCAAGTTGATTGCCACCTACCTCTCCTGCAGTGTATATATACCTGGTCTTTCCATCCAGTTCATTGTTGTAGCCACAAGTGGTAACTTCTTGGCCAAATTCTCAAGGACTTTTTTGACTCTAGATTTTTGTATGCTTTTCCTGATTCTTTATTTTGTCGTCCTCTCAGTGCCCGGCCATACTTCCTGTTTTCGTTTGCCACGCTCAGCCCCAGCCTTTTCATCTGCTCGGATCCTCTCCACCTGGACATGCAACAACTCACTTGGCCCAGCTTTGAGTTCCCCTCATCTACACTCCTGCTTTACTGCCGTTTTCTGGATAATAAACCAGTTAACTCTTACCCTTGTCTTCTGTCTGCATTGTGGGTTCAGCTCCTGTTCCCAGCGGAAGCTTAGGAGTTATGGCCAGGCTTTATTACAGCCTGAATAATGAGGTTAAGTAATCTCCTCCCATGGTCTGCACATCCATTGTTAGAACAAGGGATATACTTACCTGATGAAGACATCAGGATAGTACAAATATACTCCCTTATCTTATATTTCCTTGATATACTGTATATATATTTTTTATTATTATTATTATTATCTCCTAGACTACTGTTTAAGTGAAGACAGGGAAGGCTGTTTGTTAAACCCTAGCCTATATAAATGGACCTGCACTTGAATAGTGCCTTTCTAAGTCATCTGAAATCTCAAAGCGCTTTTTATACTACGAGTCACATTCACCCATTCACACAAACATTCATACACTGGTGACCAAGGCTACTATACAAGATGCTACCTGCTATTCAGTTGTTTTTTTTAAACACACTCATACCAATGGATCAGCCAGCAGAAGCAATTTGGGGTTCAGTATCTTGCTCAAGAATACTTCCTCAGAGACAGATCTTCCGATTAGTGAACGACCCGCTCTTCTCTGAGCCACAGTCCTTCCACACTTCCTTTCCTCACCCCCTTCACCTATCCATTCATCTTTTCATTCTGTCCTGTTACCCTGAAGATGCCCTCCACAGCAGCTTCTTCAATAGCTCGCTCCATCTCTTCTTCAGGCACAAGGTCTCCAGAGATGGCCCTGTGAAGCTCTGGAACTGCCTCTTCCTCGATATTCCTCAACCCTGCCTAATACACACACAGAAAGATTTGGTTACAGAAGAAGAGAAGAAGTAGTAGTAGCTATCAGAGGAGAACAGAAAACTCAAAGCACTTTTATATGTATTTTAGTTGTTCTACATCATGTGAATTATACCTTGACTTTTCACCCTCTTTCGTTGTTTATCATTCAAAGTGTCTGAGTGAGGGATATTCTCAGTGAAAGGTAGGTAGCTGACAGTCTTAGGAGGATACACAGTGGGCCTGCTTCTACGTTGAATGGCAAATGGACTGTACTTGTAGCGCTTTTCTAATTTTCCAACCACTCAAAGCACTTTTACACTACATGTCACACATTCACAGACACAATTACACACTGGTGGCCAAGGCTACCGTACAAGGTGCCAGCTGCTACTCAAGTAACCATTCACTTGCACTCACACATTGATGGAACAGCTGTTGGGAGCCATTTTGGGTTCAGTATCTTTCCAAAGGATACTTTGACATGCGGACTGGAGGAGCAGGGGATCAAACTGTCGATCTTTTGATTAGTGGACATTCAGTGAAATTTTTTTGCGTTTGCCACTGTAGTTAGCAGCCCGTTTGTGATGAAGAACACTGATTTACTTAACAAGAAATTAATTTATTTAATCTTTTTCCCATTTTTTATTGCTAAGTCAGTTTGTTTTGGGGAGGGGGAGACCTCTGCAGATGAAACACCAGGGGGAAACCTCCTAAATGTCTGGATCTTAAGTTATCAGAGAACCAAGATACGAGTTAACCTGCCAGACAGTAAAAACCTAATAAAAATCAAAACTGCAAGCAGCTTGGGTGGGACCTCGGACTCACGCCATTTCAGCCTCCAGCTCACGTAGACAGTTAAAGACAAAAGCTGTAGATGAATTTCGACCCCTCTCCACTCTAACTCACAACAATTTCTCCACATTTGCTCATGTTATTTACAGAGGCACTAGCTCACTAGGGTGTCAGTGCGTGATTTGTAGGTCTCGATGAGACGAACAAGCCAGTTTTGATTTGATCTTTCTATGACTTTCCTAGGGGCTGCAGTGGCCATTATAGTGTGTCTAGGTGGCGCTAGAGAGCCCATTTTGGCACTTTTGGGGTTCATTTTTTAATTTTAGCAAATTGTTCGCTAATCCTGACATGTGTGTCAATTTTGGTGAGTTTTTGAGAATGTTTAGGGGGTCAAATTTTGTTTTTTTGCACATCAATTGGGCCCCATGTCATGCAGTAGATGTCCTCTTTTGCCTTTTCGCCCCTGCCCTGGAAACATCCTGAGTCCGTCACTGAGAGGGAGACACAAGCTTTGTGAGAGCAGGCAGATGGAGGTGGCTTTAAAATGTCTGGAACTCCTCCCCGTTATTCCCAAACCGCAGGTCCAATCATCAATCTGACCATATCAGCAGAGAGATACACTCTGACCATATCAGCAGAGAGATACACTCACCCCAAACGCAGACATATAGGTTTCATGTTTGTGGAGTCAAAACTGCGATCTTTGTCGCAAGTTTAAGATGTCTAGCTCACAGCTGACACATTTGCTCATGTAACTTTCAGAGGCACTAGCTCACTTCCTGTTGGATTTAGGTCAGGGGTGTCAGCGCGTGATTTGTAGGTATGGTTTGATCTTTCTACGACATTCCTACGGGCCGCATTGGCCATTGTAGTGTGTCTAGGTGGCACGGAGATCATCAGGAGGTTTTGTGGCATGTCACCTTTAAGAGCCCATAAAATCCAAACCGTTCAAGGTTTTGGGAGACGGTGGGAGAAAGAATAATAATAATTAAAGCTGCAAAGCAGCGTTGGGCGGGACCTCGGCCCCTCGCCGTCGTCCTCCAGCTCACGTAGACGGTGCGAATCAGCCTATTCAGTCAATCAATCAATCAATCAATCAATATGACAAATCACAATTTGCCTCACAGGGTTTTACAGCATACAACATCCCTCTGTCCTCAGGACCCAGCGAGACAGAAGGGGAGACAGAGAGAGATGCAGGACAGGCGGTAATGACAGTAGCTTACAACAACATTAATGAAAGTAATAATGTTGTGGAAGAATTTTATAAAAAGTTTACAGTGGAGTTACATTTTAGGAAATTGATGAATTAATTTTGAGATATTCAAGTATACACAACAAAGTTATAAACATTTATGATCAAGGCTTAATATGACTTGGCTGTGAAACCTGTGTATTGAGATATAGTATTGTCAGTAATGGAAAAGTATTTTCACTCATAATGTTGATTTTACAAGGAAACATAACAAAGTTTCATAGCACATAGGCATAGCAATACTGATTTTCCATAGATATTGAGTAAATGAGGTTTTACATGTAGAGTTTTGTAATAAAATATACGTTTAAGATGAACACACGTGTTGTGTGCTCTTGGTGATTGATTCCTGTTGTTTCACTTCAATTCAGAGAAATCAAATTAGTGCAAATAAATGTAAATACATGTAAGGTTATTTTTTACAATAATTTCATACGTCTTGATCTCTTAAAAGTTTGGGTGTGTAACTAATGTATGCAATCATTGTCAAGCTCAATTTCACATGTAAAGGGTGCTTATGAAGGTATTGTGAGCTTATATTTTGAAAATTGTAGACATAAACTATATAACCTAATGACACTTTAACATGTGTGATGATTAAAAACACACCACTTTATTTAAATCATGTCACCCAGTACACGCTGGACTGATGTGTACCAAATACTGTGAGGAGATGTGTACAGCAGGCAAACACACAAATCTACAACCTCATTTCATAAGAGGAACTGAGCGAGGGGTATTCCAGAAAGCACGTTATGTGAAAACTCACAGTAACATAACCCTGAGATGAGAGAAACTCTGAGTTATCCATTCCAGAAAAAGACATAATTGAAACTCTGAGTCAGTCACCATGGCACAGACTCTTTGAACATAACGTGCTCACTGCCAGGTTTCCTTCAATAAACCATTAATGATTAAATGAGGTTGCAGGTCAGGGTTCTGTGAGAAAACTAAAGTTTAGGTTTATCACAACTGTTGTGTGGTCAAGCTTATTGATTTGTACAATTGTTCATACAATTACTGTATAATCATTACACCTGAGTGTACTGGAATATATAGAATCATTTCTTTTAAGAACACAAGGGAGTCTTTCACATTGCAGTTGGAAGTGTAGTCCATGACATGAATTGATGGGTTTGATGATCTAAACCCTAACCCAAATTTTAATAAAGTTAGACGATGTATGTCAATTACCAAAAGAAGGTATCATTATCTAGAATTACACTGAACAATACCTGTATTTTGTGTTCAGTATGACATGATGTGATAAGAAGACATAATTAAAGTTGTAGTGAAACAGTCATTGTAATATATGTAGGAATGAGACACATGAGCTGGTCAATTTAATCTATGTTGTCCTGTCACACACAAACACACACACACACACACACACACACACACACACACACACACACACACACACACACACACACACACACACACACACACACTTGTGTCTGTCAGACTGAAGCTTTTGTTATGCTAATTAATGAGAGCTGCAGCTGACACAGAGAGCAAAATGAGTTGAAAGCTTCTCAAACAAGTCCTTCCCAGTCCCAAACCATGAGTCGGATCTTAAATCTGAAAGCATCACCAGATAGATAATTTTGTTCTGAACACATAACATAAAGCTTGTATGTCTATGGACTAAAAAAAGGTGCCTTAGTAACAAGTTTACGATGTGTTGCCCCTCTTCTTGTCTTACAGAGATCATCATGAGGATTTGTGTCCTGCACCTTCTAACGCTTCTGAAATCCAAACTGTTCCAGTTATGACAAAGTCCTTCACAAGTAATGTTCACCAGGAGTAGATCTGTAATTTGTGCAAGTTTGAAGCAGTTATGATAAACGGTGTAGGAGCAAATAATTTTTGAGCGACAGAATTTGTCAAAAACGTCATCTTACATTCAAACAACAACAGCGCACTTCCTGTTGGAGTTAGGTCAGGGGTTGCAGCGCGACATTTGTAGGGCTTTATGTGACGAACAAGACAGTTTTGGTTTGGTCTTTCTAAGTGATTCCTACCCATCGCACCGGGCGTTTTAGTGTGTCTGGGTGGCACAACAAAACATCAGGAGGTTCTGGAGCACATCACCTGTAAGAGGCCATTAAATCCAAACCATTCGTGTGAATGATAAAAAATGAACAATAATTGATAAGGACACGTTGATCGATG
Organism: Epinephelus awoara; assembly: GCA_035609425.1. NCBI lineage: Eukaryota > Metazoa > Chordata > Actinopteri > Perciformes > Serranidae > Epinephelus > Epinephelus awoara. The sequence goes on from CM069296.1 coordinate 213,061, forward strand.
ATGTGTGCGAATTTGAAGCCGATATGATAAACGGTGTAGGACTAGTTGGTTTTATAAGGAATTTTTTTTTTTGAGGAAAACTCTTACTTTGAAAGGGACATACCTCACTTCCTGTTGGATTTAGGTCATGGGTGCGAGCACGTGATTTGTAGGTCTTGATGAAACGAACACAGCTGTTTTGGTTTGATCTTCCTACGACGTTCCTACTGGCTGCACCGGCCATTTTAGTGTTTCTAGGTGGCGCTAGAGAGCCCATTTTGGCACTTTTCTGATTATTTATGTCAGTTTCTAAAAGTTTTCGCCAGTCCTGACATGTGTGCCAATTTTGGTGAGTTTTGGAGCATGTCTAGGGGGTCAAATTCCAGTTTAAAGTGGTGGCGGGAGAAAGAAATAATAATATTTTTATTATTATTTTATTTTTATTATACATAATATATATTTTAACAGGATAACAAATATTAACATGGATAAAACATGGATTATAAAGGAGAGTAAATCATAAAAGAAAACAATTTTTACAAAGACTAAAGTAGTGATTAAACAAAGGATCTTGTAATTTTGGAGTGTAACATTTCCTCAAAGATGTTTCTACTTTCCTGATGTTTGCAGCACTCTTTTATGGACTTGAACTTGAAATGAGGTAATTTGTTGTAACCCTCCAGGTCATTCAGTTGAGTTTAGAGAAATTATATTGATGAAAATGAATGGAAATACTTTTAAGTATTTTTAAGTGATTTAAAACCTCTTGACCTGTTAATCCTATGGGCCTGAACGACACATAGTGCGTCCAAATTCACTCCTGTTCTTCTCTGACCATGCGTCATAGCGAGAAGCCACGCATATCACGTGAAACAGCGGAATCGTAGCTTTCTGACAAGATTAAGCACTTGTCATCAGTCCAATGTTTTCACAGCAAAAAAAAAAAAGATAAATTTACACTAAAATTATGTATAACAGAGCTTTCATGCAGCTTTGCACACACACTACTCTTAGATGGATTACTCGCGAATGCAGGGTCACACAGAAATGCTATGCATATCACATGAAAGCACAGGACTAATGCTTTCCAGTGATACCACACACATCATTGTGCTGTCATCCCATCATGCTATAAATACAGATTGATTGTCTACAAAATAAAAACTTGATGAATTTCTTTACAGTCCATCTTGTTATCAGTCACTTCATATAGTGAGGAATGTCATATCTTACCACGTCTTAGGCTTGCGTGTGTTTCTCCCTGTCCTTCCACATTTGTAGTCCGGCTTTCAAGATGCAAATATCTCTATATTGTCCAGTTGACACTCAAACTTTGTATGACAAGACCAGCGTACGTCACCTTTGCGCACCCAGGCAACTGTAGCCTAATTATGAGTGCATGACAGGGCCGTAGTCACCATATACATTGAGGGGGACATGCCCCCCCCCCCCCCCCCCCCCTTCCAATGCCCAAAATGTCCCCCCAATATATAACTGAAACTGAAAAACAACAACAAACTTTGTTTACTGCAAACAAAGTGACAAATATTATTTTGGAGGACATCATTGCACTTGGTTGACTATTTTTGTATTATCTTAGATGTAAATACTGCATGTTTCTTTCAGATAAAACACATTTTTGACTTGTGAATGAGTCAATGGAATTTCTTGCAATAATAAAAAAAAATACTGGCAACCATGTCTGCCTGGTGAACTGTGAAGTGACACAATGTCCCACCATCATGGTTCTTATATTACCAGATTCCAGAGAGTCTCCTCTCTTCATATATGGCAGAATATGTCTTTTTCCAACTTGCTATGCTGAGATACATGTAAAAATATAAGAATTTAGTCACACAGATTTGTTTTATTCATTGATATAAAAATTAATATAAAATACAGGCACATAGAAGGACATGAAATGATGGCAAATCTGGTTAGCCCAGATTGTCCTGAAAAAACAAACAAACAAGATATAGCATGTGTATGTAGCCTTTATAATGACTGTGATATGAGCTTAAAAGTAAAGGTAGTAAAAAATACCCCAAAAACGCCTAGGGCCCATAAGAGCCCATACAACAAATGATTGCGCTCATTTTCAAGTTCATTTTTAAAAAGAAAAGGGTTCTTATGAAGGTGGTGTGAGCTTATATTTTGAAAGTTGTAGACATAAACCATGTGACCTAATGAAACTTTGACATGTGTGATGATCAAACAACACATCCATATTTATTTGAAATCATGTGACCTAGTGAAAGCTTGATTGATGTGTACTGGCTGCTGTGAGGATATAAGTAACAGCAGGCAGATACAAATACATTACAGAACATTACAATATGTATTTAACAGTCATAATCACAAAAGTAGCAACGGTATTGTCAGTAATAAAGGCTGTAGTAGTATGTGGGAGATGGAAATCACTTATAAATAATGTGTAGATGCTGTTTCAAATGAAGATTTTTGCTGCTGTAATCTGTCCTTATTACAAAGTTGTTCAGAGGAACTGTTTAGCAGGACTTGGCCTGTCATGGGTGCATGTTTGAAGTCGATACAATAAATGGTGTAGGAGGAAATATTTTTTGAGAAAGAGAATTTTTGTAAAACAGCATCTTACTTTGAAAGGGCAAATACCTCACTTCCTGTTGGATTTAGGTCAGGGGTGTCAGAACGTGATTTGTAGGTCTTGATGAGACTAACAAGCCAGTTTTAGCTTTGTATTTCTATGACATTCCTGTTGGCCGCAGCAGGCATTTTAGTGTGTCTAGGTGGCTCAAAAATCGTTAGGAGGTTTTGTAAGACGTCACCTGTGAGAGGCCATAAAATCCAAACCATTCGAGAAATGACAAAGTTATACAGAACATCTGATTAGCAGGAGTTGATCGGTCATGTGTGCGAGTTTGAAACCGATACAATAAACGAGAAGATAATTTTTGAAGAAAGAGCTTTTTTGGGGCTAAATCTTACTTTGAAAGGACAAATAGGTCACTTCCTGTTGGATTTAGGTCAGAGGTGTCCCCACGTCATTTGTAGGCTGTTGAACAAGCCGGTTTTCGTTTGATCTGTCGACGACATTCCTACTGGCCACAGTGGCCATTTTAGTGTGCCTAAACAGCTAGGTGGCACTAGAGAGGCCATTTTGGATTTTCGGGAATAATTTTTTCATTTCCTAAAATTTTTCGCCATGTCTGACATGCTTGCCAATTTTGGTGAGTTTTTGAGCATGTTTAGGGGGTCAAATTCCAGCTCAAAGAGGCGGCAGGAGAAAGAATAATAAAGAATTAAAGCTGCGAAGCAGCGTTGGGCGGGACCTCGGCCCCTCGCCGTCGTCCCCCCAGCTCAGGTTGTAGACATAAGCCATGTGACCTAATGAAACTTTGACATGTGTGATGATCAAACAACACATCCATATTCATTTGAAATCATGTCACCTCGTGAAAGCTTGAGTGATGTGTACTAAGACCTACAAATGTTGAATTAATATCTGATTGTATACATATGTGACACTAATCATATGTGTATAATAACAGCAGAAGTATGACACACACAGACAGACAGACACACATAGACGGCCGAGTTAGCGACATGCAGAGAGGGAGAGAAGGGAGAAAGAGGAGAGAGGGGGGAGAGAGAGAGGAGAGAGAGACAGGGGGGACAGGGAGTGGAGTGTCTGTGTGTGTGTGTGTGTGTGTGTGTGTGTGTCCATGTCTGTCTATGTGTGCCATACTTCCACTGTTATTATACGCATATGATTATTGTCACATATGTATACTATCAGATATTAATACATACTTCCCACATGTTGTACCACACTAGCCAGAATCATAAGTCAAACTCAATGTTAAAAACTGTAAAGGGTTCTTATGAAGGTGGTTTGAGCTTATATTTTGAAAGTTGTAGACATAAGCCATGTCACCTAATGAAACTTTGACTTGTGTGATGATCAAACAACACATCCATATTCATTTGAAATCATGTCACCTAGTGAAAGCTTGAGTGATGGGTACTGGCTGCTGTGAGAATCTAAGTGCAGCAAACAGACACAAATATGTACTAGTTAATGTCAGTGGAGAAACTGAGCAGGACTACATGTATTCCAATTCTTCATGAGGTAAAACAGTTTCACCAGGACATCTTGTATTCACAGGTTTTGGTATCAGTCATGTCTTTCAAAGTTTTTGGAATGAGCACCATGAGCTGGACAATTTGGTAAATGTTATACTTTCATGTGTGTGAGACCACACACACACACACACACACACACACACACACACACACACACACACACACACACACACACACACACACACTTCACTCTGACACAGACTGTCAGAGTGAAGCTTTTGTTATGCTAATTAAGGACTGCATGTGGCTGACAGGCAGAGAGCAAAATGGGCTGACAGTTTCTCAAAGAAATCCTTCCAGATCCCAACCGAGGTATCTATCTGGTGATGCTTTCTTCAATCTGAAAGCATCACCAGATAGATAAATTGGTTCTGAACGCATTGATATAAAGGTTGTATGTCTATGGACTAACAAAAGGTGCCTTAGTCACAAGTTTATGATGTGTTGTCACCCATCTTTACTTACAGAGATCATCATGACGAGTTGTGCTCTGCACCTTCTAACGCTTCTCAAATCCAAACCGTTCAAGTTATGACAAAGTCCTTCGCAAGTAATGTTCACCAGGAGTAGATCTGTAATTTTTGCAAGTTTGAAGCAGTTATGATAAACGGTGTAGGAGCAAATAATTTTTGAGCGACAGAATTTGTGAAAAATGTCATCTTACATTCAAACAACAACAGCGCACTTCCTGTTGGAGTTAGGTCAGGGGTTGCAGTGTGACATTTGTAGGTCTTTATGAGACGAACGAGACAGTTTTGGTTTGGTCTTTCTAAGTGGTTCCTACCCGTCGCGCCGGTCATTTTTGTGTGCCTAGGTGGCACAACAAATCGTCAGGAGGTTCTGGAGCACATCACCTGTATGAGGCCAGTAAATCCAAACCATTCAAATGAATGATGAGTGACGCACAATAATTGATAAGGACAGGTTGATCGTTAATGTGTGCGACATTGAAGCAGATACGATAAACGGTTTAGGACTTGTTGATTTTTCAAGGAATTTTTAAAAAGAGCATTTTTCAAGCAAAATCTTACCTTGAAAGTGAAATAGCTCGCTTCCTGTTGGGTTTAGATGTGCGAGAACGTGATTTGTAGGTCTCAATGAGACGAACGCGCCAGTTTTGGTTTGATTTTCCTACATCATTCCCACAAGCCGCTGCGGCCATTTTAGTGTGCGTAAACACCTAGGTGGCGCTAGACAGCCCATTTTTACACTTTTTGAATACATTTTTTCATTTCATAAATTTTTTCGCCAGTCCTGACATGCGTGCCAATTTTGGTGAGTTTTGGAGCATGTTTAGGGGGTCAAATTCCAGTTTAAAGTCGCGGCGGATGAAAGAAACAAAGAATGATAATAATAATAATAATAATAATAATAATAATAAACATTACAGGAACAATAGGGCCCTCGCCAGTTGCCGAGGTCCCTAATTAAAGCTGCGAGCAGTGTTGGACGGGACATCGCACTCGCACCCGTTTCGGCCCCCAGCTTATGCCGTCATTGTGAATTATTTAGAAATATCAAACATATTGCCACAAACATCAGAAAATTCTTACAGAGCTTAACGTTTTGATGTTTGAATGCTTTCTGTAGCTGTAGGTATGTAGAAGTGATGTCACACTATGCAAATTAGATGAGTGACTTTATTCCCATCAGATTCCTCTTCCTTTATTTTGAGGATGAGATGACAAAAACAACACAAAACAAAATTAAAGCTGCAAGCAGCGGTGGGCGGGACCTCGCACTCGCGCCTGTTTTGGCCTCCAGCTCATGTCGTCATTGTGAATTATCAAGAAATATAAAACACATTGCCACAAACATCAAAAAATCCTTACAGAGCTGAATGTTTTGATATTTGAATGCTTTCTGTAGCTGTATGTATGTATAAGTGATGTCTCAATGTGCAAATTAGATGAGCGGATTTACTCCCATCAGATTCCTCTTCCTTTATTTTGAGGATAAGATGACAAAAACAACACTAAATAAAAGAAATCTACTGTGTAAATATGTTCAAAATGTTGTATTACTGAGATTTATTGAATCCAATATGGCCATCACGTAATGACGCCACAATATGCAAATTAGATGAGTTAATGGGAGTGAATGAGAAAAAAATCTGCGCTCCCTTCGGCGACGGCCATTTTAGTGTGCCTAGGTGGCGCTAGAGAACCCATTTTGGCACTTTTGGGGTTAATTTTTTGATTTTCTAAAAATAAAATTTCTAAAAAATTTTTGCCAGGTCTGACATACGTGCCAATTTTGGTGAGTTTTTGAGCATGTTTAGGGGTCAAATTCCAGCTCAAAGAGGCGGCGGAAGAAAGAATAATAATAAAGAATAATTAAAGCTGCAAGCAGCGTTTGGTGGGACCTCGCCTCACGCCTGTTTCGGCCCCCAGCAAATTATTTAGAAATATCACACATGTTGCCACAAACATCATAAAATTCTCACAGAGCTGAACGTTTTGAAGTTTGAATGCTTTCTGTAGCTGTAGGTATGTGGAAGTGATATCACAATATACAAATTAGATGAGTGAATTTTCTCCCATCAGATTCCTGTTCCTTAATTTTGAGGATGAGATGACAAAAACAACACACCTACAGGCCACAGTGGCCATTTTAGTGTGCCTAGGTGGCGCTAGAGAGCCCATTTTGGCACTTTAGGGGTTAATAATGTGTATTTGCTGTTTCAAATGAAGATTCTGCTGCTGTAATCTGTCTTTTAAAGATTGTGAGACACACAGACTGACAGATGTGTGTGCGTGTCTGTGCCTGCAGCCGTTGTCATGGCGATTAACGATCTGCCTGCTCCTGAGGGGCACACAGACAGCTCATGATCAGCATAGGCTGTTTAATATGGGTTTGCAGTGTCTCGAACAACTTCTTCTCCTTTCCAAACCATTGCTCCAATCACCACAAAATTTGATTTTGACAGACATCCACTTGTCATGAATGCAAGTTCCATATTTCATATTTGTGGAGTCAAAAATGTGGTCACAGGAGCGATTTACAAATGTGTTGTATGGGGTGCCGTTTGTAAAGTGTCTCTTGCTGAAAATAACATCAACTTTTTGCCACATTTAGCTTCAAACAATGTTTAAAAAAGTGTTGTGAATTTTTTAACGTCACCTTTTACCCCATTTACAGCAATATTTGTTAACTTAGATATATATTAAATAGTTAAATCTAAATATTAAATGTGGCACCTAAATGTTAAATCTAAATATTAAATCTAAATCTAAATGCTAAATCTAAATATAAATGTTAAATCTAAATATTAAATATAAATATAAATATTAAATCTAAATCTAAATGTTAAATCTAAATGCTAAATATAAATATAAATGTTCTGGGTGAAACTAAATATTTAGCTAATATGCAAATTCACACTGCCGGTCACCGGAAGTACCAAAATAAAAGCTCGAGATGGTCAGACTGTGTTTATAGAATCAAATAACGAATTAAAACCAACTTATCGGGGGAAATCAACACTTGAACATACATTAGCGTGATAATAACTACCTAAAATAATAAGAAACATGTTTGGAGAAATTTTATTTGACGTGTACTTTGAGTTGTTAGTGTCCCTTCGGAGGGACTAACAACCTAAGCTAAGCTAACAACTGTTAGCTCTTAGCACAGTTAGCAGTGTCTGTAATGACTCATTAACTCTTAAACGGTCCGTGAAAAAAATATTTTTTTCCAGCGGATGTCTTAGTTACAACATGATTGAGCTAGCAAAGCAGTGTTGTGTTGCGATGTGTGGTATTTATTCAGTTTTGGGAAATCACGATGTCTAGAAAGCATCAGTGGCTGCAGCAGCAGCAAAGCTAACATCAGGACGTCATCTGTTAAAAGCCTCCCGTTGTCGGGTACGACATGAAACTACTCCAGTTAGCTCAATCATGATGTAACTAAGACATCCGCTGGAAAAAAATATTTTTTTTCACGGACCGTTTAGAGTTAATGAGTCATAGACTCCGCTAACGGGGCTAACAGCTAACGGTTAGCCCCGCTAATCTACGATAACCATGTTATTAATTTCAGAACGTGATAGTAATGTTTGTTCAATCATAGTGTTTATAGACTTTACAAACACCAGATTAGTCTAAACGGTGATATAGTGACGTGAAAAATGTGAGCTATGCATATATATATGTAGCTAAACTCCGCTGGTTTTCTACCCGGAAGTATTTGTAAACAACAAGGTGATTCCCTCCGAAGGGACACTAACAACTCCAAGTACACATCAAATAAAATTTCTCCATACACGTTTCTTGTTATTTTAGGTAGTTATTATCACGCTTATGTATGTTCAAGTGTCCATTTCCCCCGATAAGTTGGTTTTAATTCGTTATTTGATTCTATAAACACAGTCGGACTATCTCGAGCTTTTATTTTGGTACTTCCAGTAACCGGCAGTGTGAATTTGCATATTAGCTAAATATTTAGTTGCACCCAGAACATTTAGATTTAACATTTAGATTTATATTTAGCATTTAGATTTAACATTTAGATTTATATTTAATATTTAGATTTAACATTTATATTTCTATTGATATTTATATTTAGCATTTAGATTTATATTAAGATTTAGCATTTAGATTTAACATTTAGATTTAGATTTAATATTTAGATTTAACATTTAGATTTAGATTTAGATTTAGTATTTAGATTTAGATTTAACATTTAACATTTAGGTGCCACATTTAATATTTAGATTTAACTATTTAATATATTTCTGAGTTAACAAATATTGCTGTAAATGTGATAAAGGGTGACGTTAAAAAATTCACAACACTTTTTTAAACATTGTTTGAAGCTAAATGTGGCAAAATGTTGATGTTATTTTCAGCGTGAGCCACTTTACAAACGGCACCCCATGGTGTTGCACCTCATCTGTTTTCCAGAAATTTCTCCTCTGAGAGTGAATGAGAAAAAAGTTGGCGTTCCCATCGCTTTGGAGCCACTCAGCAAAGATGTGTATGTGTGAGAGATTCCATGTCAACATGTCTGTGACCAGGACAAATATTCCTACCTTTTGCGATATAAATTGTGTATGTACAGTGAAAATCATGGCCGGGGAGTCAGGTAAAGACAAAAGTTGTAGACGATTTTTAGAGCCCTCTCCACTCCTGAACTGCCAATATGTCATCTCACTGTTTTTTTTCTGAGGGAAACCCAGCAAAAGAAACAGGGGTTCCTGCTACGCTGACTTTGACTCCACATGGATCAAGTGTCTACATGCAGTAGAAGCTGATTGGACCTCCCGATCGCATAATTGCACGTCATCATCCGAGCTTATAAAAGCCCCATGCTGCAGGGCGTTGGTCAGCGTTTTCACACCAACTTCGAGGTAAGTGGCTGTGTTAATCATGTTAGCTTTATGCTAGCTTATTGTAAGCTTGTTGCGTGATGACTTTGTGCTGCTAATGTGAACTGTAGCTAACTTTATTGATTCCTAAGACCCAGCTACTTGATGTGGACAGATATTAGTGAGTGTTGAAGGCAGTGCAGTGGATGGGAGCGACGGCTGTCGTACAAGTGGTTGATTTAAAGATATACTGTGGAATTTTAAAGGTAGTGCAATGCATGTTGGATGGATTTTTAACATTTGTTGGTGGATTTTGATGAAGTAGCATAATTTATGCTGATGCTAATGTCTGTCAGCAGTGTGTTTTTACAACATGCTGCCTTTGCTAGCTTAGGTGATGACTGCTAACTGTAGGTAACTGTACTGTGGTAAACTCGATTGCTAAGGACCAGATGCTTGATTTAAAGAAATACTGTGGAATTTTAAAGGTAGTGCAGTGCATGTTGGATGGATTTTTAACATTTGTTGGTGAATTTTGATGAAGTAGCATAATTTATGCTGATGCTAATGTCTGTTAGCGGTGTGTTTTTACAACATGCTGCCTTTGCTAGCTTAGGTGATGACTGCTAACTGTAGGTAACTTTACTGTGGTAAACTCGATTGCTAAGGCACTGATGCTTGATTAAAAGAAATACTGTGAAATTTTAAAGGCAGTGCAGTGCATGTGAGATGGATTTTTAATATGGATTTTGATTTGTTTTTACTAATGCAGATTGATTTGTGTAATATTGAGCTGAGATGTTAGCTTTGTTTGATGTTAGGCTTGAGTGAATTAACTTTTTGGGTAACGTTAACTAACGTTACAGCTAAGTTTTGTTAAACTCGACGCCTAATGAACAAGTGGTTGATATAAAGAAATACTGTGAAATGTAAAACGCAGTGCAATGCATGTTGGATGGATGTTTAACATTTGTTGGTGGATTTTGATGAAGTGGCATAATTTATGCTGATGCTAATGTCTGTTAGCGGTGTGTTTTGACAGCATGCTGCCTTATGTGCTAGCTTAGGTGATGACTGTGGTAAACTCGATTGCTAAGGCACTGATGCTTGATTTAAAGAAATACTGTGAAATTTTAAAGGCAGTGCAGTGGATGTGAGATGGATTTTTAATAAGGATTTTGATTTATTTTGGCTAATGCAGATTGATTTGCGTAATGTATTTAATTGAGCTGAGGTGTTAGCTTTGTTTGATGTGAGCCTTGAATGAATTAACTTTTTGGGTAACTACAGCTAACTTTTGTTTAACTTGACGTCCTCTATGTCTCTATGTCTCTGTCTCTCTTTATGTATCATTTTGTCATATGGATTACTGTAAATTTATTATGTTGATCTGTTCTGTACAACATCTATTGCACGTCTGTCCATCCTGGAAGAGGGATCCCTCTTCAGTTGCTCTTCCTGAGGTTTTTTCCCCATTAAAGGGGTTTCTTTGGGGAGTTTTTCCTTATCCTTTGTGACGGTTCAAAGGACAGAGAGATGTCATAAAAAAACCTTTAACGGGGGAAAAACGGTAAAAACCTCAGGAAGAGCAACTGAGGAGGGATCCCTCTTCCAGGACGCACCGATGTGCAATAGATGTCGTACAGAAGAGATCAACATAATAAATTAACAATAATCCATATGACACAATGAGACAGGCAGGTGCTGGGCAAGTGGCCCATCTGTGACATGCTAAACACTGTCTGAGAAATGGTGATCAGTAAACTGTCAGCACTACAGTGAGCAAATGGCAACAGCTCTAATGCTAAGCTTGCATACTAGCTGGTGCAGAGGCCCACAGAGCATCCACCATGGATCTCAAAAGTGAGTAAGTGACCCACATTTCCATTTCTATGTCTCATTGCACAGAGGGGACAAAATAGAAATCGTAATGACTTTGAATTTTTATGGTGCATTTTTTCAATATCATGAAAGAAAAAAAATGTAGGGTGACTTTATTGTCATTAATCGTTATTGTGAAATTTACAGAACTTTTAAAACATTAAGTATATGAGAAAATTTGCATGGAATTAGAAGGTGATATTTCTCGTGACTAGAATGTGACTACTGAGAGTACACAGTTTTATAAATATGTGGCCAACTTGAAAATGCAAATGGCCCAATCTAAAGCCATAGTTTGGTTTGTCCATTTGTCCAAACAACATGACTCTGTGGTAGAGGACTTGCTCCATAAACAGTGTAGAGGCAGATAATGTATCATTTTATACTAAAGGTGAAAAATAAGGTCAGTTACACAAGGTTTAGGAAGCAGCTAGTCAAATATCAGATTTGGCAGCAAAAAGGACCCATAAGAGGTGTTTTGATAATTTGAGTAGTTCGTGCTAAGTCAAGCCCTGGGAGGTTAAATGAGGGAGAACGTTCTGGGTTAGGGTGACCTGACCGTTGGAACAGATGTGCCAAGTTTCGCAATAGGAACAGTTGTTTATGCCAGAGAGACGAAGAAGATAGAAAATATTGACTCACAAAGTCCAGGTCTAGGAATAAGTAGGAAATCAGGAGAACTTTAGATTCCCAGAAAATACGACCTGAGTGTGTTCACACACACATACACACACACACACACACACATGCGCACATGAATGAGCAGACGCCCATTATAAAAGCACTTGAAGGGTGATTGTTCAGGGCTGTTTCCATCTCTTTTACTGTGTAGACTAGTATACTGTTGTATGCTGAGTTCTGCAACTAAAGTAACTCCGTTGGCTGTAACTTTTCTCCGTGGTTCTCTGAGTCTCTTCATTTCAGTGTTTGCTGAAGTTGAGCATTTTCCTTACAACAGATATAAAAGGGTCATTCACAACCATTCTTGTTTCCAAGTGGTTATAAACATAGAACATGAATATTAGATTGCATTTCTGGCAATAGTACTCCTAAATTCTACACACTGGACCTTAAAGGAACATTTGAATGTACTTTTAAATGACCCCAATCATTTTCCTTTTAAAATGGAAGTGCTTTATCATGAAAGAATGGCTAGCTGATTTGCTGCAGGGAACAGCCATATGCATGCCTATTTTATTAGTGGATTCAGTGTGGGTTTTGCAGAGCAAGGACCTGAGATTTTGTCTTGAAAAAATATGAATCTATCCTTGAAGTTTCAATTTGTGTTGAAAGAACCTAGCCAGGGTGAATCATTTATCTTACACAAAATACTATTCTTATTTTCTATGTTGTTTATATTTTGTTTTTAATGGTGTTATTAGATGTTGAAGGTGGGAAACTCTGTGCGAACTGGATAATTCTGCCATCCACTGCTTTACACCACACCACACAAAATGAACAAATGCTGGTAAAATTATCCTTACTTTGACTATTTTGAGTGGCAATCACATGGATTACATAATTTGGACTGACCAAGATCGAAGAATACTCAAATTATTCCCTACACATCCAATGAACTCCTTACCTGTATCTCATGAGTAGCACTTTTCTTGGTGAGTCCGTAGCCATAGTACTCTTCCTCTCTTTTCTTCAATTTCCTGAAATAATCCTGGATTAGGAAAGTGGCATAGAATTTTCCCACTGTCACCTCATCATCTGTGAAAACAAAGACAGGCATGTAAAGCATAGTATGCTTTCGAACAACTATTGACATGTAAAAAGGGTAAAGCCCCTGTACATTAACCATTTTGAAACACCTTAGACTCACCAGTCTCTACTTTACATAACTAAGTTGTACAAAGTGAGACAAAATAAATGTTATATCAAGAAGAATTACATTAGAAGTAAATTTTTAAAAAGGCACATAGACATTTGCAAATACAATGAGGTATCTGCACAAGTTGAAATAATTTCAATTTGAGTGAACAATGTGCACTTATAGCAGGTTTCATACACTGACTGCATAAGGGATGAGAACCTGAGGAGTGTAACAAGTTTTGGGCCAAAAAAAGTTTTATCAAATGAAAGCTCTTTCCGCAACCCAAATTGTAGTTGTAAATTGTAAACCAATCCAGTCTCCATCTTTAAAAACCAGGGGTCAGTTGTTCAGAGGTAATCTGGTTGGATATTGAATTGGATTAAATCTTGAAAATGGGTGGTTCAGAAGGGAGAAAAAAAAATCTGAAAACAGATGAGAATATGTAATTCAATCCTGTTTTTGATCTAGATCAAGCCTTCAGTTTGTGTTTTTCAAAATGTTTTGGTCGTATCTGGATACCTTTGATCCAAAATATCAGGATTATACTGATCACTTTGTAGTTGTTCCCACACAGCTGGTTCTGTTGGCTTCATCACAGCATGACCTCCAGCAAGCAGCGGGGCAGTTTGCAGCCTAGTGTGCCAAGTGGATGAAATGAGTTTCCTCCGTGGGGTGGCTGGGCTCAGCCTTAGAGATAGGGTTAGGAGCTCGGACATCCTCCGTGGGGTGGCTGGGCTCAGCCTTAGAGATAGGGTTAGGAGCTCGGACATCCGGAGGGAGCTCGGAGCAGAGTCGCTGCTCCCTCCCGTCGAAAGGGTCAGTTGAGGTGGTCTGGGCATCTGATCAGAATGCCTCCTAGGCGCCTCCCACTGGAGGTGTTTCGGGCATGTCCCACTGGTAGGATGGCCGGGGCCGACCCAGAACAAGCTGGAGGGACTACATATCTCATATGGCCTGGGTACACCTTGGGGTCCCATAGGAGAAGCTGGAAAGTGTTGCTGGGGAGAGGGATGTTTGGGGTGCTTTGCTTGGTCTGCTGCCCCCCATGACCCAGCCTCGGATAAGTGGATGAAAATGGATGGATGGATGGTTGTCTTTTTATGTATTGACATCCACTTTCTAATATTGCAAATGCAAGAGTAGGTCATTGGCTCAAATCCCACTGTGTGACCTCATTCAGTGATAGACAGTGGCTCAACAGACATTCATTTAAATCAAAATCTTTGAGACGATTACTTTAATTTTAACTTAATCACTTTGTATTAAAGTTGATTCTAAGAACTGCATCCCCCATGGTGTTTTCTATATCATCAAATAAAACACTTAAAGTGACCCAACGCTGGCTTACTATCAGACTGGTACCAACAGAGAGAGGACTCAGTTGCAGGACTCAAACACAAGGCCTTTACTAAAGGTCGGTGCACAGAAAAACAGTCCAAAAATACAAACAAACGTCTCCAAAGGCAAGGGGCTTCACAGAATACAAAAAAATCAAATCAAAAACCTAGAGAACACCAGGAAGAGATGGCTAGAACATGTGCTAAAACAACTGAGAACCAACTGGCACAGACAAAAGGCAGCAAGTGGAATAAATACACAAGAGAGGAGGGGTACTTTACTTTTCTGTAGTCTGTTGGAGGAGCAGCATCGGAGCCAGTGAGACCAACAGACTTAAGAAACTCATTAAGAAGGCTGGCTCTGTGATTAGCTGCAAACCATTTGAAGCAGTGTTGGAAAGGAGGACATTGAACAAACTGTTATCCATCATGGATAATCCTGACCATCCTCTTCACCACATACAAGACAGACAACAGAGCTCTTTCTCCAACTTCGCTGTTAGAAGGACAGATACAGGAAATTAATACCTCCCTCTGTCTGACAGAGAGCACTCAAAGCTCTCTACAGCCTCTCCTCTATAGCTTAATAGTTACGTTACAACCATTTGTTTGCACTGCTGGTAATAACCAACTGCACACTTGAAGCTATTTTGCACAATTTTTTTCAACCTCTACCTCACTTCTGACTGTGTTATGTATATAGTATGATTTTTTTTACTCCTGAAATTTGATATTTTTATTTTATATTATGCCTATATATTTTAAATTTTAGTAGTACTCATGTTTACATACATAGTACATATTTCTATATTCTAATGTCCACATATTGTTTGATTACTTGTTGCTGTAACACGATAATTTTCCAGTTTGGGATCAATTAAGTACTATCTATATATCTAATGAGGAACAGGTGAAACCAGTCAGGGAGGGGCAGGTAATCAGACAGGAGGGAAACACACAGGGGCAGGAAGTGAAGTACCTGGAATGAGAGACGAGGGTAAGTATCAAAATAAAACAGAAAATACTAACAAAGACTGAAAACAAGGAAAGCATGATCTTGATGGGGACCTCAGGGTGTTAACACTTTTTACCTGTTCTTACATAGCCAATAGCCTACATTTTTGATATGCAGTTCCTTATTTTGAGTTGAATACATTTGCATGACTAACACATGGCAAAATGTCAACTCCAAGCACACCTGCTATTGTAGTTCATTAAGTACAGTGGTGCTAAGTGTAAAGTGCATGGATGAAGTGATAATAAACTCTCAGCCATTCTCATTGCTTGTCTCACAGATGAACCCATTACGGTAAAGCACAACAAAATAGCTCAACAAATGGAGAGAGCCTATCCAGGAAATAGGTGGCAACACGTAAACACATGGCACCACAAATACATTTATAGCTGTGGTTGTGTTAGTGGAGATGTGAAGTCTGCATTCTAATTAGCATCTGAACAGCACCACTTTTGAAAAGAAAAATCAATTGTGATTAGGCTCATAGATGTGTTGCTATTGGTCCTCCTGGGCTATTGTAATACTGGCTTGGGTAAAACCCACCCTTAAATTTACAATAATAATAATAATCGCCATAATAATCATAATAATAGTATAGACAACTCTATTATCAATGACATCAATATTCATTATTGGTGAAAGGAAAAAAATGCATTTGCAAGGAACATGATAATTGAAAGTAAAAGCTTTATTGATGTGGATATAAAACTTACTATTTCAAGTTTTTTTCAAGCATTTTCGGCTCCTATCACTTCATTCATGCCTTCAAAAACTACATTCAAATTTTTAAATGTTCCCCATCTTCCCTTCATTCTTGCACTTGCATTTGCATTGGTCAGCTTTCAAATCCCATTCATACATACAAATTTAGAGCACGGTTAAAAATGTCCTCCTCAGGTTTTATTATGAGTTTCTATGGGACAGAGCTCGAGTGGTGACATAATCGCTAGAGTGTAAAGCAGCTTTAAAATCTTTAAAATCTCTCTTTAACTCACTGTCATTGCCACAATTTTCCCTCCACATACACAATTTATACATCAAAACGTAGGCAAAATGGTGCTGGTTGCAGACAAGTTCGTATTGAATCAAACATATTTACACATGGATGGTGTGACGTGTGTGGTTGTGCTGCTGCTGTGGTCCTGCCAGATGCCTTCTGCTGCTGCTGTTATCATTAGTCATACCACCACTGTTATTATACACATATGATTATTGTCACATATGTACACTATCAGATATTAATATATACTTTCAACATATTGTACCACAACAGCCAGAATTATAATTATAATATTACTTTCATTAATGTTGTTGTAAGCTACTGTCATTACCGTCTGTCCTGCATCTCTGTCTCTCTCTGTCTCTCTTTCTGTCTCATTGTGACATACGGATTACTGTTAATTTATCATGTTGATCTGTTCTGTACGACATCTATTGCACATCTGTCCATCCTGGAAGAGGGATCCCTCCTCAGTTGCTCTTCCTGAGGTTTCTACCTTTTTTCCCCCTGTTAAAGGTTTTTTTTGGGGGAGTTTTTCCTTATCCGCCGTGAGGGTCCTAAGGACAGAGGGATGTCGTATGCTGTAAAGCCCTGTGAGGCAAATTGTGATTTGTGATATTGGGCTTTCAGACAGACGTGCAATAGATGTCGTACAGGACAGACCAGCATAATAAAATGACAGTAATCTGTAGTAGCTTACAACAACATTCATGAAAGTAATAATATTGGCAGTATACATGTGTGATAATAATCATATGTGTATAATAACAGTAGACTAATGATGGCAGCAGCAGCAGCAGGAGGAGGCATCTGGCAGGACCACGGCAGCAGCACAACCACACACGTCACGCTATCCAGGCACCGCTGCGATATGAGTTAACCTGAGAGACAGTGGAGCACAAAGGCTCCGGAGAAGAAGCCGAGTTAGTGACATCCAGCATGGCCGAGTTAGCAAGATGCAGTAATAGGATATGAGAGAGAGAGGGAGAGAGAGGGAGAGAAGGTGCCCGGTGTATTATAGGGGGGTCCTCCGGCAGACTAGGCCTAAGTCAGCCTAACTAGGGGCTGGTACAGGGCAAGCCTGAGCCAGCCCTAACTATAAGCTTTATCAAAGAGGAAAGTCTTAAGTCTAGTCTTAAATGTGGAGACGGTGTCTGCCTCCCGGACCGTAACAGGAAGATGATTCCACAGGAGAGGAGCCTCATAGCTGAAGGCTCTGGCTCCTGATCTACTTTTGGAGACTTTAGGGACCACGAGTAACCCTGCGTTCACAGAGCGCAGTGTTCTGGTGGGATAATAAGGCACTATGAGCTCTCTAAGATATGACGGAGCTTGACTATTTAGAGCTTTATAAGTTACAGTAGGATTTTAAGTTCTGTAGTATCTGATTTTGCCACGTTGCTGCTCAGAGACTGTAAAAGCGCTCAGTTAGGGGCCCAGGTCAAGATTATATCACAGCCTAGGTCAAGGACTGATAAGACAGGCTGAAGGGTTGGAGTCCTTCTAGATTTTTCTCTGTCACCTGTTTCATTTTGTTTCAAAGTTCATCAAAACAACCAACCTATATAAGCAGAATATTTGAAGCTGTGACTCAGAGTAGTTCATATTGGCTTAGAACTCTCTCTCAGGCACCTTCACATCATCGCTACCTCATAAAGAACAATTTTGGCGTCACGAACAGGATCGTGTTGTGGCCTGCAGGGTTGCCAACAGCTTCAGTGCATCTGCTCCCGCACTGAGTCGACAAGTACAGTGAGCATGTCTCAGGTGATGGGTGCTGATTCGCTCATTCACTCGTTGTGGCTGTTGTGTGTTTGCTGTTCTGGTCGCACCGTAACGGATCATGTGTGTGTGTGTGCCATGATGTGTTGATGTTTGAGGTGTTTCTCCGTTCTAAATTGGGGTTTGGTGCGTAGAGAAGATAGAAAATGAACATTGATGTTAAAAGAAAGGATAAAGAAATAGAAGTAAAATAAGTAAAGAATAAAACTTGAAGTTAAAGGAAAGGTAAAAGAATAAAGGTTGAAGTAAAAGAAATGTAGAATAGCCTGATTAGTAACAATAAGGTGAGCTAAATAACACCATGCGAGATTAATGAAGAGGTGGGCCCTGTACCTTCTTAACTGTAAGACATGTGTATATTAGTCACTGTGTGAAAGTAGGCTTTGAGAAATAGTCGGAATTTGGCTAAAAATAAAAGAGAAAAGTGAAAACCTGGGCCCAAGGGGAGATTGGACATGTGGACAAAAGAAAAAAGAGATAAGGTTAAAGGGAAGATAAAGGAAATAGAGAAGACAAGCGGAAAAAGTAAAGAGACAAAAGGAATAGTAAAGAGAATCTTTGTTTGTTGGACGATAGAATATATATATACTGGAAGTTTGGCTAATTTAAGAGTGGAGCATGGGGGGATGCCCCATATAGAACACAAATGAGATTGATCTTCCTAATAAGGGGAGTCTTGAGGGTGCTCCCTTCCCTTTTTTCCTTGTAAGGTACAAGCAGAAAAAAAAGAGGTTAACATATTATAACTTAATTCTAATAGTTTGACAGTTTTTAGGATATTTGAATTAAAATAGAAGATTTAAGATGTTATTGGAGTGGCACAAACTAAAATTTCGAAATTGATAATGTATTGTATGTAATTATACTTTGGCAGTTGTTAAGAGTTGAACGTTTAAAGGAGGGGAAAATATTTGTTGTGGCTGAAAATGACCTAAGTGTTGGCAGATAATGGGCGTAATCCTTTATTGCATTGTTTATAAGGACCTGGGGGGTTCATAAGATATTGAACTCTTGTGTGTTTTCTCTTTTTCTTCCCTTATCCACCTGGGGTGTGTGAGAGTTTGGGGAGAAGACAGAGGAGACGAGTGCATAGGAATGGGGATCTTGACGATGGAGTGGGCAGCTCCTGAATTCATTCTGATCGAGGCCAGTGCTGTTTTATCCACAAACTCTTTTAACATAAAGCCTGCATTTAAATAAATGTGTGTACACTAAATTTATAGCCATTATTGTTGATACACTTTTAGTTTGCTTTCACTTATAGGTTATCATAAGAATATTTCATAATTTCATAATTTGGGGGGATAACAGAGTACATCCATTCATTCATCTATGCATGAGATATTATATGCTATGGTTATTTACAAGAGAGGCTTGGCAACAGACTGACCAGTTGATGTATTTAATTAAGGAAGGGAGTTAAGACTCCTAAACTCCTGAAGGAAACTGTCCTCGACGTGCAGTCCAGAAGTATGAGAGACAATTTAATCATTTCTGGCATCCCGGAGAGCACAACAGACAATCCAGAAGTCCATTTAAAAAAGTTTATGGTGACGGCCCTCAAGGTCCCGACGGAGACTGTCAACAACATCACCTTTCACCGCGTCCACAGGCTCGGACCCCGAGCAGGTCAGCGTCCTCATCCCATCATCGCCAAATTCGAACATTATCAGCAGAAAATGCTCGTTAAAAGTAAAGGACGAGAGCTGAAAGGCACTGCGTTCGGTATGAACGATCAGTTCCCCAGGGAAATCAACGAGAGGCGGAAAGTGTTATATCCTATATTAAAAGAGCACAGGCAGAAGGGAAATAGGACCTCTCTTGTGGTAGACAAATTATACATAGATGGTCAACTGTTCCGCAACTCTAGCACCACCCCATGGCTCTTCTAAGTGAGATAAGTGCCCCTAAAACCACAAAACAAAGTAGAACCATAGCTTAATTATATTATCAAAGGAATATAAAAAAAAAAGATCAAAAGATGTGTGTATGCATGTATATATATTGGGGCTGCACTATTCTTGAAATTAAATAAATAAATATAGGGATGTATATTTCATTTAAAATGGTATTCTTACACATTTCTCCTGCAACAGATAATTAAGCATTCCTGTGAATGCAATCCAATTAATTGTGCGGCCTGGGTATATATATATATATATATATATATATGTATATGTGTATATGTATGTATATATCTGTGTGTAGGTATGTATATATGCAGATGTGTATGTATGTACATATGGATGTATGGTTATATATGTGTACATAATGAACATAACACTGACTTAGTAAAAAAAAAAAAAAAAAAAATCTCACAGGGTGTGAATGTACACTTCACACACGCCACCCAGTATTCTCCCTTTCCTTCTCAATTTTTTTTTTTTTTCTTTTTTTCCCATTTGCTCCATAACTCTGCGATGCTTCACCATGACACATCGGTTGACTGTTATACATACAATTAACAATTACATCTACTCATGCAAAATCCACGCAGAGAGAAACTCACATAGAAACACACACACAGATTATTTTCCATACCCTCACACAGTATGATAAAACCCCCACTTTGTCAATGTCACACCTAAACTTGGTTTCCTGGAATGTGCATGGCATCCGCTCACAGGCGAAGAAAATTAAAGTGATGGACTTTGTCACAAAATTGAAAACAGATATTTTCCTCCTACAAGAAACCCACTTGCTAAAGTCAAAAGAAAAATCTCTGAAAGATCCAAATTTTAATCAAATTTTTTCATCCTGCTAAGAACAGACAAAGAGGTGTCTCTATCATGGTCCATAAGAGACTACCATTCACTTTAAACAGCACGGTAACAGACCCAGAAGGCCGCTCTTTAACAAATTATATACAATCGTTAATCTGTATGCCCCTAATAATGATGATCCACCCTTCTTTCACACAGTCTTCTCTCTACTATCTAACCTATCAGGCAGCTCGACAACTATAATTGGAGGAGACTTTAACACAGTCCTAAATGCTTCATTAGACCGATCTAGTAACTCAGTACACACAAAGCAATCACAATCGGCTAAGGTAATACAGGAATATATGGATGATTTTGGGCTTGGCGATGGCTGGAGACTCAAACACCCATCGAAGAGGGAATATACTTTCTTCTCTCCTGTGCATCGCTCATTTTCAAGAATTGACTTTTTTCTCTTAAATAACTCCATCTCACAAAAAATTACCACAAAAATACACCCGATCATTATCAGCGACCATGCACCAATATCACTCAATTTGCAAATAGAAACCATCCATAGACGGTCCCCAACATGGCGCTTTAATATCTCTTTACTTAAAGACCCAGACTTTGATAAAATGGTGAGACGGCAGTGGGCAAACTTTCTTGAAGATAATGACTCTCCAAATTTATCTCCATCTTTAATATGGGAGGCTGGAAAGGCAGTAATCAGAGGAAAAATTATATCATACTCCTCCTACAAAAAGAAACAGGAATTGCAAGCGGAAAAAAACATTGAGGAAAAAATTAAACAACTAACACAGGAATATGAGAACAATCCAAGTGATCAGGTATGGACCCAATTACAGTGTACAAAATCACAATTGGACAATATTCTATCAAAGAAAACTGAATTTATTATACAGCAACTAAGATATAATAACTTTGAACACAGTAACAAATCAGGAAAATTTTTGGCAATTTAGCTCCAACGTAATAAAGAAAAATCTCTGATAACAACAATCCAGGAGCCGTCCGGAAATTACACACAATCTCCTCAGGAGATTAATCAGATTTTCTATTCTTTCTACCATAACCTATATTCAGCAGTAAACAATCCAAACCCAGAAGATATTCAGGCTTTTCTCGACAACCTAAATTTACCTCAATTATCCACGGAACACAGAAATATTTTAGATGCCCCCCTGACTATTAATGACCTGCAGAGCGCATTAGACAAAATGCCAACAGGTAAGGCCCCAGGTCCAGATGGCTTTCCTGCTGAATTTATAAAACATTTCTGGACAATATTAGCACCACTTTTCATCAGGACAGTGACAGAGATCAAAAAGAACGGAGGTATAAGACCTCACATGAATACAGCAGCAATCAAATTATTACTAAAGCCAGACAAAGACCCCACACTTCCTTCTAGTTACCGTCCTCTATCACTAATCAACAGTGATATCAAAATTATCTCAAAGGCACTTGCTTCTAGACTGGAGAAAATAATTGCAACAATAATTCATAATGATCAAATGGGCTTCATTAATGGCAGACACTCAAGTAATAACGTCAGAAGAGTTCTTAATTTGATAAGTAAAGCACAACGGGTCAATACCAAAGCAATTGTTCTGTCACTTGATGCAGAAAAAGCCTTCGACAAGGTCAACTGGTCCTTCCTATTTGCCACCCTGAGTGGATTCGGCTTTGGAGAGTCATTTATCCAGTGGGTATCAGCCTTATATAATTCCCCTAAGGCCACAGTCACCACCAATGGCATCACATCTAAAAGCTTCACTTTGCAGAGAGGTACCAGACAAGGGTGCCCACTCTCGCCTCTACTCTTTGCAATATTCATCGAACCATTGGCTATGGCAATCCGTCAGAACAGCAAGATCAGAGGTATCCATTCCGCCAATTCAGAGCATAAAATTAATCTATATGCCGACGACATTTTACTTTACCTACAAGAACCGAAATCGTCTTTACATGAAGTATTTAATCTCATAACAAATTTTTCTAAACTCTCGGACTACTCCATCAACTGGTCCAAATCGACAATACTGCCAATAACGGAGAACTCTTGGAATCCTGCAGACCAAAAAATTTCTCTCCCTGTGGGCAACATAAGATATCTTGGCATAAATATTTCATCTAAACTATCAGACTTGGTCCACTTGAACTTTAGCCCGCTGCTAGATAAGATCTGTGGTGACCTGAAGCGCTGGAATAATCTTCCCATCTCCCTCCTGGGTCGAATAGCCACAGTTAAAATGAAAATTCTACCCCAAATTAACTATTTTTTTTCCATGATTCCATTCACTCCCACATCGAAATGGTTCCTGTCATTAGATTCTGCAATTATAAAATTTTACTCAAAGAACAAAACAGCAAAAATTAGCCTAAGCACCCTTCAGAAAAACAAACTGGAAGGGGGTTTGGACGCTCCTAAATTTAAAAATTACTATTTGGCTAACCAGCTACAATACCGATTGAAATGGTTATATCCTAACGAAGACTACAACTCCTGGCTCGAACTAGAACAGGCGGACTGCAACAATATAAAACTTTCTGACCTCCCGTTTATCACCACAACACTCAGACGTCATAACTGTTTTAAGAACCCAATGATTGCTTCCACCTTGACAGCCTGGTGGAAAACACTAGAAATCACAAACTCTCAGATAGAACCTTGCTTGCTCTCTCCAATCTGGCACAACCCGGACTTTGAAATCAACAACAGACCTCTCCATTTTAGCACATGGGAGTTGAAGGGAGTAACTCATCTCCATCACCTTTTCCAAGACAATATCCTTATGACATACACAAACTTATTTCAAACTTTTGAAATAAGAAATGGAAATTTTCTACAATATTTACAACTGATAAAAACAATCAAGAAGAGAATTCCAGCGCCTCAGGACACTTTGCAGCCACCAGAATTTGCCAAACATATTACAAAGCTTTCTCCGAGTAATAAGAAGAACCCCTGGGGGCCCTCCTGTCCCGCCTGTCTGGGGTGTGTCTCTGGCTCTCTGGGGGGGCCGGCCATTGCCGCCCCGGGTCCTGGGGCCTGCGGGGTGTCCTGCCGCCTCTGTGGCTCCCTGGTCGTTGGGTCTGGGCACTCCTGTGGTCTTGGGGTGGCGGGCCGCCCCCCTTCCCCCGCAGGGCCGGCCCTGGACCCTGGTGTTGGTTTTCATAAACACATTGGGAGGGTTCAAATACACGCATGCATGTTCGATACTTCAGCCCCGTGACGCATCGCAAAGAACCGATGGGATCACTTCAAAGGGGCCCACTTGCTTCTCAAACCTTCCACACTGCGCTCTCTCTTCTCTACAGTCGGGCTTTCCCCCTCCACCAAGACTCTCACATTTTTGGTGTTCAGTATAGACTTCTCTTTTGTTTCTGTTTCTCAGTACAGTATTGTAGACATGTATATGTTTATTTCTGATAATCTGCATGGAGCACAACCACCTCAAGGCCACAATACATCAGCTACACTGCCTGTTTATCCCTTTTTTTTGTCTGTTTGTTTGTTTGTTTGTTTTCCCTCCTTCTCCTCCGCATGCACTGTCACTATGTAACTCAGGACTTGCACCTGCCCCCTCCCCCTTGCTTGTTCCTTACTTTCCCCTTGACACACCTTGGTGTATCACGGCCCTCTCTGGCTCATATTAGGAAGTTTTTCCAATAAAGGCTGATAGGCTAGTCTCCAGGGAGGGTGGGTGACGGTCACAACCACGCATTATGGGTATAAAATACTTGACTGCAAGATTAATAGTGCATCAATCTTCACAAGAAGCTTGCACCCTTTTGTGGCGCTAAGCTATGAAGCCCAATGCAGACAAGTAGGAAAAAAAAAAAAAAAAAAAGGAAGGGAGTATAGGTGTTTGGGGGGTTTAAATACTGAGGAGAGTTCAGGATGTGAGTTTCATTGTCTGTGTAGGGTTTGTGTTGTTTTGCTTCATTAGGGATTTAATATGGGGATTATTTTGATGACCTTAAGGTGATTAAGTGTGAGTATTGGATGATAATTAGATAACTGCCTTGCAGTGGACACTGTGGGTGATAGTTTGTCCCTTGTGGGAGCAAGTAACCTTTTTGAGCCTTTTTTGAGGATTGGATCTGCATATGCACATGTGTGTCATTTATTTGGATCAGTGTGGAAGAACCGAGGGTTTAAGAAAACGGATGGTTCTCCAATACAGCATCACGCTCAAGGAATGGGATTGTTGCAGGCTGTGATGAAGCCTAAAGAGAGAGCAATAGCTAAATGTGCAGCACATAAAGCAGAGGTGTCGAAGGGTTACACAGGGGAATAAAGGGGCTGATGAAGCTGCAAAAGCTGTCACAGGAGCAGACAAATTGGGCAAAGTTCTTCTGGTTACTCATGAAGTGAACTTGGAAGACAAAATTACGTTGAGGGATGTGATTTTGATGCAGGAAGCTGTACCTGACATGGATAAACAGTTGTGGCTAGATCGAGGTGCCACCCAAGATTCTACTGGCCTATGGAGAAATCATGAAGGGCTGATAGTAGCACCTCCAGACCTGTTAGGTCTAATGATTCAAGAGGCACAGGGGTTAGCTCATGTTGCAAGGGGGGAAGTTAGGAGAAAGATTACCAAGGAATATGGTTTTTGGGCACCATATTTGTTTGAACAGATTGATTATGTCATGGGTAGGTGTACTATCTGTCTGGAAAAAAATGTTCGGAAGGGAGTGATGGTTCCTCCTGGTCACATTACAACACTGGGGGTTCTATGCGTGAGTTAGTTGTGGACTTTGTCGATATGATGAAACCAGTTGGAGGTAAGAGGTATATGCTAGTTGTTGTGGATAGATTTTTGCGATGGCCTGAGGGGTCCAACCAAGTGGAAGGATGCTCAGTCTGATGCCAAGTTTTTGTGTAGAGAAGTCATAAGCAGGTGGGGGCTATTCTTGGACAATGGGAAGGAGTTGGTGGATAAAATGGTGAAATTGATTTTGCAAAAACTGGGGTCTAAATTGGATAGTAGCACTTCTGTTGGTGCTAATGGAGTGTCGCTCGAGTGAGCTGCGTGATTTGCATATGAAACCTGATGAGTTGGTTAAGGGAAGACAGATGCCAACACCTTGTTTGCGTACAAGTGGAAAGATGTGGAAGTGGAAGATGAGAGATTGAAAGTGTTTGTGAAGGTGTTTAGAAGGAAGTGGTATAACGAATGTCGTGAAGGACTGTTTGTAGTTGTTTGTAGTACTGGAACTGCGGTCCAGGTAAGAGGGTCTCCAATGTGGTATCATTTATCGCAGTGTGTCAAAGCGCCAAGAGAAGAGGTGCCACGCTCATGGAGTGAAGATGTTGAAGGCTCAAGAGAGCCAGAAGAAAGTGTGGGAAAGGGAATGTTGGATCAAAGAAAGTATCTGTTAAGTAATGATATGAAGTGGTTGAAAGTTAGGGATGATTGTTCACTTATTGTGCGTAATGTTATGAGGGAAGACCAAGGGGAATACAGATGCACTTATCTAGAGCCAGAGTTTGAATTGGTTCCATTTCAGAATTATTGGGTAGGGGGTTATATAACTCGTAAGGTGGTACTTATGACAGAAGATTTGAGTCCTTTTGAAGGTTTTGTAGGTGCTTAAGGGGTTCAGAGACAATTTACTACAGTAACCACTTTAGGGGTAAATGATGCACAGATGAAGTTTATTACTTTAGCTCAGGAAATGGCTAAGAGTGTTAATATCTCAACTCAGGCTACTACTCTAGCTACAACTTTGAAGGGGATAAGTAATAAAAATAATAACAGCGATGGTGATAACTTTTACTTTGGTCACTTCTAGCAATTTTACAAATGAGGTTGTGACAGGGGCAACCTTTGTCAATGAAGCAGGGATGACATCTTCGATGCCTATGAAATTTGTAAATGTAACTCAGGAGCCTATGGTAAAGATAGAGCTTAGTGAGAACAGTAGTAATGAGATTCTCAAATCTAGAGAACAGCTGGTGGAAGAGAATGATGCGGATTCATCAGGGACAGCTCAGAGAACTGTTTAAGACGTGGAGTTTTTTTGACTTAGATTGGACATCAGTAGACATGAGGCTATTGATGACTTGTATGAAGTGACAATAACATAGTAAAACAACAATAAAAAAACAATGTAACAACAGTGATGAATGAATCATCAAAAACAGAAGGGGAATAGTGTGAAATCATGATATTGTGAATTGTATTTGATGTTTTAATGAATTTGCATCAGCTGTCTTTGCAAAGATACTGGTTGGTGTTTTCTTTTCTTTCCTCCTAGGACGGTATTGGGGAAGACTACTGTGAGGATGGTTGACTGTTCAGGGACCCCGACGTTCTGAAGGAATTCAGACACTCAAAAATGGACAATAATGGGGACTGGAGGGCCCTGAATAAGGATACGGTGATAATATGTCCTGATTAAAAACATCATTGACGCTACATTGAGAGTCGACGCTGCTGAGGAGCTGCAGTGTGATACGTTTATATGTCTTCTCTTTGCTTGAAGAATGATGGTTTCAGTGAGGGTATAAATACATTGGGACCTCAGATGTTTTCTTTTATTTTTCGGGGGTGTTGAGGGATGTTTCTTGCTAGGCAGGGAAAGGTCCATTGGAAGGTGCGATGGGTCGACTAGCCTGAATTTGGACAATGTTTTGATTTATTTACTGAGGTTTCCACATGTATTTGTTTAAGTCATATCCTCACATAAAATACCAAATTCCTCCTTTTAAATTGGTCTGGAGTACTATAAGTGGTCGCCTAAGGCAGAAGGACCGTGAGAGAATTTTTCCTGTCTAGATTGTTCGAGGGGTATTTCAGGACAGATAGCTGCCTGACAGGTTTTCGCTCTCGCACTCCATACAGTTGTTAAATTGGTAAGGTTATGCTGTAGGAAGCACTGTAGGAGGAACAGCTATTTCTATCATAACTGCACATATATATGTATTACTCTTTTATTTTGCGAGACTCTGTGTAGTCTCGAAGGGGGGAAATATGTAGTATCTGATTTTGCCACGTTGCTGCTCAGAGACTGTAAAAGCGCTCAGTTAGGGGCCCAGGTCATGATTATATCACAGCCTAGGTCAAGGACTGATAAGACAGGCTGAAGGGTTGGAGTCCTTCTAGATTTTTCTCTGTCACCTGTTTCATTTTGTTTCAAAGTTCATCAAAACAACCAACCTATATAAGCAGAATATTTGAAGCTGTGATTCAGAGTAGTTCATATTGGCTTAGAACTCTCTCTCAGGCAATCTAGATGTGTGATTTGATGCTGTACTTCTTGTCATAAACTTTGCTATATACAAGCAAGATGGTGTCAGCGGAGACTTCTTCATCACCTTCACATCATCGCTACCTCATAAACAACAGTTCACTTCTGGATTTTACAGGGAGCCAGTGCAGGGAAGCTAAAACAGGATAAATATGGTCTCGTTTCTGAGTTCCTGTTAGTACACGTGCTGCTGCATTCTGAATTAGCTGGAGGGTTTTTAAGGATTTACTAGAGCTACCTGATAATAGAGAGTTACAGTAATCCAGCCTTGAGGTAACAAAAGCATGGACCAATTTTTCTGCATCTTTTCGGGTCAGAATAGGCCTAATTTTCGCAATATTACGCAGATGAAAAAATGCAGTCTGTGAGGTTTGTTTTAATGAGAACTGAAAGACAGATCTTGATCAAATGTTACTCCGAGGTTTCTTACGGTAGTGCTAGAGGCCAGAGCAATGCCATCTAGAGAAACTATGTCACCAGATAAAGAGTATCTGAGTTGTTTGGGGCCAAGAACAATAACTTCAGTTTTGTCTGAATTTAACATCAGGAACTAAAATCTAATAAAACAAGTACAGAGACGAGTCCTTTGTCTGAAGCAATCAGAAGGTCATTTGTAATTTTAACTAGTGCTGTCTCAGTGCTATGATGCACTCTAAATCCTGACTGTAATTCCTCAAATAAATTATTATCATGGAGAAAATCACACAGCTGGTCTGCGACTACTTTCTCAAGGATCTTTGACATAAAGGGAAAATTAGATATTGGTCTATAGTTGGCTAACACCTCTGGATCCAGGGTGGGCTTTTTTAGTAGAGGTTTAATTACCTTAAAAGACTGTGGTACATAGCCTGTTAATAAGGATATATTGATCATATCTAATATATGAGTGTTAACTGAAGGTAGGACCTCCTTGAGTAGCCTAGTTGGGATGGGGTCTAAGAGACACGTTGATGATTTAGATGAAGAAATCACTGCGGCCAATTCTTGAAGAGAAATTGGGGAGAAGCAATCTAAATATATATTAGGTCTTACAGCTGTGTTTGAGGTTAGAAAGGTACTATCTGAGGACAGGAGGTCATGAATTTTGCCTCTAATAGTTAGAATTTTGTCATTGAAAAAGCTCATAAGATCATTACTACTAAGGGCTAAAGGAATACAAGGCTCAATAGAGCTTTGACTCTCAGTCAGCCTGGCTACAGCGGAGACCCCTCTTATAAGTTTTGAGACTGTCTGCCCAGATTAAACGAGATTCTTCCAGTTTGGTTAATCGCCAATTCCTTCCAAACTTTCGCGATATTTGTTTTAACTTACGGGGTTGAGAGTTATACCAAGGAGCGAACTTTCTTTGCTTTGTTAACTTCTTTTTAAGAGGAGCTACAGAGTCAAGTGTTGTTCGCAGCGAGCCTATGGCGCTATCAACAAAATGATCAATTCGGGAGAGGTTAAAGTCGGTACGGGAAACCTCTGTTACTGAAGGACTTGGTATTGAATTTAACAACGGAGTAATCATTTCCTTAAATTTTGCGACAGCCCTATCTGATAAACATCTAGTATAGTAACTGTTGCTGAGTGGCGTGTAATCGAGTAAAAAGAAATCAAAAGTAATCAAATAATGATCCGATAGCGAGGGATTCTGTGGAAATACTGTTAAGTTATCAATTTCAATTCCATACGTCAGAACTAGATAGAGGGTATGGTTAAAACAGTGAGTGGGTTCATGGACACCCTGACTAAAGCCAATGGAGTCTAATAATGAGATAAACGTGGTAGCCAGGGAGTCATTATCAACGTCGACATGAATGTTAAAATCGCCTACAATAATAACTTTATCTGATTTAAGAACTAGACTGGATAAAAACTCTGAGAATTCAGATACAAATTCAGAATACAGGCCAGGAGCATGGTACACTATAACAAATAAAAGTGGCTGCGAGGTTTTCTCTCCTAATGAGACCAGGTTTTCCCCAGAAAGTTTGCCAATTATTAACGAAACCCACATCGTTTGCTGGACACCACCTGGATAGCCAGCGATTAAATGATGGCATGCGGCTAAACATGTCATTGGAGGTCAGATTTGGGAGGGGTCCAGAGAAAACTACGGAGTCCGACATCATTTTTGCATATTCACACACTGAGACAATATTAATTTTAGTGACCTCCGATTGGCGTAACCGGGTGTCATTGCCACCGACGTGAATAACAATCTTACTGAATCTACATTTAGCTTTAGGCAGCAGTTTTAAATTTGATTCGATGTCGCCCACTCTGGCCCCAGGGATACATTTGACTATGGCCGCTGGTGTTGCTAACTTCACGTTCTGCAGAATAGAGCTGCCAATAACCAGAGTTTTGTCCTCAGCGGGTGTGTCGCTGAGTGGGGAAAAGCGGTTGGAAACGTGAACAGGCTGGTGGAGAGCCGTGGGCTTCGGCTTGGAGCTACGCTTCTGGCGCACACTTATCCAACGTCCCGGCTGCACGGGGGTTACCAGAGGACCGCTAGCAGATGCTAAGGCTATGCTATGCTGCTCCGCACCGGCTACAGGGGACTGGCTAACTACCGCAGCTACTGAATGGTTTTCCATGGTGCGGAGCCGCGCTTCTAATTCACTAAGCCTCGCCTCCAATGCAGCAAATAAGCTACACTTGTTACAATTACCACTGTCGCTAAAGGAGGCAGAGGCATAACTGAACATTTGGCACACCGAGCAATAGAGAGCAGAGGGAGAAGCCATCGCTAGCAGTAAAGCTAATGTAGCTACCAAGGCTAGTAACGTGCAAACAACAGCTAAGAGATTAGCGAGAAAGTCGTAGAAAGGAGGAGAGCTGTAAGTGCTTAAACAGAACTAGTGTGGGTTAAGACTTGGAGTAGACGTTTAAGCAACTGAAGTGAGAAAGCAGAAAGCAGGCTAGTAGAATTCACCAGAGCAGTACAGAGACGCTGTCACAGAAAAACCGGAAATGACACAACTCCCTTACCACAATACGTCAGCACGCCTTGCACGTCGTGCGAGAGTCTTTCAAGATTAATCGTGAGTGAGTGCATTGTGTCTTATTTTTAATTCATCAAATCTCATCAACCATTTACATAACAGACACAAAGAACTGTGCAATTTTTACCTGAAAACTAATAAAAAGAGGAGAGATTAACTGGACAAGAAAGCACAAACACCCGGCAGCAAGACTCAGTCCTTAATAACTACAGCATTTGAGAGGAGGAAAAAAAAATCCCCACGGACAGCACCAAAGCTAAAGGGATCACTAACATGGTGATTGAGTTCACCATGTTAGATGACCAGCCTTTCTCCATTGTGGAAGATGTGTGATTTTAAAGCCTGATGTAGTATATGGAACCCCGCTACCCACTGCCCAGTCATCAGTCGGGTTATGGGTGGGAGTTCAGTTCATGTATGGCTGTAGGGTAGAAGCTGTTTTTAAGTCTGGTAGTGCGGCACTTCAGGGCCCTGTAGCATCTTCAAGAGGGTAGCAGTGTGAAGAGATGGTGGCATGGGTGGGTAGTGTCGGTTAATATCCTTCTTTCCTCCAGAAAAATTTAAAACTGGGGACCCTCCCCACCTCTTCTCCCCCTATTCTGAGTGGATGTTGTTCCTGTTGCTGCCGTCTGAAGTCAATCAGAAGCTCCTTTGTCTTCTTGATGTTGAGCAACAGATTGTTTTCCATGCACCACATTGTAAATTTGTAGACTTCATCTCTGTAAGCTGTTTCATCATCATTGGAGATGAGTCCCACCACTGTGGTGTCATCTGGAAATTTTATGATTGTGTTCTGGGGGTGTGTGGGTGAACAGTCACACAGCAGAGGGCATGGCTGAGCACACAGCCTTGTGGCGCACCAGTACTGAGGTTCAGGCTTGGAGAGTTGTAATGTCCACAATCTCACTGTCTGCTGAACTACTGGCTTGTGACATCCTTGCCATCAGTTTTACAACTGATATATTGAGTTGGGATGTTAGCCCTGTGAGCATACTAAGCCTTACAATGCAGTGGATCGCTAAAGATTTTAACTTGATGAAAGCAGTGTTACACCCAGAGGAGTTCACAGGTTCCCCCTCTGTTATCGCAGAGGCATCTGAAAAAAAGTCTCAAACAGTGGCGGCTCCTGCCAAATTTCTCAGGGGGGGCAATTGTTGTGATGATGGCTGAGGTGACCCGTTCAATGGGTAAATTTGAATTAATTTGGCTCTGCAATGACTGAACAATCTACTGTGGTCATCAACAAACTAATTTTCATCAGTTTGCCCACACAAATACCTTTGAATGTAAACAGAGACCTGTTTTACCATTAACCAAATAAAACTGAGTAAGGTATTCACTGAGTTACTGTCAGTCTTAATCAGAAAACATTTTATTATAGCTAAGTAGAAATTGATTTTGTGTTCTGATTAAAGAAATAAATGCAGGCTTCCCCTACAACTTAATACAATGCACATCACATAGTATCACTGGTCTTTGACCTGACCTGAACATTTTTTGTTGTTTTTCAGTTTCAGTTATATATTGGGGGGACATTTTGGGCATTGGGCTCGATTGTGACTCGAGGAGGGGCAGCGCCCTATTGCCCTCTATTGGCCAGCCGCCCCTGGTCTGAAACATGGAAAATGGACAAATCCAAATTGCATGCTGTAGTGACAGAAAAAGCCAGAAATATGGTAAAAGCTATGACAGATAGTGGTCTGGCTAGTTTTGGCTGCATGAAACACACCATGCAGTTGGCTGTTCACAACGGCGTTCTGAGCCACTGCACCATCTTGGATGTGGTGACAGTAGGCGAAAAAATAGTTGGACACTTTAAACACTCAACACTTGCCTATCTGTGCCTGTAAGCTGTGCAGATCCAGTTGGTGATGAAACCAAAAAGGATACCGCAATATGTTACCACTCTCTGGAATAGTACTTTCTACACAATGAAAAGCCTGATGGAGTTCATTTCACATAAGGGGATTTTTTTTTCATTTTATATTTTTTGATAGTTTAACTAAGTCCTTTAAAGCCCAACTTCAGCAACGGTGATATGTTCATGTCTGACAATTTATTCGCTGTTGAAGTTGAGTCTTATTTAACTTTTTGTAGCTCAGAGAAGCACCAGTGTCAGTACCTCCTTAATGAGTGCTACTTTTGTTGGATTAATATATATATATTGTCATGGTCTTTGACAGTCTCTGCCTCTATATCAAACTTAGAGTTCATAGTTTTCAGTTATTGTAGTTAACATTAATGTGCCGAGCACTTATTTAGAGAGAGGATGCTTCTGAGGCAAATTTACATTTAAATTTTCTCAGTCAGGTTGCCCTTTTGTCCCTTTCATAGTTACCTGAGTAAACCAAGAATGTGTCACATTAAGACTTCAGAACAGCTTCTTATGCCAAACTGTGAGCCTGCAACATATATGTTGTCTCACATAAAAAGACTTATGATGAATACTGGGCTCCAGGACATTTTGCACTTTACCTCCATTACTTATGGACTGTTGCAATAGGTTTTCCATCGACTGTTGCACTGTTGTTGCTAAAAAATATTTATTTTTTTAAGAATTACACAAAAACTTAACTAGCGCACAACTTTTTTTTATTCATCTAGTTTTTATGTTATTTCATACATCTCTCTAGTGTTGTTGATGGATATTAAAGCTGTTCAAATTAACACAGTTTTTAATGTGCAGTAAAGATATTCGTGAAGCTCTTGTCCTTTTTGCTGATGGTTTTTATGCTGCACATTGGTATGAACTTTAACAACAGCAATATGTATAGTATTGTAATAATACAAGAACCCACTGATGTAGGTTTTAACAGCATTTGTAATTAATTACAAGGCAATTTCTTGAAGATTGACAACAAAGGATCAAGCAACACATAATAGAGTTTGTATTCTTCTTACTTATAAGTTTTAATGACACTACCAATGATTCACCAAAGTGTCCTATTAGCTTCATTGCAACTAAATCATATGGTAATTGTGTACAAAACATACAGGGGTGTTGTGTAGTTAATGGAAATCACACCCAATACTACTAATACTAATACTACACATCTCTGTCAAGAGTCACATTTATCTCCTGAGTGCACTTCTGGTTTCGCCAATTTTAGCTGTTTCCTACTGAAGACCTTATGCCCTTTTCATATCAAATTGTGAAATACTTTCACCTGTAAAGGTGTTGACCGTGCTGGAGCTGATCCATCACTTGATTCCAGTCAATTGTTTTTTTTAAAGTTCTGTTTTTAACAATGTTACTACTTCCATCAGCTATTTAATAACGATAGAAACTGAGTCAAAAGTAAAAAATTAAACCTTAAAATACTAAGAACAGACAATAACAAACAACTGCTGAAAAGATGGTCTTTCCTTTAATCGGAGGAACTAAACTTGTGGTTTACTGGCATCATCATGACCCATTCGAGAACTCAGGATGTTGTCCATGCAGTCTCTCTTCTTGACAGTCCAGATGAATTGCAACGAATATTTATATATTTATATACATACATACACAAGGTCCTCCTTGTGTTTGCACCAGTCATTATATTTTCAGTGTGGTTCCCTTTTGAATTACAGTAGAACACAAACACTTTGGTTAAGACATAGTGGATCACAATGAATCATGTACATGTACCAACTTGTCAAGACAGGTACCTAAATGTCTGCTTCAGTTGTGGACTAAGGTTATTGTGTATGGACCTAAAGTATAAAGTGAACAAACTCCTGCTAATGTTACATAATAACAGCTATATAATGTAGAAGGAATGACACGATATAAATTATGATTATAAAGAGGCAGCCTACAATGTAAAAGGTAAAAAAAAAAATTACAATGCACAGATTGAAGGAACTGAGGAGATCTTATTTCACTGGAGTTGTACCTTTTATGATTCCATGTAACAAACCAAAAAAAAGTGCATTGATTTATTGGTTGATTGATTAACATTTTATTCACATATAAGTTACCTAAACATTAGGTTAACCTGAACTATCATAACGTCCTCATGGACAGATTTATTATGGTAATGCTAACGCTGGCTAGCTATCTTGGTTAGCAAAGTGCATCTATAATTAACATTAAATGGGATGCTTGTGCTAGTGAAAATCTGACTGAATCTGACTGAAATCTGACTGAAATCTGAAAACAAAAATGTACTTACCAGAAAATATGTACAGCTGACTCCTTAGTGTGTCTTACAGTACAAGAGACAACTAAACAAGACATTTTAGGCAACCTATCTTTAATGACCTGAAAATGCACTGTCAAAGTTTAAAGTAGAAAACACTGACACCAAACACAAGTTCACGGTAATGTGGATGGTGCCAGGGATAAGCATTGCTACGCCTCTTGACAGGTTGCCATGGTTGCAACTGGTCATATTGAAGGTAGCAACACCCCAAAGCATAGGCCTACCCTTGCTTTATCATCTGTTTAACTTGAAATAGGGTCATTATTTACAAATGCACATCATGTTGTGTTGAAGAAGACTTAGAACTAGCAACAAGCCCATGAACTCCTGAGGAAAGGGTTTACAGAGTTAATAAATCAAATGAAAATTTGGGTCTTTTGTCATCAGACATTTTTTTTGCAACCAGTGTAGTCAACCCCTCCTGGCCATTCAAAAGAATGCCGTTTAAAGGCACTTACGCATTGGCTTCACTTTTCAAACCCTGGAGCTATGTCCACTGTTTTATACAGTCTACAGGACTCAATAATGCTACAAAACTAGGCTAAATTTTGCCAAGGCAAAAAAAGGTTGTTTGAATATTTATTCACAGGGTCCATAAACAGTCTTGAAAGTTCATAAATTAAGGCATTATAAGCACTGGATTTGGAAACGGTAATAAATTAACAGTAAATGTATTTGTTCACTAATGATTTGATTTTCTGATTTAATACCTGCAGTAATTTCTTAAATCAATGGATGAGTTTACTTTTCTCAAATAATTTATTGAAGGGAATTTTTCTCTCCTCATTTTGTTTTAGAGGAGAAAAAAAAGGAATAGAACTGTCACAGTCTAATTTGGAAGATTTTTTGTACCTATACCTTTTTGTGCTCTGTAATCACAGTAGATATTTGTATGCAAAACAGAGCACATCCCAGATGTGTCTATAACACTGAATTCTGAGATGATTGTTAGAGACATTGTCTAGGAACTTAATTGGTATTGCTTGTATTAGAGCTACGGGAGGATTGTTGGTGGTGGTGCTGGAGTGGGTGTTGATGAGGGGCCTAATTGGGAGGAATTTTTCCCATTGTCAATAACTTCAAATGGCCGGCCTGCATACTGCCATGATGTTATGATGTAACTCACCCATAGTTGGATTTAGAACAGAAAGGTCAGCATAAAGACTCAAGACTGTCCCAGTCAAGGGAAACAAATAACTAGCCGTTGAAGGGTCAGTGTTTCTCGGGCTTGTAGACTGCCAGAAATAGCAACTTCAGAGAAATTACTTATGGTTTCTGAAAGTTTTCTGTGCTGTCTTCAAATTCCTTTGAACAGTCATTTACCAGTACTTTCAGGGCAGTCACTTACTAACGAATATCCCAATTGTCATGCAGTGTCAGATCATGTCATTCAGCCCTTTTGCCATAAATGTCAGAAGGAAAGCTGTGAGGAAATACTCATAGTGGACTTTTACATTTCAGAAAACACTGAACTATTGCAATACTTATTTTTTCTTCTTTTTTAAAAAAAAGCAAAATAAGTTCTAGCACTTTATGTATCGAATACCATTTGTGGTTGAAATGTCAAGTCCATACAGAAGAAAGAAGAATTGACACAGGATAGCACTGTGCGGCTACATGTTTTGCTTTGTTTGTGCATATTATTGTTACCGAACACATTCAAAAATGAATGGCTGTGCATTTTCTTCCTGATGATTGCCTTTTTTTTTTTTAGACCACATGCAAGCTGACCTCCTATAGGTGGGATGACTTGATCCAGAAGTTTCATACTGGTACGCTTCCAAATCTTCTTGATAATTGCCCTCAGCTCCTCGTTGGCTTGTTCAAAATTACCTAAACAATTGAAAAAATATAAAACAATCGACATTACTGAAATTCAAGACAATCAGAATTTAGATTGGTTAAAGTATGTCATTCAATCAGTTTCAAAACTCAAGCACATTGACTTTTGACACTTTGGAGGTGGTAATGCAATAGACAGTGGCTGACGTTTCAATGTCTCTGCTCCTTTGACAGGCCCTTTTCACAATGTTGCCACTTTACTTATGCTTTTCAGCAAAGCAGTTCATGTTTACATCTGTTTCATGCCTGTACTACTCACATTGAGGTCTTCACAGCTAAAAATATTTTCAAGAGGTGAAGTTAAGACTTGTAGTTTTTTCTTGGTAACATTAATTATCATTTCCAATCTACCATTCTGTGACTGCATTAGGTTGTTTGGAAAGCAGGCTAGCTAAGTTAGCAGCAACTTTAGCTACTGGCATAACAATGGTATACACTGCTGCCTGCTAGTGCTATAATGAGTTTAATTGCCCTTTATGTGAAGTCATTACTTTTATAATAATGTATAATTACTCAATAATTCCAACACTGTTGTTTAGAATAGCTTGGTAGATACTGACTCTTAATCCAAGCTAAATGACAATTAAGCATTTCCATATGCTGATGTGATTTATAGTTTTGCTGTTTCCTATAGTCCTGTCTCCATCTCTCAGCAGTACCTCTTCCAATAAGCATGGCACAGACATCAAGAAGATGCTATTGCACAGTTCAGATTTTGGTCTCTAGACAAACAGCATATACGAAGCTTCACAAAACACTTTAAAGAGATGCTCTTGGATGTTGGGTCGAAAGACCTCAGAGCTTTATCATATCAACTTGAATACTGCCTGAGGAGAGCATCAGGTATGGACCATTATGTCATGCAGTAACAAGGAAAAAAGAAAATTGTAGTAGAGTGGATAAATTAGTGCATACAGTTTATATCCACAGTACACTCGAGTAACTACACACAAGTAACTATGTGGCTGTGTATATAAACAACATACAATACATATGAATTTATACATACAGTCATACAGTTACTATGTTCACTAATGTGCTGAGTTGTGTTGAGTATTATCATCAGATTCTTACATGATGGGGTTATGTAATATGTATGTATTTGTTTATCGAATATATTGTATATATTCAATCCAAGGGAGCCTATTGTGACCCGCCAAGTGCTCTACAACTTACATAACTGTTTATTACCTTACACTTAGGAAAACACACAAGGAGTCAGGAGTTAGGAGTGAGGAGCGAGGATTGCTGATTAAGAGACATGAGACGGCCTTACTCTGAAGCGTCACATAAAGTAATGCCCTTTTCTGATGATGGCGGCACAGTTGGATCTGCTGCATAAGGGAGCCAGCGTTAAAGAATGGTCTGTAGCCCTGCCACTGTCACTGTGATGAGCATCATTACCATTATTATTGTCATCATCATTATTATCACCATTATTAAATCCACTCGCCATCATTCAACAAGTCAGCTGTTGAGTGAATAAGACATATCAGACCTGTCAGTCTGCCTCAATCAATCAGTTTTATTTATAAAGCCCGATATCACAAATCACAATTTGCCTCACAGGGCTTTACAGCATACGACATCCCACTGTCCTTTGGACTCTCACAGCTGATCGGGAAAACTCCTCAAAAAAACCTTTAACGGGGAAAAAACGGTAGAAACCTCAGGAAGAGCAACAGAGGAGGGAATCCCTCTTCCAGGACGGACAATAGATGCAATAGATGTCGTACAGAACGGATCAACATGATAAATTAACAGTAATCCGTATGACACAATGAGACAGAAAGAGAGACAGAGAGAGACAGAGACAGAGAGAGAGACAGAGAGAGATAGAGAAAAAAAGAGAAAGAGAAAGAGAGAAAGGGAGAGAGAGAGAAAGAGAGAAAGAGAAAGAGAGAGAGAGAGAGAGAGAGAGAAATATTTTTGGTGTGTCAGTTACGGGGACATTCTAACGCTTCTAAAATCCAAACTGTTCCAGTTATGACAAAGTCCTTCACAAGTAATGTTCACCAGGGGTAGATCTGTAATTTGTGCAAGTTTGAAGCAGTTATGATAAACGTGTAGGAGCAAATATTTTTTGAGATAAAACGTCATCTTACATTCAAACAACAACAACAGCGCACTTCCTGTTGGAGTTAGGTCAGAGGTTGCAGTGCGACATTTGTAGGTCTTTATAAGACGAACGAGACAGTTTTGGTTTGGTCTTTCTAAGTGGTTCCTACCCGTCACACCGGGCATTTTAGTGTGTCAAGGTGGCACAACAAATCGTCAGGAGGTTCTGGAAGACATCACCTGTAAGACGCCATTTAATCCAAACCGTTCGAGTGAATGATAAATAATGAACAATACTTGATCAGGACACGTTGATCGATAATGTGTGCAAGTTTGAAGCCGATACGATGAACGGTGTAGGACTAGTTGATTTTTTAAGGAATTTCTTTTTTGGAGGAAAACTCTTATTTTGAAAGGGAAATACCTCACTTCCTGTTGGATTTAGGTCATGGGTGTGAGGACGAGAATTGTAGAGCTTGATGAAACGAACATGGTTGTTTTGGTTTGATCTTCCTACGACATTCCGACTGGCTGCAGCGGCCATTTTAGTGTTTCTAGGTGGCGCTAGAGAGTCCATTTTGGCACTTTTCTGATTAATTATGTCAGTTTCTAAAATTTTTCGCCAGTCCTGACATGCGTGCCAACTTTGGTGAGTTTTGGAGCATGTTTAGGGGGTCAAATTCCAGTTTAAAGTGGTGTTCGCTGAAAGAAAGAAAGAATAATAATAATAATAATATTAAACATTACAAGAACAATAGGGCCCTCGCCTGTTTGGCCGAGGTCCCTAATAATTAAAGCTGCAATTAGTGATGAACGGGCCCTCGCACCTTCACGGAACTCAAGGGGGCTGGCATGACACCTTCTGACACGTCAGTTCATTTCTGTCAAAGTTAGACATCGCATACAGGAGTGACTTGGCATATCCTTTATACAGTGCTAGAATGACATATTTCACATTTTGTATCACTTCCTCTTTCCACTAGAGGGAATTGGATGTTTATATACATCAAATATACACCACACCATTAAACTTTCAGATAAATCAAAAGATAAGTGTTTGATGAGACCTACTTCCAGTCGCCACTAGGTGGCACTATGAGTGTCAGGAAATATGGTCATATTAATATTTTCAGGGCAGGACTAATATGATTAATCTTAAGTTTGATGGAGATCAGACCATTTACACCAATGTTATAGCAATTTCCTGTTTCATGGCGAGACATCAAAATTAAACCCTCTGCAGCACGCGTAGACAATAATCATACTGTGTTTCATGTTTGTGTACATCAAATACAGACCACAGCACTGAAATTTCTGGTGAATCCAAAGATAAGTGTCTGGTAAGAAGTACTTCCTTTCACCACTAAGTGGTGCTATGACTATCATGGTATAATGTCATAAAAATGTGTTCAGGGTGGGATGAATATGAATCATGTGAAGTTTGGTGGACATTGGACCATTTACTGCAAAGTTAGAGCAATTTCCTGTTTCATGGCGAGACATCAAAATTAAACCCTCTGCAGCACGCGTAGACACTAATGATATGTTATGTTTGTGTACTTGAAATATAGACCACAGCATTGAAATTTCAGGTTAATCCAAAGTGTCTGATAAGAAGTATTTCCTTTCGCCACTAGGTGGCGCTATGAATATCACCGTATATTGTCATATAAATGTGTTCAGGGTGGGATGAATATGAATCATGTGAAGTTTGGTGGACATTGGACCATTTACTGCAAAGTTAGAGCAATTTCCTGTTTCATGGCGAGACATCAAAATTAAACCCTCTGCAGCACACGTAGACACTAATGATATGTCATGTTTGTGAACATCAAATATAGACCACAGCATTGAAATTTCTGGTGAATCCAAAGATAAGTGTCTGGTAAGAAGTACTTCCTTTCACCACTAAGTGGTGCTATGACTATCATGGTATAATGTCATAAAAATGTGTTCAGGGTGGGATGAATATGAATCATGTTAAGTTTGGTGGACATTAGACCATTTACTGCAAAGTTAGAGCAATTTCCTGTTTCATGGCGAGACATCAAAATTAAACCCTCTGCAGCACACGTAGACACTAATGATATGTCATGTTTGTGAACATCAAATATAGACTACAGCATTGAAATTTCAGGTTAATCCAAAGATAAGTGTCTGATAAGAAGTATTTCCTTTCGACACTAGGTGGCGCTATGATTTTTTCAGGCAATACGGTAATGAAAATGTGTTCATTACCATGTGTTCCCTGGAAATGGACAAAAATGCACAAAAGTGGCACAAGTAAATTCAAAATGGTCGACTTCCTGTTGGGTTTGGAGCATGGCTCCAAGAGGCTTTTTTGTACGTGATAGAGTGGTACAGGTGCCTACCAAGTTTTATACATGCAGATCAAACCAGCTTTGGGGGCTGCTTAATTGAAATATTCTAGGGGGCGCTGTTGAGCCATCTTGGTGCATAAAAGCACAATGCACAGAAGTGGCACAAGTAAATTCAATATGGCGGACTTCTTGTTGGGTTTGGAGCATGGCTCCAAGAGGCTTTTTTGTACGTGATGGAGTGTTACAGGTGCCTACCAAGTTTCATCCATGCAGGTCAAACATGGTGAGACATCAAAATTAAACCCTCTGAAGCACGTGTATACACTAATGATATGTCATGTTTGTGTACATGAAATGTAGACCACAGCAGTGATATTTCAGGTTAATCCAAAGTGTGTGATAAGAAGTACTTCCTTTTGCCACTAAGTGGCACCATGACTATTACTGTATATTGTTATAAATGTGTTCAGGGTGGGACTAATCTGAATCATGTGAAGTTTGATGGATATCGGACCATTTACTCCAAAGTTAGAGCAATTTCCTGTTTCATGGCGAGACATCAAAATTAAACCCTCTGCAGCACACGTAGAAACTAATGTTATATCATGTTTGTGTACATCAGTCTTTGACCACAGCATTGAAATTTCAGGTTAATCCAAAGGTAAGTGTCTGATAAGAAGTGTTTCCTTTCGCCACTAAGTGGCGCAATGACTATTGCTGTATATTGTTATATAAATGTGTTCAGGCTGGGACTAATATGAATCATGTGAAGTTTGGTGGACATCGGACCATTTACTCCAAAGTGACAGCAATTTCCTGTTTCATGGCGAGACCTCAAAATTCAACACTCTGCAGTGGGCACGCCATTCAACATTTGGCTCATCCTGTAATAACTTTTGGTCACAACGTAGTCAGGCTCACATAAACAAGTTTGGAGCAATTCTGATTAAATCTGTGGGACAAGTTCATTAAATTACAACACGTGTGAAATGACAAAAATGACCACGAAATTCAAACTGGCCGACTTCCTGTTGGGTTTGGAGCATGGCTCCAAGAGGCTTTTTTGTACGTGATGGAGTGTTACAGGTGCCTACCAAGTTTCATACATCCAGGTCAAACCAGCTTTGGGGGCTGCTTAATTGAAATATTGTAGGGGGCGCTGTTGACCCATCTTGGTGCATCAGAGCACAAAAATCACATCAGACAACGGGACTTGTGACCTATGATGTGTATGCCCGTTTGGTGAGTTTTCAAGCATCAAGCAGCAGGGACTGTCATCAATTCTATGAAGTCTGGACAAGATTGGACCATGTATGCTGGAGTTATAAACTACTTCCTGTTTAGTGGCGAGACCCCTAACTTTGACACCATCCCACGGTCACACGCATTGATGAAAACTCAAGTTTTTGATAATTTTTCATCTTCAAGGTCTTGGGATGGGACAGACCAAAGCTTGAAGTCGATCAGATGAAATCTCTAGGAAAAGTTAGTTCATTTATGACCCCTGGGAATGGCCAAAAATTCATCAAAATTGCACAGTAAATTCA
The DNA here is from genome assembly GCA_035609425.1 of Epinephelus awoara. Taxonomy (NCBI): domain Eukaryota; kingdom Metazoa; phylum Chordata; class Actinopteri; order Perciformes; family Serranidae; genus Epinephelus; species Epinephelus awoara. The sequence continues at coordinate 256,238 of CM069296.1, forward strand.
AAATGGCCGACTTCCTGTTGGGTTTAGAGGATGCCTCCAAGAGGCTTTTTTGTACGTCCCTAAGCATTACATAAGCCTGCCAAGTTTCATACATGTAGGTTAAACTAGCTTCCGGGGCTGTTTCCTCAAACTTTTGTAGGGGGCGCCACTGAGTCATTTTTTGGAACCAGCGCATGAGACCCTTAAAATATCAAATTTTTCACCAGTTCTGAGATATGTGTAAAGTTTCATGAGTGTTAAGCCTCCCAAAAAGGCAATTCATTTGGAGGAATAATAATAATAATAATAATAATAGTAAAAAATCCTTGCATTTCAATAGGGTCCTCGCACCACCAGGTGCTCGGGCCCTAATAATAATAATAATAATAATAAACAGCGCGATTTCAATAGGGTCCTCGGATGACTTTGTCGTTGCTCGGGCCCTAATAATAATAATAATAAACAGCATGATTTCAATAGGGCCCTCAGATGACTTCGTCAACGCTCAGGCCCTAATAATAATAAACAGTGCAATTACAATAGGGTCCTCACGGACGACGTCGTCGTCGCTCGGGCCCTAATAATAATAATAAAAAATCCTTGCATTTCAATAGGGTCCTTGCACCACTAGGTGCTCGGTTCCTAATAAATATAAATAATAATAATAAACAGCACGATTATAATAGGATCCTCACGGACGACTTCGTCGTTACTAGGGCCCTAATAAACAGCGCGATTATAATAGGGTCCTTATGGACGACTTCATCGTCGCTCGGGCCCTAATAAATAATAATAATAATAATAGTAAACAGCGCAATTATAATAGGGTCCTCACGGACAACTTCATTGTCGCTCGGGCCTAATAAATAATAATGAACAGCGGAATTACAATAGGGTCCTCACGGACGACTTCGTCGTCGCTTGGGCCCTAATAATAAACAGCACGTTTACAATAGGTTCCTACATGGACGACTTTGTCGTCACTCGGGCCCTAATAATAAACAGCGTGATTACAATAGGGTTATCACGGACGACTTCATCGTTGCTTGGGCACTAATAAACAGCTCGATTACAATAGGGTCCTCATGGACGACTTCGTCATCGCTCGGGCCCAAATAAACGGCGCAATTACAATAGGGTCCTCACAGATGACTTCGTCATCAATCGGGCCCTAATAATCCTTGCATTTCAATATGGGTCCTCGCACCGTTAGGTGCTCGGGCCCTAATAATAATAATAATAATAATAATAAACAGTGCGATTTCAATAGTGTCCTCGGATGACTTTGTCGTATCTCGGGCCCTAATAATAATAATAATAAACAGCGCGATTTCAATACGGTCCTCACGGAAGACTTCGTCATCGCTCGGGCCCTAATAATAATACTAAACAGCGCGATTATAATAGGGTACTCATGGACAACTCTGTCATCGCTCAGGTCCTAATAATGATAATAATAATAATAATAAACAGCGAGATTACAATAGGGTCCTCACGGACGACTTCATCGTAACTCGGGCCCTAATAAACAGCGCGATTATTGAGTGTGCCAAGATTCATGACTCTGTTATGCTGCCTTTGGATGGCGGCCATCTTGGCGTTGTTAGGCGAAACCTCACAAAACTCACCCTGTGGCTTCATGGAGGAGTTTTGATCCTCCTGTATGAATTTCAAGAGCATCGCATCAACCACTTGGGATTTATAGGCCTTAGCGTGAAGAAATGTACATTTTTATGCCACTAGGTGGCGCTGGGATGGACAGGGTTAAGTTTGGTGTCAATCCGTCCGGGGCCGGACCGTTATCAACATACTTGAATCTGGTGCAGATCGGACCACGTACGGCCGAGTTATGGCCAAAAACGTCATCATGGCAAAACACGTGACTTTGCTGCGCCACCACGGCCACGCCCCTTGGGGTGGAGCCACAAAATTAATTGTACAGCAACTTCAGAGAGTTTAGAGTGTTCTGGGCTTGGTTTGAGGCCGGTCGGTCAAACGCAGCCTGAGCTGGACGCGCCAACGCTAAAAATGACCTTTTCTGTCGCCACTAGGGGCCGCTCAGTCGGAATTTTTTTTTTCATTAGAAACGTGTTCAGGGCCAGATGTTGCATCATCCCAGAAAATTTGAGGCCAATACGTTAAAATATGAGCGAGCTACGCTAAATTGAAATTTTGAAAAACTTTGTTCAACTTTGGTGACCCCTAGAGGCCACACCGTTTAACTTTTGAAAAAGTTGTTGATAACTTATGTGTGCCTAGGGGTTTATAGCAGACTGAGCAAATTTCGTGCCGATCGAATTAAATCCCTAAAACTAGTAGCATTTGGCGTGACGTGTGAAAATGGTCAAAATGGCCCAAAAACAATGGAATAACTCTCCAACCGTACATTTTAGAAAAAAGTCCAAGCATGCAAAATCAAAGATCTCATTGAGATACACGTGCTTGTAAAATTTCGTGCTGATCCGACGAAAGTCGCCGTTCGTGGCGCTCTTTAGGGGGTGCTACAGAGGCATCTCGTAACTTTTTTTTCGGATCACTTTAAAATCATAAATTTTTCACCGGACCTGACCTTCCTGCAAAATTTCATGACTTTTTGCGCACGTTCAGGGGGTCAAATTTGCATGTGAAGAGGGAGAAAAATAATGAAAGAATAATAATAATAATAATAATGAAGAACCCTTTGGGTTTCAATAGGGCTTTGCCCGCTGCTTTGCAGCTCGGGCTCAGGCCCTAATAATGAAGAACCCTTTGGGTTTCAACAGGGCTTCGCCCGCTGCTTTGCAGCTCGGGCTTGGGCCCTAATAATAATAATAATAATAATAATTAAAGCTGCGAAGCAGCGTTGGGCGGGACCTCGGCCCCTCGCCGTCGTCCCCCAGCTCAGGTGGTCATTTTTCACAATACAGTGACATGATAAATAAAGTATGTTCTCAGCAAAATGGTGTCTGTCATACTGTTACAATGTAACTGTTCCGCATGTACTGTACAAAACTAGAATCTGTGAAGACAGTACTCCTGGTCTGCTATGTAATCATTATACTGCAAATATATCAATGTATAACTACAAACAAAATTTTAACCATCAACAGAACATTACCATGGAAAAATCATGAATTATAGAGGACAGTGACAGTATGATCTGCAGCACAGATGTAGCTACAGATTTGATTCCTATTCTTAATGACGCAAAAAGTAACACCAGGGAATCTTGTATTTTCAAGTTTTTGCTATCAGGCATTTATTTAGAGTCATTAGGAATGACACACACACACACACACACGTATCCGTCAGAGTGAAGCCATTTTTATGCTTATTAATGACCATGTAGTTAGGTGACAGCCCAGGCACTTCAAGATGAGTTGACTAATAACTAATGATAACATAATCAGCAGGTGGCATTTGACACCACAGCAGCAGCACAACCTCACACGTCACACTATCCAAGCAGTGCTGTGTGGAAGTTAACCTGTGAGGTAGTGAAGCACAAAGACTCTGGAGAAGAGTTAAGCCTGATTTATGGTCGTGCGTTGAGTCGACGACGTCGCTACGTGGTTGCCGTGACGCCGTCGTAAACCCTTCGAACTTCTCCGTCACTCCGTTTCGTCGCGGGGCAATTCACCGCCAGAGCAGTAGGAGGCTTTGTTCCTTTGCTGAGTGGTTATCGTCGTCTCTAGTTGATTCTTCGTTTAGCTTCCGGCTTTTTCGGTCACAGAGAAATGAACACGGAGCACGGACAGACGGCTCCGGCCGTATCCGTATTGAACGTTGTGCATAATGGCATATATATAATGAGCCTTAACAACATCTACATCGCAATAGAAGATGTTTAAAGACGGCGGGGATGGCGGTGGAAATACGGAACCGGACATGCTTTGCGACCAAGCAAACCAATCACAGCCGTGCCGGTCTGCGCTGGGTCTGCGTCGCCTCGACGCGTAGTTACATTTTTGGGGAGGTGCACGTCAGGCTACGCCGGGGGCTACGGCGAGCCCTCTGCGTAGCCCCGTAGCCTACAACGTAGCGACGTCGTCGATTCAACGCACGACCATAAATCAGGCTTTACATTTTTGGGGAGGTGCACGTCAGGCTACGCCGGGGGCTACGGCGAGCCTTCTGCATAGCCCCGTAGCCTACAACGTAGCGACGTCGTCGATTCAACGCACGACCATAAATCAGCCGGTCTGCTTCTTCTTCTTCTCCTCATTTAATGTCTATGGTAACTAGAGTTACGCCGCCATTGCGACCTACTGACACGGTCCGTTACTGTTATTAATATTTCATATTTATCTGGTTTGAAAAATTGTTGGTAACATTTCTGATAATCAAAGTACTCAACTAAACAAAATATATAATATTGGTTTAGTCAAAACAGACACACACACACACACACACATCTGTCAGAGTGAAGCCATTGTTATGCTAATTAATGACCATGTACTTAGGTGACAGCCCAGGCACTTCAAGATGAGTTGACTAATGACTAATGATAACAAAATCAGCAGGTGGCATTTGACGCCACAGCAGCAATAGTTTACAGTGGATTTACATTTTAGGAAATTGATTAATTAATTTTGAGATATTCAAGTATACACAACAAAGTTGTAAACATTTATGATCAAGGCTTAATATGAATTAGCTGTGAAACCTGTGTGTTGAGATATAGCATTGTCAGTAATGGAACTGTATTTTCACTCATAATGTTGATTTCATAAGGAAACATAACAAAGTGTGATGATCAAACAACACATCCATATTCATTTGAAATATGTACTAGTTAATGTCAGTGGAGAAACTGAGAAGGACTACATGTATTCCAATTCTTCATGAGGTAAAACAGTTTCACCAGGACATCTTGTGTTCACAGGTTTTGGTATCAGGCATTTCTTTCAAAGTTTTTGGAATCAGCACCATGTGCTGGACAATTTAGTAAATGTTATACTTTCATGTGTGTGAGACCACACACATACATACACACACACACACACACACACACACACACACACACTTCACTCTGACACAGACTGAGAGTGAAGCTTTTATTATGCTAATTAAGAACTGCATGTGGCTGACAGGCAGACAGCAGAATGGGTTGAAAATCTCCTGAACTTTCCTTGTACATGCCAAACCGTGAGTCACAGTTTCAATCTGAAAGCATCACCAGATAGATAATTTTGTTCTGAACGAATTGATATCCAGCTTGTATGTCTCCGGATTAACAAAAGGTGCCTTAGTCACAAGTTTACGACATGTTGTCACTTATCTTGTCTGACAGAGATCATCATGAGGAGTTGTGCTCTGCACCTTCTAACGCTCCTGAAATCCAAACCGTTCAAGTTATGACAAAATCCTTTGAAAGTAATGTTCACCAGGGGTAGATCTGTAATTTTTGCAAGTTTGAAGCAGTTGTGATAAACGGTGTAGGAGCAAATAATTTTTGAGCGACAGAATTTGTCAAAAACGTCATCTTACATTCAAACAACAACGCTGCGCTTCCTGTTGGAGTTAGGTCAGGGGTTGCTGCGCGACATTTGTAGGTCTTTATGAGACGAACGACACAGTTTTGGTTTGGTCTTTCTAAGTGGTTCCTACCCATCATACCGGGCATTTTTGTGTGCCTAGGTGGCACAATAAATCGTCAGGAGGTTCTGGAGCACATCACCTGTCTGAGGCCAGCAAATCCAAACCATTCAAAAACTGTAGAAGTTACCAAGACAATCTGACAAGGACACGTTGAAGAATAATCTGTGCAATTTTGAAGCCGATACGATAAATGGTGTGAAAGTAGTATAATTTTTAAGGAATTTCTTGTTTTTGAGGAAAAAACTTACTTTGAAGGGAAATACCTCACTTCCTGTTGGATTTAGGTCATGGGTGCGAGTGCGTGATTTGTAGGTCTTGATAAAAGGAACACAGCTGTTTTGGTTTGATCTTCCTACGACGTTCCTACTGGCTACAGCGGCCATTTTAGTGTGACAAACGCCTAGGTGGCGCTAGAGAGCCCATTTTGGCACTTTTTGAATTAATTTTTTCATTGCATAAAATTTTTCGCCAGTCCAGACATGCGTGCCAATTTTGGTGAGTTTTGGAGCATGTTTAGAGGGTCAAATTCCAGTTTAAAGTGGCGTACACTGAAAGAAAGAAAGAATAATTAAAGCTGCGAAGCAGCGTTGGGCGGGACCTCGGCCCCCCGCCGTCGTACCCCAGCTCAAGTTGTAGGCATAAGCCATGTGACCTAATGAAACTTTGACATGTGTGATGATCAAACAACACATCCATATTCATTTGAAATCATGTCACCTAGTGAAAGCTTTAGTGATGTGTACTGGATGTTGTGAGGATCTAAGTGCAGCAAAGCGACACGAATATTTAGTAAGACCGACAAATGTTGAATTAATATCTGATTGTATACATATGTGACACTAATCCTATGTGTATAATAACAGCAGAAGTATGACACACACAGACAGACAGACATAGTCGGCCGAGTTAGCGACATGCAGAGAGGGAGAGAAGGGAGAAAGAGGAGAGAGGGGGGAGAGAGAGAGGAGAGAGAGATAGAGAGAGAGAGAGGGGGGACAGGGAGTGGAGTGTGTGTGTGTGTGTGTGTCTGTGTCTCTGTGTGTGTGTGTGTGTGTCTGTCTGTGTGTGTCTGTGTGTGTCCGTGTCCTTCTGTGTGTGCCATTCTTCCACTGTTATTATATGCATATGATTATTGTCACATATGAATACTATCAGAGATTAATACATACTTCCCACATGTTGTACCACAATAGCCAGAATCATAAGTCAAACTCAATGTTAAAAACTGTAAAGGGTTCTTATGAAGGTGGTTTTAGCTTATAATTTGACATTTGTAGACATAAGCCATTTGACCTAATGAAACTTTGAAATGTGTGATGATCAAACAATACTTCCATATTCATTTGAAATCATGTCACCTAGTGAAACCTTGAGTGATGTGTAGTAAGACCTACAAATGTTGAATTAATATCTGATTGTATACATATGTGACACTAATCATATGTGTATAATAACAGCAGAAGTATGACACACACAGACAGACAGACATAGTCGGCCGAGTTAGCGACATACAGAGAGGGAGAGAAGGGAGAAAGAGGAGAGAGGGGGGAGAGAGAGAGGAGAGAGAGAGAGAGAGAGCGGGGGGACAGGCAGTGGAGTGTGTGTGTCTGTGTGTGTGTGTCTGTGTGTGTCTGTGTGTGTCCGTGTCCTTCTGTGTGTGCCATTCTTCCACTGTTATTATATGCATATGATTATTGTCACATATGAATACTATCAGAGATTAAAACATACTTCCCACATGTTGTACCACAATAGCCAGAATCATAAGTCAAACTCAATGTTAAAAACTGTAAAGGGTTCTTATGAAGGTGGTTTGAGCTTATATTTTGAAAGTTATAGACATAAGCCATGTCACCTCATGAAACTTTGACTTGTGTGATGATCAAACAACACATCCATATTCTGTTGAAATCATGTGACCTAGTGAAAGCTTGAGCGATGTGTCCTGGCTGCTTTGAGAATCTAAGTGCAGCAAACAAACACAAATATGTACTAGTTAATGTCAGTGGAGAAACTGAGCAGGACTACATGTATTCCAATTCTTCATGAGGTAAAACAGTTTCATCAGGACATCTTGTATTTACAGGTTTTTGATATCAGGCATTTCTTTCAAAGCTTTTGGAATGAGCGCCATGAGCTGGACAGTTTAGTAAATATTATACTTTCTTGTGTGTGTGACCACACACATTAACACACACTTCACTCTGACACAGACTGTGAGAGTGAACCTTTTGTTATGCTAATTAAGGACTGCATGTGGCTGACAGGCAGAGAGCAGAATGCGTTGAAAATCTCCTGAACTAGTCCTTTTACATCCCAAACCGTGAGTCACAGTTTCAATCTGAAAGCATCACCAGATAGATAATTTTGTTCTGAACGCAGTGATATAAATTTTGTATGCCTCCGGATTAATAAAAGGTGCCTTAGTCACAAGTTTACGACATGTTGTCACTTATCTTGTCTTACAGAGATCATCATGAGGAGTTGTGCTCTGCACCTTCTAACGCTCCTGAAATCCAAACCGTTCAAGTTATGACAAAATCCTTTGAAAGTAATGTTCACCAGGGGTAGATCTGTAATTTTTGCAAGTTTGAAGCAGTTGTGATAAACGGTGTAGGAGCAAATAATTTTTGATCGACAGAATTTGTCAAAAACGTCATCTTACATTCAAACAACAACGGTGCGCTTCCTGTTGGAGTTAGGTCAGGGGTTGCTGCACGACATTTGTAGGTCTTTATGAGATGAACGACACAGTTTTGGTTTGGTCTTTCTAAGTGGTTCCTACCCATCACATCGGGCATTTTTGTGTGCCTAGGTGGCACAATAAATCGTCAGGAGGTGCTGGAGCACATCACCTGTCTGAGGCCAGCAAATCCAAACCATTCGAAAACGGTAGAAGTTACCAAGACAATCTGATAAGGACACGTTGAAGAATAATCTGTGCGATTTTGAAGCCGATATGATAAACGGTGTGAAAGTAGTATAATTTTTTAAGGAATTTCTTGTTTTTGAGGAAAACTCTTACTTTGAAGGGAAATACCTCACTTCCTGTTGGATTTAGGTCATGGGTGCGAGTGCGTGATTTGTAGGTCTTGATGAAAGGAACACAGCTGTTTTGGTTTGATCTTCCTACGACGTTCCTACTGGCTACAGCGGCCATTTTAGTGTGACAAACGCCTAGGTGGCGCTAGAGAGCCCATTTTGGCACTTTTTGAATTAATTCTTTCATTTCATAAAATTTTTCGCCAGTCCTGACATGCGTGCCAATTTTGGTGAGTTTTGGAGCATGTTTAGGGGGTCAAATTCCAGTTTAAAGTCGCGTATACTGAAAGAAATAATAACTATAATTAAAGCTGCGAAGCAGCGTTGGGCGGGACCTCGGCCGCTCGCCGTCGTCCCCCAGCTCAAGTTGTAGGCATAAGCCATGTGACCTAATGAAACTTTGAAATGTGTGATGATCAAACAACACATCCATATTCATTTGAAATCACGTCACCTAGTGAAAGCTTGAGTGATGTGTACTAAGACCTACAAATGTTGAATTAATATCTGATTTATACAAATGTGACACTAATCATATGAGTAAATTAACAGCAGAAGTATGACACACACAGACAGACAGACATAGACGGCCGAGTTAGCGACATGCAGAGAGGGAGAGAAGGGAGAAAGAGGAGAGAGGGGGGAGAGAGAGAGGAGAGAGAGATAGAGAGAGAGGGGGGGGACAGGGAGTGGAGTGTGTGTCTGTGTGTGTGTGTGTGTGTGTGTGTGTGTGTGTGTGTGTGTGTGTGTGTGTGTGTCCTTCTGTGTGTGCCATTCTTCCACTGTTATTATATGCATATGATTATTGTCACATATGAATACTATCAGAGATTAATACATACTTCCCACATGTTGTACCACAATAGCCAGAATCATAAGTCAAACTCAATGTTAAAAACTGTAAAGGGTTCTTATGAGGGTGGTTTTAGCTTATATTTTGACATTTGTAGACAGAAGCCATTTGACCTAATGAAACTTTGACATGTGTGATGATCAAACAACACATCCATATTCATTTGAAATCATGTCACCTAGTGAAAGCTTTAGTGATGTGTACTGGATGTTGTGAGGATCTAAGTGCAGCAAAGAGACACAAATATATACTAAGACCGACAAATGTTGAATTAATATCTGATTGTATACATATGTGACACTAATCATATGTGTATAATTACAGTAGGAATATGACACACACAGACAGACAGACATAGACGGCTGAGTTAGCGACATGCAGAGAGGGAGAGAAGGGAGAAAGAGGAGAGGGGGGGAGAGAGGGGGGACAGGGAGTGGGGTGTGTGTGTGTGTGTGTCTGTGTGTCTCTCTGCCTGTGTGTCTGTGTCTGTCTATGTGTTCTATACTTCCACTGTTTTTATACACATATGATTATTGTCACATATGTATACTATCAGATATTAATATATACTTCCCACATGTTGTACCACAATAGCCAAAATCATAAGTCAAACTCAATGTTAAAAACTGTAAAGGGTTCTTATGAAGGTGGTTTTTAGCTTATATTTTGACAGTTGTAGACATAAGCCATTTGACCTAATGAAACTTTGACATGTGTGATGATCAAACAACACATCCATATTCTGTTGAAATCATGTGACCTAGTGAAAGCTTTAGTGATGTGCCCTGGCTGCTTTGAGAATCTAAGTGCTGCAAACAAACACAAATATGTACTAGTTAATGTCAGTGGAGAAACTGAGAAGGACTACATGTATTCCAATTCTTCATGAGGTAAAACAGTTTCACCAGGACATCTTGTGTTCACAGGTTTTGGTATCAGGCATGTCTTTCAAAGTTTTTGGAATGAGCACCATGAGCTGAACAATTTGGTAAATGTTATACTTTCATGTGTGTGAGACCACACACACACACACACACACACACATACACACACACACACACACACACACACACACACACACACACACACACACACACACACACACACACTTCACTCTGACACAGACTGAGAGTGAAGCTTTTATTATGCTAATTAAGAACTGCATGTGGCTGACAGGCAGACAGCAGAATGGGTTGAAAATCTCCTGAACTTTCCTTGTACATGCCAAACCGTGAGTCACAGTTTCAATCTGAAAGCATCACCAGATAGATAATTTTGTTCTGAACGCAGTGATATAAATTTTGTATGCCTCCGGATTAATGAAAGGTGCCTTAGTCACAAGTTTACGATGTGTTGTCACTTATCTTGTCTGACAGAGATCATCATGAGGAGTTGTGCTCTGCACCTTCTAACACTCCTGAAATCCAAACCGTTCAAGTTATGACAAAATCCTTTGCAAGTAATGTTCACCAGGGGTAGATCTGTAATTTTTGTAAGTTTGAAGCAGTTGTGATAAACGGTGTAGGAGCAAGTAATTTTTGAGCGACAGAATTTGTCAAAAACGTCATCTTACATTCAAACAACAATGCTGCGCTTCCTGTTGGAGTTAGGTCAGGGGTTGCTGCGCGACAGTTGTAGGTCTTTATGAGATGAACGACACAGTTTTGGTTTGGTCTTTCTAAGTGGTTCCTACCCATCATACCGGGCATTTTTGTGTGCCTAGGTGGCACAATAAATCGTCAGGAGGTTCTGGAGCACATCACCTGTCTGAGGCCAGCAAATCCAAACCATTCGAAAACTGTAGAAGTTACCAAGACAATCTGATAAGGACACGTTGAAGAATAATCTGTGCGATTTTGAAGCCGATACAATAAACGGTGTGAAAGTAGTATAATTTTTAATTAATTTCTTGTTTTTGAGGAAAACTCTTACTTTGAAAGGAAATACCTCACTTCCTGTTGGATTTAGGTCATGGGTGCGAGTGCGTGATTTGTAGGTCTTGATGAAAGGAACACAGCTGTTTTGGTTTGATCTTCCTACGACGTTCCTACTGGCTACAGCGGCCATTTTAGTGTGACAAACGCCTAGGTGGCGCTAGAGAGCCCATTTTGGCACTTTTTGAATTAATTCTTTCATTTCATAAAATTTTTCACCAGTCCTGACATGCGTGCCAATTTTGGTGAGTTTTGGAGCATGTTTAGGGGGTCAAATTCCAGTTTAAAGTGGCGGCAGGAGAAAGAAATAATAATAATAATAATAAACATTACAGGAACAATAGGGTCCTCGCCAGTTGCCGAGGTCCCTAATAATAAACACTACAGGAACAAGAGGGTCCTCGTCCGGTTGGCCTCACGGACGACTTCGTCGTCGCTCGGGCCCTAATAAACAGCACGATTACAATAGGGTCCTCACAGATGACTTCGTCATCACTCGGGCCCTCAAAATCCTTGCATTTCAATAGGGTCCTCGCACCGCTAGGTGCTTGGGCCCTAATAATAAATAATAATTATAAACAGTGCGATTACGATAGGGTCCTCCTGGACGACTTTGTCATAGCTCAGCCCCTAATAAACAGCGCGATTACAATGGGGTTCTTGGGTCCTAATAATAATAACAATAATTCCTTCAGTTTCAATCGGGCCTTCGCCCGGCCTTGGTTCAGTGCTCGGGCCCTAATAAACAGCGCGATATCAATAGAGTTCTCCGCAGACGAGTTCGTCGTCGCTCGGGCCCTAATAATAATAATAATAATAAACAGCACAATTTCAATAGGGTCCTCCGCAGACGACTTTGTCGTCGCTTGGCTAAAAATCCTTGCATTTCAGTCGAGTTCTCGCACCACTTGGTGCTCAGGCCCTAATAATAAATTATAATAATAAACGACTTCATTGTCGCTCGGATCCTAATAATCATAAATAACACGATTACAATAGGGTCGTCACTGACGACTTTGTCGTCGCTCGGGCCCTAATAAACAACGCGATTATAATAGGGTCCTCACGGACGACTTCGTCGTCGCTCGGGCCCGAATAATAATAAACAGCGCAATTACAATAGGGTCCTCACGGACGACTTTGTCGTCGCTCGGGCCCTAATAATAATAATAAAAAATCCTTGCATTTCAATAGGGTCCTTGCACCGCTAGGTGCTCGGGTCCTAGTAAATATAAATAGTAATAATAAACAGCATGATTATAATAGGGTCCTCACGGACGACTTCGTCGTTACTAGGGCCCTAATAAACAGCGCGATTATAATAGGGTCCTCACGGACGACTTCATCGTCGCTCGGGCCCTAATAAATAATAATAATAATGATAGTAAACAGCGCGATTATAATAGGGTCCTCACGGACAACTTCATTGTCGCTCGGGCCCTAATAAATAATAATAATAAACAGCGCATTTACAATAGGGTCCTCATGGACGACTTTGTCGTCGCTCTAGCCCTAATAATAAACAGCACGATTGCAATAGGTTCCTACGTGGATGACTTTGTCGTCGCTCAGGCCCTAATAATAAACAGCGCGATTACAATAGGGTTCTCACGGACGACTTCATCGTTGCTTGGGCCCTAATAAACAGCGCGATTACAATGGGGTCCTCACGGACGACTTCGTCGTCACTCGGGCCCTAATAATAATAATGAACAGCACGATTACAATAGGGTCCTACGTGGACGACTTTGTCATCGCTCGGGCCCTAATAAACGGCGCGATTACAATAGGGTCCTCACAGATGACTTCGTCGTCACTCGGGCCCTAAAAATCCTTGCATTTCAATAGGGTCCTCACACCGCTAGGTGCTTGGGCCCTAATAATAAATAATAATTATAAACAGTGCGATTATGATAGGGTCCTCCTGGACGACTTTGTCATAGCTCAGCCCCTAATAAACAGCGCGATTACAATAGGGTTCTCGGGTCCTAATAATAACAATAACAATAATTCCTTCAGTTTCAATAGGGCCTTCGCCCGGCCTTGGTTCAGTGCTCGGGCCCTAATAGACAGCGCGATTTCAATAGAGTTCTCCGCAGACGAGTTCGTCGTCGCTCGGGCCCTAATAATAATAATAATAAACAGCACAATTTCAATAGGGTCCTCCGCAGACGACTTTGTCATCGCTTGGCTAAAAATCCTTGCATTTCAATCGAGTTCTCGCACCACTTGGCTAAATTATAATAATAAACGACTTCATTGTCGCTCGGATCCTAATAATCATAAATAACACGATTACAATAGGGTCGTCACGGACGACTTTGTCGTCGCTCGGGCCCTAATAATAATAAACAGTGCGATTACAATAGGGTCCTCACGGACGACTTTGTCATCGCTCGGGCCCTGATAAATAATAATTAAAGCTGACACTAAATAAAGTGGGCCACTTCAAAAATGACTGAACCCAAATGAAAGGTGGCTGGAGCCCTCGATAAAATTGCAGAGCTTTTAATAAGGTGCAAACAGACTGACGTTTCGACGCTACTGTGTCTTCTTCAGAGTCAAACAGGAATTGATAGAGCAATGGCAGTTAAATACACACATCCTGAAACTAAACGGTCTCTCATTGGTAAATGAGGATGAGAGGAAATTAACCAATCCTGTTGAGGCACTCATCAGACAGAGGGTGTAAAGAATCAGCAATCCAAAACAGAAAACACACCCACGAAAAATAATGATAATAGTCAAATAAAAATTTCAACAACCGAAAGATATAACCCCATGTTATTACAGAAAACATGAAAAATTCAATTCTTCATTCAGTCCATGTGGTTCCACAGTGTTCAGTGTGTAAATCCAAAAAGCTTCTCTTCTAAGGAGTTTGTTGACAATATCTCCCCCTCTCTCTGTGGGGGGGGGGGGGGGGATTTTGCTTTGACATAATGGCGTGCTATCGCAAAATCCATGTTATGATTGCGAATAGCAGCCTTATGTTTAGCTACCCTGGCTTTGAGAGGGCGTTTGGTCTGTCCCACATAAACCATACCACATGGACATTTCAGAATGTAAATAACATGGGTAGTGCTGCAGTTGATAAATGAATTAATTGTGTACTTATTACCCGTATGCGGATGACAGAAATATTTAGTGTCAGTTGAGTTTGAACAGTGGGTACAGTGACCACATCTATAAAAACCTAGAGGTGGGGAGGGCAACCACGTAGTCCTGGGAGAGGGGACAGTCAAGATCGTATGGACCAGTCTGTCTCTTAATGAGCGCGCTCTTCTGAAAGAGACAAGAGGGGGTTCAGCACAGATCTGTTTAAGGGCAGGGTATTTATGTTCATTAAAATGCACTTAGTGAAAAGGCCCACTTGAAAGAGGTGCTCCCTAAAAGCAAAAATAAGGGGATAAGAGTGGACTTATTATTAATCTGTCCTCAGTTGTGAGGGTGGATAGCTTCAAATACTTTGGTGTCCACATCACTGAGAGTCTGACCTAGGCACTGCACACTGACTCAGTGGTGAGAAAAGCGAGGTAGACTTTGTTTTATAGTTATATTTTATAGGTTTATTTTAGGTATCCCCTCAAATACTGAGGAATTTCTACTCCTGAACCATCGAGTGCATGCTAAGGAGTGTCCCAGTTAGGGATGGGAATTGATAAGATTCTGCTTAATGATTCGGTTCTTTATCAATTCTCTTATCGATTCTCATTTGGGAAGAAAGGAGGACAATCAGGTCGATTAGCATCAACTTGGTTTTATATCTTAAAATCTATATATCTAAAATATATAATGGGAATGAATGAAACACAACTATTCTGGTTAGAGGAAAACATGTAACTTTGACATTCTCTGACTTACAATTGAACAATCTCACCTACCGAAAATCAGGGGCATCTACCGAGGCAAATGGGTGCAAGCCTTTCACCACAAACCTAGTCACTACTCGGTGATATTCGTCTATCCTGGCCTGGGCCATTTTACTCTTCCCTGCCTTGGTGAAAGGTGAAGCTAGAGGTGGCCATGAGCCAGAGCGAGTACTGCCAACCTCTGAGCCAGTCAGACTCTGTCTCTCATCATGGTCATCTAAATGTAATGCATGAGAAGGGATTCGTGTAACAGTTAGTGATAGCAGGTTTTACAATGAAGCAAATGGCGCTAACATGATAGGCAGTGTTAGTGGGGTTTACCTTCAGTATAAACAGCAGAAGACGTGCTAACGTTAACGTTCGAAGTAATTCTACTGCTGGCGCTGCTGCTGGGTTGAGATTCACTCATGTTATGGTCAGTCCAGAGTGGATCGAAAACGTGACATTCATGCAAAGTAATCGCATGCTGTGCGTTTCAGTCGCCTGGGTGCCATGTTGCCTGTAGAATCAAAACAATGCCACGCTGCATAGCTTATGCAAGTTGCGGTGACATCATTCTTGCCTGCTGTAATTCTTAAGGGAATCGTTTGCAAAATTGGCATAGAGTTCAAAGAATCGAAACACTGGGAGCCGGTTCTCAACAAGAGCCGGCTGTCGGTTCCCATCCCTAGTCCCAGTATGGCCCGGTGCAGGCATAGGGTCAGGTCCACCTTTCTGTTTTGACTGAAGAAGTTAAATTTGGGATTACTTATATGGATATGCAAACCAGAAGAGGATTTATTATAAATGCAGTGAGGAGTAAACAGAGTAAAACTTGTGGTTTATGATTTAAGGCGACATTAACATTATTAACCAGCCTTGTGTTATAACCTGATCCTCTCACGGAAGAGGAAGCTCTTCATTTCCAAAATTTTACCTAAGTGCCAGCCAAATCTCGGTTGTGTCTCCACACCAAGGATAAACATTTATTGTGTACACCGGGAAGAGAATGGGTGCAGGATTGCAAAACCAAACCGGCACCACCAGCCACAGGTAAATGGGAAAAGTTAAAGTGGCATACAGCTTTGACAGTGCATTGTTGTTGTGGCCTGACAACTTGATGGAGACAGTGATAGAGCACATATTTAGTGTAAAGATGTGTTTTGTGGGGTTTGTCAGCTCCAGCAACCTTAAAGTTCAGGCAGCTCTTTTCTTTTGCCACTGCTGTCTGACTCCATGGTAACAGGTCTTATCTCTATGTTGTTCTTCTTGTTTTTGGCTCACAAAGCATAGGCAAGTGTTTTCTGATGTTGATCCTGGTTCTCTGTATCTCATCAAAACTCTCAAACATACTGTAAATGTTAACACAAACCTTCTGTCTTTATTTTCAGTGCAGTTCTAACCAGGGCAAACAGTGTGGCGTTGAAGGTGACTGTTCCATCACTGTTGAGAGGCATGTTCATGGAGACCAACCTCTGTAGAAACAAACGCATGCAAGATAAGTTTGAAATGTTGATCATATCTATTTTTATAAATGACTTACAAACAAAAAGAAATGCTAAAAACTTTGCATTTTCTATATGCATTTTCATATTTTCAGTTTCACATCAGTTTCTCTTTTCAGTTTTTTTAAAAAAATATTCCACACTCTTTTTCTGTGAAAAATGTAATGACCAGTATAAACAGGGGGAATTAAAGAATAAATGTTTCAATGTTTACATGGGCACCCTGAAGACAGACTTGAAATATAACACAACACATTTCAATATTTTAAGCAAGATTACTTTTTTTCTCCAATCTTTTACAATTTCACAATAACAAAAAAGGAAAAGAACCTGAAGCAAATGTTTTGGCGCCCTGCATGGTCAGTGCTTAGTGGCACCCCGTTTCAAAAGTACCAAGTATCTGTGCTTTTCATAACCAGCTAAGAGTCTTTCGATTCTTGTTTGGGGGATTTTCACCCATTCTTCCTGCAAAAGTTCTGTGAGATTCTTGTTCTGTCTTGCATGCACTGTTCATTTGAGGTCTATCCACAGATTTTCCACTGATAAGAAAATGTAATGCTGCATTGTATCTTTGCATGTGTTATGTAAAGTTACCAAAGTACGTATGAAGTATTCTGACACTAGACACAACAGACATGACATCTGTCAGGTGAGTTTTTTTATAATATACATTTTAGTAAATACTTGAAGTGTATTTAATATAGCAACTTTCACATATAAAGGTCAAAAAGTGCTTCACTGGAATAAACATGTTAAAATCAGACCATAAAAACACTTTTTAGTTTATTAACAATTTTCTATGCAGTATATAAGGCCGCTGAAATAAAAGTCATGAAGACTGACTGACATGAGATGTGCACTGTTGTTGGAAATATGTCTCATGATATACAGTTTGTAGAAGTGCATGATTTAATTATTTCCCACTTTTGAGTGCAATAAATCATTATATCAAATAGCAAAACTTGTAGAATTGCAATACTTAAAAATTGCAATACACATTCAATTGATACCTAAGTATCGTGACAATAATGAATCAGGTGATAAGCATACTGTTCTAGTCTTACTTGGAAAGCTAATACTGAACTTGCAGATACTGATATTAAACTAGTAGTTGTATTACTGTGCAGCAGTTAGTGCTGAAATATGTCTCTTGTTTTCCTTTCCATTGGAGGATACATTGCAGGCCAGTGTGTTACATCATAGCAGACTGTATCAAGAATGGGTGAAGAAAAATGCATATCTTTGCAGTCAAGGTGGATTTACTCCAGGTACTAACTATGTAATATACAACTTTTGGGCTTCACAAAACTGTGCAAAGTCACTTCAGCTAGTTCGATTCTGACAAGCAAAAAAGTGGGACCAATCACAGACTTGCTCCACTATTTCAATGTGTGCAGCATTTGACTAACAGCACACTCAAAATTCCTGCCATTTGGTCTTCCTTTATTGTACTTGAATGGAACATGGTTTGTTCATTCAAATGTTAGAACTATTTACTTAGTACTATAAAAATTAAAGAAGATATTGTCCTTCTTAAAATGGACCATAATCTGTCCTGCTTTAAAACCCGAAGGCCTGCCTATGTTGTGATTTTATTCTGCCCTACGAAAACTTGGGAAAAGTATTGAAGTGACAATTCACTGCTAACAATTGAACTGGTAGAACCACATAGAGGTGTCTTCCTTACTCGCCATCATCTAACTGAAGAGCAAAGTAAATGATTGCATTAGGATTGCCATGTGACACCCTAAATAACGCCAGGGCCACACCGCCCGCGAAATTGCTGCGAAGCGCAGTGCACCGAAATTCTCGCGTGCGCCGGAGCATTTCCGTTCACACCAGACGCGCATTTCTCCACGCTGGTCGACAAGCGCTTCTGCTCCCAGCTGTTGTCTCCGTCACATTTGGGGCTGTTTTTCCATCATGGGTAAGTAAATAACCTCATAAAATTATAACGCCATGTTTTCCCAACAACTGTACATGTATGTGCACTTCTTAGTAATGAGTATTATCTGTGAATGAATGTCCACAGTAGGCTGGTAGGCGACACACACACAGAGGCTGCATACACACACAGAGGCTACACACACACACACACACACACACACACACACTCACACACAGACGAGTATATGTTACCAGCGTTGTGTAGTTTGGTCTGTATATACAGTTGAAATAGCAGTTTGTAAATCTACTCTTGATTTTACTAAATCTGGTGTTTTCTCTTCCTGTTTCCCAGTGCGAGTTGTAGACAGGAGGAGAGCCCTTGCTCTTCACCGGATTCTGTTGTTTTTACTTTGTTTGACTTCCTGCCTGGCTTGACACATTCACTCGCAGCTCGCGCAGAAAATAGACCAGACGCCGAAGATTCCCGGCGCGGCGCGGCCAGTGTGGATGACACAGTCGGTTAACATGGGCGCCGAAAGGAAACTGCCTTCACTTCTCGGCGCTTCGAGGCTATTCGCGGCGCTTCCGCGGGCAGTGTGGCCCTGGCGTAAGGCTGAACATTTTCCTCACCTTGCAGGCGACACGATGAGGACAAAACTTGCCAAAACCCAGAGGAGGAGGTATTCTTCGTAGCAGTGTCACCACGTCAAGATGCTTAATACGCCCCCTATAAGAAATAATACAACAAATTTTAACCATGTGGCCAACTGGGGGTGATATTTCTTGAGAAATAATTGTTATATTTGGTTTTATGTTTCCAGCCCATTACAGCTCACAGCAATATGAGTGGTGGCATGGGTCCATGTCATTGGTCTGACAGCCCATTAGTTCGACATCCCGTTAGTCCAACTTTCCACGGTGCTGAACGGCTTGCGGCGGGCGTATGGTGCGCTGCGACCGGCTCTGGGTCAGCTGGGAAAGGCTTGAGGCAGAGCAGGCTCACGGCTTATGTGTTTGTCACTTTCTTTTTCATTTTAACCCACACCATGATCTTATCCTGACCCTAACCAAGTGGTTTTTGTGCCTAAACCTAACCAGACCTTAACCACAGGGCATTATGATGATTTTGGAACGGACTTCGGAACAATGGGTTTAATATGGTCGGAACAATGGGATGACGGACCAATGGGCTGTCAGACCAATGGACAGTTCCCAGTGGCATAGGACGATAAATAATTAGTATAGCAAGTGGCAATCCTGAGTTCAAGCCCTGTCTCAACCAACAGAAGGAATTGCCAAAATTCAAAGCCACAAGCACCAGTAGTAGAGATTTGGGCCTCATAAAGCAAAGCAAAGTCACTGGTTGGTTCTGGCTGCTTTGTTTGCATTGTCTGAAGAAGAAGTGAGGTGTATCACACACTTACATCATCATTACAGTGTATCCAACATTTCAATAATTGCAAACTCAAAGTCCCACCAATTTGCCTCCCTTTAAAGGATGTGAACGAAACTTATTGGGTAGGGTTGAGACTGGTGTTTCCAGTGAGTTTACTTACCTACAACTTGAGTTGTGACCTATTTCCTGCTAAGCCCCACCCTTTGCAAAGTCTCTTAACTGATGGTGGACATGTTTTCTGACTGGTCTTGCTCTATAATTAGTGTCTGTGCCAGTTTCTGGGTTGACATTTAAGCAGCAAAAGAAATTAAGGTTTTGCAGTTGGAGCAGGAAAAAAGTAAGAATAAAGATGGACATGGAATGGCAAATTGAACCGGGAGAAGTTTGCAACAAACTAAAAAAATGGAGGAGTCTTTTTCTTCTGAAACTGTGCTGTCTTCTTCTAATGTTGGTAATAATTTACATCCGATGTCTCAGTACAATTATAGAGATTCTGACACTCTCTTTACTCTTTTCAAATACATTGCAGATGCAAATGATTGGCCAGATGTGGACAGGACTTAAATGCTTCAGTGCATCCTCACTGGTGGGGCTCAGGAAGCATATGCTAAGTCGCATTAAGGTTATAGCTGCTGTTTTGAAAGAGAAGTTGATCCCTGAAGCTTATCAGAAGTTCAGGGACTGAAAAAAAGGGCGATAAGCAGACTTATATTAAATCTGCTTGTAAATTGCTATGCCATTCTAACATCTACTGCTTTTGTTGATTGTTTAGTGCACTGTAACTTATCTGAGTGAACAGAAAGTAGCCACTGTATTTAAAGCAGCTGAGTTAGCAGATGATTTTGTCTGACTCACAAATTGGTCTTTGGGTGATGTCAGATGAATGGGTAACAATTATGGGAGCTCATGTTATGGTGACCAGTTTTCAGCAGCTGGTCGATCTCATGTCTTTAAGGCCTCACAGGTTAAAGATGATGATGGCAAGATGTGTTATTATTGATGTTTGGATTCACTGGACCTCAGATGATTTGTCATTTGTACAGATCTAAATTGGATATGTGAAGGTTTTTCCTCTGGGCCTTGCCGTCTGAAATGTTGGCTTAGACCGCATGTTCTTTGTTCACCAAACAAAGGAAAGCACTTATCTCCACAGGATCATTGTCACACCCTCAGTGAGAGACCAGACTTCAAACTTAATTGGATACTACTGCCACAGTGACATGTGACCCCATGATGTCACAAACCAACTTAAGAAGAAGTTTCTGCTCTCCATCAGACTCTTGCTCTGCTTTCTCCTGAGCTCCTAAACCTCTGAAGAGGTAGGATGTAGGCAGGAGGACCTGCTACGTCCTTCTCCCGTTTTCTTACCTCTGCAAGCCCACAGCAGGAGCTGCAGTTTTGCTCTGAATGTGGCCTGCTCTCAGCAGACACAGAACTTGGCAACCAGACGTTAGTGTGCCAAACACAGGTTTGCAACTACCCTACCAAAAACAAGGAGGACAAAGTCAAGTTAGCACCAGACTTCTACCTCTGCAAGGACACCGAGCGGCCAGTCTCCTCGGATCTGCACTTTTGGAACAGGGGCACAGCAAAGACGACATCTGGAGTCATCGATCTTTCCAACCTTCCACTACCAGCTAACAAAAGCAGCACACCCACAGCATCTCTTTTCCCCTCCATCCATTCAAGGATTGGCAATGTAACAACTGGGCATAGCACTATCACAGCTGTACAGGCTAAGCAAGACTGTCTAACATTGTTGATATGTGATTAATGCTGTTTACTTTCATTTCAGTTATTGTTGTGATTGTTTGCAGTTAGGTTATTAGGTTATTTGTTAGTTGGATTCACCAAAGCGAAGTAATGTTAGCCATTGTCAGCCATTTTGTTTTGTAGGCCAGACTGCCCTTTGTTTCACACACATGCCTTTTGTGTGTGTGTGTGTGTGTGTGTGTGTGTGTGTGTCTCTCTCTCTCTCCCTCCCTCTCTCTCTCTCTCTCTCTCTCTCTCTCTCTCTCTCTCTCTCTCTCTCTCTCTCTCTCTCTCTCTCTCTCTCTCTCTCTCTCTCTCACACACACACACACACACACACACACACATCATGGTTATGGTTATTAATTTAATTATTAATCAAAATTTCAAATTGATAGTGTAGTGAACTTATTGAGACTGGTTGTCATTTTTCTCTTTTTGGGAATGGTGCCCCACAAGGTGATTTAATGTAGATTATTAAATTAGGAACAGCCTGCTGTACTCCTCCCAAAACATAGATTGTAAGTAAATGGACAGAGGTGAGATGGGCCACTCTGAGAGCCAAATGTTTATGGCTTTGCTCGTTTCACCTTGAAGTTGATGAACTCTTTCACCGTCATCCTGATGCTAAGGGTGGTAAAGGTGTCATTGTTTTCTTAACCCTCCCGCTGCTTCTCTGAATAGTTCTCTGAATAGTGGTTCAGTTCATAGCAGTCAATATGCATGCTGTCAAGATGTTTTACCCGGTATGTTTTGGCCGACGCTATCCGCTGCCCCTATTGATATGGACCCATATACACATGTATATAACACTTTGCAGCATGGATGGTCACTTGCAGTCGTCCCTCCAACTGATCATGTACGTCGACCGATGGACGGTGACGCGTGTAACAAGGGGTGCGTTCTCCCAGTCATGGGGGCCGGAGGAGTATGCGGACCGGTTGATCGGGGCATTGTCGACACCAAGGCGTGGGACGTGATGTCTATCACCGAAAAGGCCATCGTGACCACGCGCGCAGCAAACAAGCCAAAGGATACGACGGCCAAGAGTGCAGCACACAAGCCAAAGGATATGTGGAGAGTGGGTGTTGGTGGTGTAGTGGATGCTCTGTTGAACTCGAACCAGGGGCATCCCATACCTGCAGACAGCCCAATGGTGCAAAGTGCACAGGGACCGGACCAGGAGCTAAGAGAAGTTCTGTTAAGCCTAATACTGAGATAGCCAGGCGTGGCAATGCTAAAGCAACTAAAAGGACTAATGCTGCACCAGGAAACCCGTGGACAGTTATTGTACACAACTAACCCCAGCCTGGCCTAGGTGGTGTGTGTGTGTGTGTGTGTGTGTGTGTGTGTGTGTGTGTGTGTGTGTGTGTGTGTTTGAGAATACAGTTATGCATGTGATGATGATTATAGCACAATGTATACTGTCCCAACCCGCTACCCCTTTGCCTTCTGTGCTATTGGTTACAAAGGATTGCCAAAGGTGTCATGGCAGGAAGGGTGGGTGTTGTGTGGTACTGCGCATAGCACACATATGTTGTGTGCGTGCGGTAATAAACAAATTCTCAATGCAAGTCCATGTGTCGATACATGTGTTCATTTATTTATTTATTCATTTGATGAGTAGAGCACAAGGTATACCGTCCCAACCCGCTACCCTTTAGCCTTCTGTGCTATGTGCATATTCATGTGCCGAGTGTAGTATCACGCGATGTGGCTAGACCCCACTGCCACTTAGGCTGCGCATGCGGGACAGTATGTGAGAGCGCAGCGTCTACACACATACGTCTTACACCGGCAGCACACCATGGACGTTTTACAATCCATCCTGGGTGGACACAACCGACATCTCTTCCTCTTACCAGGCCCAGGCCGTGCCGGGGCTGGCTCCTCCGTATCACCGTCCAGGCCACGGGGTCGTGTCCCGCTAACAACATGAACAGGACAGAGGGATGTCGTATGCTGTAAAGTCCTGTGAGGCAAATTGTATTTGTGATATTGGGCTTTATAAATAAAATTGAATTGAATTGAATTGAATTGAACAGCTTTCACAAGCGCAGCTGCCGCCTCCACACGGGGCATGTGTTTCCGATGTTGTATGAGCGGGGTGACAAGTGCCTTGCCCAGCTCCCCCAGGAACACTCTCCGCCTGTTCCGCTTGCCGGGCATCCAGGCGGGGTTGACCTCTCTCCATATCACAAAAGCGTTGAAGGAGGACACGTCGAGCATGTTTGTGGAACACGGCCATTGGCCGTAAGCGGTCATCCTCCGGCAGCTGTACGTACTGATCACCTTATCTAGGTTGTCCACGCCGCCTTTGTTGGCGGGCTTGCCATCTGGTCGATTGCTGACCTCGGGCACGGTGTACTACTCAAGCCTGGGTCGCTTTTGAGCCCTTAGGGCAGCGGGTGGACGTACAAAGGGGGACTACTACTAGTACCACTCTAGCCCGGGTCGCTTTGACCCCTTAGGACAGCGAGTAGACGTACAAAGGGGGACTACTACTACTACTAGTACCACTCGAGCCCGGGTCGCTTTGATCCCTTAGGGCAGCGGGTGGACGTACAAAGGGGGACTACTACTAGTACCACTCTAGCCCGGGTCGCTTTGACCCCTTAGGACAGCGAGTAGACGTACAAAGGGGGACTACTACTACTACTAGTACCACTCGAGCCCGGGTCGCTTTGACCCCTTAGGACAGCGGGTGGACGTACAAAGGGGGACTACTACTACTACTAGTACCACTCGAGCCCGGGTCGCTTTGACCCCTTAGGACAGCGGGTGGACGTACAAAGGGGGACTACTACTACTACTACTACCACTCAACCTCGGGTCGTTCTGACCCCTTAGGGCAGTGGGAGGTAGAGCTGTGCGGAATACCGGTTCGTACCGAAAACCGGTATTTATTTTCGTTATGATATGAATTTCTCATATACCGCAATACCGGTGATTAGCCCAAACAACGTCCGGAATGTGGGCGGCGGGACCCATTTCACCGCTGCACGCCACAGGCACGCTTGAGCAGGCGAGAGTGAGAGCATATGGAAACGTTTAGAGGTGAGAATGGCTGCTGGAGAGAGTCCTGAAAGTAAAGCAACTGCACACGATGACCCAGAGGAACTCATACCAAGAAGAGCAGTGTTTCACCTATATGACTGACTTTCAATAGTCACTGAAAGCACTAACTGTAACACAGCCT
Organism: Epinephelus awoara; assembly: GCA_035609425.1. Classification (NCBI taxonomy): domain Eukaryota; kingdom Metazoa; phylum Chordata; class Actinopteri; order Perciformes; family Serranidae; genus Epinephelus; species Epinephelus awoara. Next base: position 281,216 of record CM069296.1, read on the forward strand.
GTTTGATCACAGTTCGATTGCACAAGGTAGTGTATGAATCCTTGCTATGTCTAGTATGGAGAGGCCTCCTTACATGGATGAATCAAAATCAGGCAGGGGAGCTCCACTACCTAGAGGAAGCCCAGAGGTGTATTGAGAGCTTCAAAAGTGAGGTTTGCCAGGAAACATTCCAAAAAGTGCTGCAGACAGAGTCTCGCACACGTATCCATGAACTGTTCCTGGCATATCAGGAGTTCCTCAGAAATGCAACAAGTCTGTCTGCATTCTGGATGAGCTACCTGGATCTGGTGGGAATTACAGTAGGAGCCACTCAAAAGTTCCCCTTCCCAGCCGGCTGTCAGCTGACTGCCTGTTGAATCCCAGCCAAATCTCAGCTGGTTGCCAGCCAGCTGCCGTGCCGTTCAGTTGCACACTGCACGTGTCAGCAGCGGGCAGCCATATAGAACTGGGCTTTTACTGATGCACTTTCTGAAGGCTATTTACTTGATTAGACTTCTATTTTCGTTAGGATATTATTTTTTTGTTATTGTATAATTATTTTCAGTTAATCAGTGAGATCACATCTTCAAGAAATGTCTGAAAGAAAAATAACCGAAAAGGTGTAATACTGAAGATTTTGTTTGTTTACAAGTTATTTTGAATTTGGAAGCCTGTTTTGTTGACCTTTTTGTAATAAATTACGGAGCCCAGCAGTGGCCATGAGAGGAAAAAATAAACATCGTGCGCACGTTTTAATTCATTTGAATCCTCATTCATTCATTCAGTCATTCACTCTGCACTTGCTGCTTTGCATGGGATTGTTGTCAGCAAAAGGCAATTAACGAGGATATTGAGAGTTTTAGAGGATATTCTGTGTGTAAAACTGTGTGTAATATCTTATTTTATTTGTGTTCTTGTGAAGAAACCCTGCTGGCTCTGCTGCGCCTTCCCAGTTGAATTACGCACGGCACAGGCGCTTGAATGCGCATAAAAAACCCATGAATGAAGCAGCGGTCCTGTCCTTGTGTCCTGTGCACTGATGTCTAACGTTTAACGTTTGTTGAGCCGTCATCACGTTTAATTGGCACAGCTCTGACAGCCGAAATACACCAGGTACCAGCGCTACACGTTAGTCGGCGGAGTGGTGCGGGATTTTTTGTTTTTTTTTTGAAAACTTTTTAATTTTTTAATTTCAATTTCAAATGAGGGTGCAAAAATAACAAATTGATGGTAGCCTATTGCATGCTTTTGCACACTCGCAGAACCATGGAGCTATTCCTCAAACAAATTGGTGAGGTGATCCTCTTTTTTCCTTTCTTTTCTCCAAAACTGTCCAAAACTGTCATTGCGCCCCACATGACCAGCTGACTTTGCTACAAGCTGATTGGCAGTTGAAACAGGCGACTTGCCTTATGATCTAAAACCAGCCGCTGGTGACTGCATGAAAGGCATCTGTCAATAAGTCTCTTCAATGTCTTGAATAGAATCTTGTACAGTAGCCTAACTGTATAGATCTGGTGAATACACAGTATGCCCTACGTTAAGATAGGTCTTAACGTAGGCGTTGTAGACTGAATAATAAGAGATTATAATCACAACTTTACAGGATCTGACAAGTAGCCGAAGTACAGTACAAAGACCCCTCTGTTTTGACGGCGGACAGTCTAGTCAAAATTTAAAAAAATAAAGCAGCCCAGCGCAATTGTTCTTGCTATTTTGGGCAAGAGAATAGAAACAATTATTAAAGGGAATGCTGAGCAGAAAGATCCGTTGTGTAATTAAAAGGGATAATGCACATTCAGCTGCACACTACGCTAACAGGCAGGGTCCCCTCTGGTTTACACGTATTGAATGTTGTCGCCTCATGTTGGCTGCCGGAATGTGTGCACTGTGAGCTGCCCTCCAACGCCAGTGATTTAGCATAACTATGCCCTAACCTTTTGTTTGTGTTTGCGTACTCGTTTATTTGGAATGCGGGGAGAGAAGACATTTCCTCTAGTCTTTTAAGGCTATATGGAGTTTTTCGATGATTTTGTGATTTTTCGTTTCGTAGCTTTATTAACTGAATTATTCTGATATTGTAAAATAAACACATTTAATTTTTGAAAAGACGTGACGAGATGGTTTTGAATGTGTGTTGGAGACAAGTGTCTCTGGCTTTCATGGATAAAAAAGCCGACACACTAACATACAGCAGGAATTCACTGAATTAATTTTTATGTTGGATGAAAAGGATTGCAAATGGAGGTAAAAGCAGTTTGCATAAACCACCAAAGATAATGAAAGATGAGGAGGTAACCTTTTAATCACTGGAATTTTTGAACAATGCAAGCCAAGTACCCTTATTGTTTCAACAGGTGTGCTCACACATGGCATTACAGGCATTTTGAGTGAGCAATTGAACACTCAATCGTTGCTACATTGTGACTCATCTAAACAAGTTCCCTCTGCATAGAGTGCCGAAGTCACGCCCTTTCCGGTAGAGCTCATGGGACCTTAGATTGGAAAAAATATGAATGGCAGTGAATGAGGAGAGAAATATTATCTTTTGTTCCCGTTTGAGTTGTGACATTAAATCTAAATATGTCGTTAATGAGTTTAAAACATAAATTTTAAGGTCAAGAAAGTCATACTTTGTGGTAAAACTGTTGAGATATAGGCCTTAGCTTTTTAATTAGAAAGACTCACGAGTACACAAGAGGAGGTTGCATATGTGACGTCATAGCTTTCGCTTGCTTCCTGCAGCTTGGCCTCCCCGCTGAAATTCCACTTTTTTATTAAGTGTGTTTGAGATCATCATGCACAAAGATGAGTTTGACGCCTTGAACAAATTGAATTTATTTTCGGACATTAAACATGAGAAGATTATTTCAAATGGACATTCTCATTTCGTAGAGGACTCAGCTTAAGCATTAATGAGTGTTACACGCCAGTAATATGAAGTTATTTACGTGTTTTGTGGTTAATTATACCGTGGATCCTTTCGCTCCTCTCATGAAATCCGTGCGTCCTGCATACAGCGGCGCAAGGGACCGATGAGTATGGAGTTAATTTTGTGTCTTTAATATGCAATCAAAAAGAATGGATTTGAAAACAAAAAAATATTTTGCAAACAAAATTATGATTTCAAAAATACAAAAAATGCCCATGAATGAATGAAATATATTTGTGATTAAAACTGTATCTTGATAAATCCACAAGTTTTGTTTACAAACCAGAATATTGTTCTCATGAACCACAGATTCATTTGCATTTCCTGAGTTTTCGTTTGCGTTTCTTGAAGTTTTGCTTGCGTTTCTGCATGACTCTCATGGGCGGGACCTCCTCTGAAAACTGTAAGAAGCCTCCTGATTGGTCAGTCTCACTCAAAGAGACGGGGTGACAACTTCCGCCCCCACAGTGAGCCAAGGGAGACACGGAGAGTGACAAACATCGATCATAACAGCTATATTTTGCGTAACTTTACTGTCTTATTGATGCTATTAAGTTTACACTTGTCGCTCTTCTGGTGCTTTTTATTCCTAACCAGTAGAGACAGCATTATCAGACATTAACACTCATAATTCAGACGAACTAGCTTAGCGATCTGTGCTCGTCACAAGTGACTGACAAGCTTATTACTGCCCTGGCTTCAGTGACAGTTTGATTCATCTCACAGATAACAGCCTATTTATGTATAAATAAATACACTTTAATTAGATATACTATCAGAACAAATCATCAGGTGTGTGTGTGTGGATCGTTTAGTCATTCCTGCAATACATTAAGTAAAGAGTTATAAAAGGGGGCATACTTTCACTGATCTTCATCCATTAGTGTTTGATCATAATCCACTTGGTCTCCTGAAGTTGCATAAATGACAGACACTGTATTAATCACTGTTACTGGTACCTGAAAGCAGTTAGGTTACTGAGGTACCTGTTATTATAACAGTTTTTATTCATGGAGATTAATTTTCCTTATCTTCACAGGAGGATGGAGAACCATCCTGATGGACCTCAGGGTCAGGTAGTTTTTTTCATGTACATTTTATCATAGTATTGTCATTGTGGGTGGGGGGTGGTAAGAAATAAACTATTACCTTCTCTGCATTGTTGCCAAGTAGTATAACAAGCACGGCAGGAATAGATCCTGAATGACACATGTACTCTGCATGATCACATAACAATGCCATGCATCTTAAATTCTTTTACAGTGTGATCGGCGTGCAGTTACCGAAAGCTGCTTTCGGTAACTGCACACTACTGGGCAACAATGCAGAGAAGGTAATAGTTTATTTCTTACCACCTCCCACCCACAATGACAATACTATGATAAAATGTACATGAAACTGAAGAGGGGAAAAAACTACCTGACCCTGAGGTCCATCAGGATGGTTCTCCATCCTCCTGTGAAGACAATTAGGGAAAATTAATCTCCATGAGTAAAAACTGTTATAATAACAGGTAGGCCTACCTCAGTAACCTAACTGCTTTCAGGTACCACTAACAGTGATTAATACAGTGTCTGTCATTTATGCAACTTCAGGAGACCAAGTGGATTATGATCAAACACTAATGGATGAAGATCAGTGAAAGTATGCCCCCTTTTATAACTCTTTACTTAATGTATTGCAGGAATGACTAAATGATTCACACACACACACCTGATGATTTGTTCTGATAGTATATCTAATTAAAGTGTATTTATTTATACATAAATAAGCTGTTATGTTGCTGTGAGATGAATCAAACTGTCACTGAAGCCAGGGCAGTAATAAGCTTGTCAGTCACTTCTGACGAGTGCAGAGCGCTAAGCTGGTTCATCTGAATTATGAGTGTTAATGTCTGATAATGCTGTTTCTACTGGTTAGGAATAAAAAGCACAAGAAGAGCGACAATTGTAAACTTAATAGCATCAATAAGACAGTAAAGTTACGCAAAACATACCTGTTATGATCGATGTTTGTCACTCTCCGTGTCTACCTTACCGCCGGCTCACTGTGGGGGCGGAAGTTGTCACCCCGTCTCTTTGAGTGAGACTGACCAATCAGGAGGCTTCTTACAGTTTTCAGAGGAGGCCCCGCCCATGAGAATCATGCAGAAACGCAAGCAAAACTTCAAGAAACGCAAACGAATCTGTGGTTCATGAGAACAATATTTTGGTTTGTAAACAAAACTTGTGGATTTATCAAGATACAGTTTTAATTACAAATATATTTCATTCCTTCATGGGCATTTTTTTGTATTTTTGAAATCATAATTTTGTTTGCAAAATATTTTTTGTTTTCAAATCCATTCTTTTTGATTGCATATTAAAGACACAAAATCAACTCCATAGATGAGCAGCCTTTGGGTGAATTCCAATTCCTGTCTTAACCCTCAATCTTAACCCTCAATCTCAAAAATGCGCACTCCTGCGAAGTGCTAGTGCTGTCCCGATTCTCAGAGTGTTGAGTTGAGGGTCAACAATAAGGGCTGTATGTGCCTCACTTTTAAGATTTTCCAGGACCACCCTTGGTAGTGAGTGCTATCCCAGAATCCTTTGCGCATCATCCGCCGAGCCCAGCCGAGCCCGGCCGAGTACAGACGATTCAGTCAATGCAAGATGGCGGCGACAAGCGTAAGGAAGCGGAGTTATCAATGTGAGTGTTTTCCTTGTTAATAGTTGTTTTAAAATTATGATAACCATTGCATTATCTTAGTTTAACGTCATTTTATGGACTATAGACCTCTATGTAGTGTAACACACATATCTTTTGGCTAGCTAACGAAGCCGGCGCGGGCGCTTGCCCCTGCACGTAACCCCGGTTCTCTGATAACCGAGTATGCTGTCATTCAGTTACAAAAAGTCATATTTCTCAGTGATAATGTAGTTGTTAAGTTATTTTAATATACGTGAAATGTTTGCATTGACATTTTTGTAAGATGACCGGACGGTGTCATCTCCTGTAGCCGTAGAGTCTGCAGCTGGTAACGTTACAACTGCAGGTTAACAATAGTGATCGTATTATCTGGTGACTTTCTGCTGAATAAGTTCAGTCGGTTGTTGTGGTACAGATTATTTGGTTGAATATCAACTTATAACCCAAAGAGTGAAACGTTAACGTGGATGAAAGTCACCAGATAACACTTGTGTGACCGTATAAACAGCCTCACTAGTTCTGCTGGATGTTGACTACAGTATTCATTGTGATAATACTTGCAATACTGCATGAAACTAAACTAATAACTTAACGAATATCTGACAGGTAGCCAAAAAAATAAAAGAAAGTAATGTTGTTATCTCTGTTCCATTTCAGGGCCACCAGACAAAACACAAGCCCTGATTCATTTCAGGGCCACCAATGAAGACAAGTTTACAAAAAGCACGCAGGCTCCAAAAAAACTATGGGAGTGAGTAATTTGTAACTTGTGAACAGTTCATATTCATAACATAATTCTCAGTCACAACGACAACTGTTCCCCGAGTGATCAAACATTCTGTTACAATATGAAATCAACGCAGCTGCAGACAGCAGCAGATTATTGTTTGGTGGCTGCACATTTGTTTTGCTGCCCCTATACTGTCACTTTTTGGAAAGATTTTGTCGAGTATATTCATTGTAACATTTATGTTCTATTTTCACTACTGTACAAAGATGTGCTGTTTAGATTTTATGATGTCAGCATTTCTAAACAAAAACAATTCTATTTCATTAATCTATTTATTATCTATAGCGAAATTCTATATTCATAAGAGTAAATTTTATAATAGAAAATCCTTGTTCAAAATTTTCATGAATGAAATGCAGCAATACTTAGAAACCATTCAGCACTCCACAAACTCCAAAGCTATAAAGACTCTGAAAATATGTAAACAATTTAATGGTTTGAGCTGCTGAACTTTTTATTTATTTATTTGTTTATCTTATTTCTCTTTCTTTTCTCTTAACCCTGGCATATTTGTTCTGTTCATGTCTGTCACTGCTTGTTTTGTACAAGAATTGAAATAAAGTGTTGGGAAAAAAAAATCATTGCATCTTTTTATTGATGACTACTGATGATGTATATTTCTTATTCTTTGAACTGACAGACTGGACAGAGTTTTGGCCCCCACAGTCTTAAGACGTATTTGCCTTTGAGGGGTGTCCCATTTCTAAGTCACTATAGCCCTTAACACTTGGTTTTGAGGGCTACTAAGATTGAGGGTTGAGCTTGAGGGTTAAGATTGAGGGTTAAGATAGGAATTGGAATTGGCCCTTTGTTTCCTGTCAGATTGCTGTGACTCGTTCATCCAAACTTGGTCGGGATTTGTAGATTACATGTATATGCTGCTCACTATAAAATGTGGTTACTATAAATAAATGCATCTCTGTGCAGAGAGAGAAATACAGTATATGCTGCCTGCGTCTGAGCAGGAGGCTACAGTAGGGATGCACGGCTATCTCGCCACACAGATCATTTTGGATTTATTTATTTTTTTGATTTATTTTGAGATATCTGGTATTGATGCCTCCACCCTCCAATACGGTGGAAGGCATTTACATTTAACAGATTCAAAAGCGACACATCTTTTCATAAACAGTGACCCGGTGTTATTAGTTTTCCTTAAGTGCTTTCAGCTGAAGTCCCTATGACAAAAAATCTTGACAGTGAGGTCTGTGGATTAGCCTATCCAGAGTACCAGGAACACTCTTTCTACAAAGACAAATTGCTGGTGAACTTATTAAATAACATTTTTACTAGCCATGACACACCGCAACGTCTGGTATTGTTTTCACCTCAACCTGATCTCACAGAAATACTTGAAATGACCACGACCTCTTAACACCGCATTCCGTGGTGGCAGCACGTAATGAGTTGAATTTTTTTGGACACAAGCCATGCCAGGTGTAGTTTCAGAGAGGACTCTGAAGGCCCAGTGTATAAAATTATTTTTGTTTGTTTCTTTGCTTGTTTTTTATCTTTTTTACTGTAGATAGTTACTAACATGAGCCATCCTCAGACAATACAATACTACTAAAAAGTAAACCAATAATAAAAATGAAATGAGCAAAAATAATATTAAAATTATATTGAAATTTTAAAATCTATTTACAGAGTGGAATGTCAGCCTAATAGATATCTTAGATACAATTTATTATTGTTAAGATGCTTTATTATTGCTTAGATACTATTTAGCCTATTATTGTATTTACTTGTAGCATGCTCTACTTTTATATCTACTGTAGGCTTTATGTTTTAATTTATTTAATAACGAATTTATTTTATGTTAGGCCTACATCTTAATATTTTATGTCATTTATCATAGTTTAGTTCTTAACTCCAGTGTTTCCTCAGTGGGAGCCATGTGCGCCGGGGGCGGCGGCCGCTGGTTCTGTGGCATTGGCTTGGGGTCCGCTTTCCCTTGGTGGAGTGGAGGGTGGCCGAGTTGCCGGGGGCAGACGGCTCCATGTGATGGTGTTTCCTCTCTGGTTCTTCCGTGCTCAGCCTTATTTTTTGCCTTATTTTTTTTTCTTCTTATTTTTTTATTGATTTATTTATCAGTGGCGTTTGGATTCGGTTACGGCAGACGGACGGCAATCTGAAATGGAATGAAGCCCACAGACGGCAGACAACAGCTGCAAAACAGTAGTGGAACGCGCCCCATCCGCCCACAGCACAATGCTCTTAGAGCCCTACGCTATCTGCTGGCAAAATACATTTATTTTATTTTATGGCCTTGACATTAACCTTTCATATTGTTGAGTTATCAGGGACACTTCTGTGTTTTTGTGTGTATACAGGAATGTTGAAGATATCATTGAGGAAAACGAGGTTGACGTGACGTTATTGAATCAGGGAATCCGTGTGTCCACCACGAAAAAGGATCCTAATTGACTTTACATTGGCATTGTTTCCGTGGTATCGACTTTATTAATTTTAACTCATTACATGCTGCCACCATGGAATGCGGTGTTAAGAGGTCGTGGTCATTTCACATATTTCTGTGAGATCAGGTTATTTCACCTTGTGAGTGAGTGAGTGTGTGTGTGTCATCGTGGCAAAGTGTGGTCCACGGCTGCCATGTACACACAGAACACACAGAACCATTATGCCATGTCTTAGTGGGACTGTCCAGTGATTTCAGGCTTTCCTGTATAGTAACTAATGCCGAAAACGTAGTGAACTAACTGCATGTAGGTGCAGGGTGGCAACGCGTCTCCCTGCTCCAGCTGCAGGTAGCTCGTATGGATCGATGTTATTTATTTCTTGGATCTTCTCCAAATACCTCAGTTTGAATCATGATAACACGGCAAAAATGTCACACAAAGCACGGTAAATGAGATGGAGTTTAATTACACTGGGGTAGCCTAATTAACGGGAAACACAGGGATTGGTAGGTTTTGAAAGATAAAAAGAGAGCGTCCTCTTGGCTTCTCACATGGTAATATTATTTTAAAAAATATGGGTTGCATACAGTAGTAATTCGACCTAGTCATAAAATGCTATTAGGCTAAATAGTAGCTCCGTGGAGCCATGGACCGGCTGATAAGCCATCTTTCCCAAATCTGCAGATATTACAGTATTTTGGTGATAATCACTGCTCCTCCCCGTGGACAAATTAATCATTGCAACTGGTTTTCACACAGGTCTCTAGGGGCGTTACAAGTCAGGGCTGCATTTCCTATGTCATCACGGGGGATTAAATTAACTCCACGGAGCAGACCTGCCGAGGTTCAGTCATGGAAACAGGGGAACTTTTGAGTGGCTCCTACTGTATGCTGGCCCTAATCAGAGCCTCGAGACTAAATTGGTGCATTTTTAAATAAAATATTTCTGAAAATTAGTCATACAAAAATTTCTTGTCTTGATATGGGCAAGATTCATGGGAATATCTATTAGTTAATTTTTCACCCTATTTGTAGTGTTTTGCCTACGGGGATGTAAGTTTGTTTACAGAGTGATAACTATAATTAAGCTGCTAGATAGGCAGGGCTATCATACCAAAATATAAACTAGAGACCTGTAGAGGTCAGCCAGCTTTGATTCAGCCGTTTTGTAGTTCTCTGTTGTCAGCCATTTTATTTTGTAGGCCAAATGGCCCTTTGATTATCACACCCGCCTTTGTCTTTCTCTCTCTCTCTCTCTCTCTCTATCTCACACATACACGCACACACATATATACACACCAAGCTTGTATATAGTTAGTTAGAATTTGTGTGTTTGGTTTTGCTTTGCTTACTTTATGAACAAATATATTTTTTTGGAATCATACCTGCTGTCTTTTTAATGTTGCACAAGAATGAGTGAATAGTCAACCTCTCCTGTGTCAAGAGCTCCAAAATCCTTCCTTTACTATTAAATTTGGTTATTGTTAGTAATTTAATTATAAATCAAAATTCCAAATTAATAGTTTAGTGAATTTTTTAACACTGTTATCTTTAACTGGCTATCATTTTCCCTTTTCGGGAATGGTGCCCCACAGGGTGATTAAATGTAAATTAAGACATCATTTAACATAATATGGAAACCATTTATTATTGCCACACAGTGCTAAGTCCTTTTACCCAGATGGTGCTCTTACTACAAACCCCCCTCCTTTGAAAGCTTTCTTCATCTGTTAGTCTAACAATAGGTAGACTTATACACAGCAGAATGAAGGATGAACAAACTATCTTTGCAGAACATATTTTTCCCCCTCAGATTCCCCTTAATATGTTTTTAAAAATACAATACTGTTTATACTATGGTTTGGCTGAACACTTGGAAAATGTTTATTATTTGCTGAGAGATGTGCTTCCAATTGCAAGTGGACCTTGACTGAGAGAATAGGTAATCATTGCCTTGTTATGTGCTCCTATAAAGAGTACCATCATGCTCATATATGGTCTGGACAGGTCCCCACAGAGGTTGCTGCTGCTGGAAAGCACAAGTTTCATATTGTGCATGCACATATGAAGCAAGATGAGCCTTAGCATGAGCATGTGCAGGTGCTCATCCAAATAACTGTAGTGTAATGTAATGTAATGGTTGCAGCCGCAGGTCTCAAAGATAAACACTCCTGTTAGAACCAGGCACATATACCCCTCTTCCATCAACATGAACATGGAAAATCTTGCTAAAAACAGGTGATAGACTCCTCTCTCATCGCCAGTAGACCACAGCTGTAAATACAATATGCCTTTCTGTGTGTGGGTTTGGGGTTTTTTTGTTTGATTTTGGTGTGTCACAGTCGATGTCAAGGACATGCCAGAAAACAGGTTAGTGAACAGTTTAAAGCAGCATGGAGGCCAGTGAAAGCTTTATGGTGCTTATTTCTTTATATCTCTCAGTTATTTAGCCCCCTTTTTAAACTCAGTGTTAACTAATTAAGAAGGATGTTTAAGTGTTGCTTGACAAAGATGGACAGTATTTCATACCGGATAAGGGTCTGAAATTAGTGCATTTGCCCAGGTGTTGTGTTTCCATCAATGCCCCCAATATGAAGACTCACTGTAACCCTTCTCAATACATTAAAAAGCCAAAAGTTTGTGGGTTTTAGCAGGCTTTTTCTGCAGGAAATGGGGCTATACACGCACACACACACACACACACACACACACACACACACACACACACACACACACACACACACACACACACAAACAAACAAACAAAAAATAAAACACTTACGTGGCCTCTGGATCATATTCTGCCCATATTTTCTTGAACTCATCCAAGTGCTGGGGGCCAAGGATGGACCAATCACGTGTCAGGTAGTCGAAGTTATCCATGATGACAGCCACAAAAAGGTTGATGATCTGTGAATGATAAAGGCAATCTGTTGTTGCTGTATGTTTGTCTGAGTATGTTTGCACACTCATTGGCATTGCACACAAGCGATTTGAGGTATACTATATGACATAAATGTCCTGTTGAAATGATTTCTTATTTGAATCCTTTTAAAGGAACACTTCATCCACAACATGACCATTTTTACGTGAGTTACTCACCGTGTGTTATCTTGAATTTGTGATGAATGCCTCAAAAGTGAATGGTGAATGCAAGAAAGGAGTCCATTCATCATAAATTAGACTAAGCGAGGGCATGTTTACAACGGCAAAACTATAACAGTACGTTCAAATCTTACATAACTTGTGTTTTTCCCAAACACATGCATTTTTACTACAAAATTACAATTTAAAACACATAAGCAGTCTCATGCATAGCCAAAGCAGAATGCTTGTAGGCGGAACTGTGTTTTAGTGAAATTGCACGTGTGTAGGAAGTGCTCCACTGTCTTTCAGGTTAACTCATATTGCAGCGGTGCCCGGATCGAGTGAAGTGCGTGGTTGTGCTGCTGCCGTGGTCCTGCCATCTGCCTCCTGCTGCATCATTAGTCATACTTCTACTGTTATTATTTCACATATGATTATTGTCACACATGTATACTATCAGATATTAATATATTATTATTAATTATAATATTATTACTTTTATTAATGTTGTTGTAAGCTACTGTCATTACCGTCTGTCCTGCATCTTTCTCTGTCTCTCTCTCTGTCTCTCTCTCTTTCTGTCTCATTGTGTCATACAGATTCCTGTTAATTTATTGTGTTGATCTGTTCTTTACGACATCTACTGCACGTCTGTCCTTCCTGGAAGAGGGATCCCTCCTCAGTTGCTCTTCCTGAGGTTTCTATCGTTTTTTTCCCTGTCAAAGGGTTTTTTGGGGGGAGTTTTTCCTTATCCGCTGTGAGGGTCCAAAGGACTGACCATAAATGACATTGGATAATACTGCAAAAGTTTTTGCATTCTTAGATGAATGAATGAATGAATGAATTTTATTTCGAACATGTGCAAAAAAAACCCAAACAAAACAAAACAAACAAAATTAAATTAAAAACATGCAAAAATGATCTTAAAGCACCATAAGCAATAAACCTAAACAATGTGTTACATGTCCGAAAAGTAGAGAAGAAGTTTACACTTACTAAGTCCGACCCCATAATCATAATTCACATGGGCTACACAATACAACACCAGTATTAACACTATTTACAATCAGTATTTACAGCAATCCACATATAATAATATCCCTATTCATATGAATATAAATATAAATATAAACAACTATCCCTACTTACAATCAATATTTACAACAATCCTAATATAATGCCATCCCTATTTATATACAACCCAGAACAATACAAAAATTAAAGCTGCCAAGCAGCGTTGGGCGGGACCTCAGCCCCTCACCGTCATCCTCCAGCTCTCGTGGACGGCGTGAATCGGCCTATTCGCGACAATAATCATATGTGTATAATAACAGTAGAAGTATGACACACACAGACAGACAGACATAGACGGCCGAGTTAGTGACATGCAGAGAGGGAGAGAAGGGAGAGAAAGAGGACAGAGGGGGTATAGAGAGAGAGAGAGAGATATGAATATGATTAATGTCACATATGTATACTATCAGATATTAATATATACTTCCCACATGTTGTACCACAATAGCCAGAATCATAAGTCAAACTCAATTTTAAAAACTGTAAAGGGTTCTTATGAAGGTGGTTTGAGCTTATATTTTGACAGTTGTAGACATAAGCCATGTGACCTAATGAAACTTTGACATGTGTGATGATCAAACAACACATCCATATTTGAAATCACGCGACGTAGTGAAAGCTTGAGTGATGTGTACTGGCTGCTGTGAGAATCTAAGTGCAGCAAACAGACACAAATATGTACTAGTTAATGTCAGTGGAGAAACTGAGCAGGACTACATGTATTCCAATTCTTCATGAGGTAAAAGAGTTTCACCAGGACATCTTGTATTTACAGGTTTTTGGTATCAGGCATTTCTTTCAAAGTTTTACGAATGAGCACCATGAGCTGGACAGTTTAATAAATGTTATACTTTCTTGTGTGTGTGACCACACACATTAACACACACTTCACTCTGACACAGACTGTCAGAGTGAAGCTTTTGTTATGCTAATTAAGGACTGCATGTGGCTGACAGGCAGAGAGCAAAATGGGCTGACAGTTTCTCAAACAAATCCTTCCAGATCCCAAACTGGGGTCTGATCTTCAATCTGAAAGCATCACCAGATAGATAAATTTGTTCTGAACGCATTGATATAAAGGTTGTATGTCTATGGACCAAAAAAGGTGCTTTAGTCACAAGTTTACGATGTGTCCTGCACCTTCTAACGCTTCTGCAATCCAAACCATTCCAGTTATGACAAAGTCCTTCACAACTAATGTTCACCAGGGGTAGATCTGTAATTTGTGCAAGTTTGAAGCAGTTATGATAAACGGTGTAGGAGCAAATATTTTTTGAGAGACAGAATTTGTGAAAAACGTCATCTTACATTCAAAGAACAACAGCGCACTTCCTGTTGGAGTTACGTCAGGGGTTGCAGCACGACATTTGTAGGTCTTTATGAGACGAACGAGACAGTTTTGGTTTGGTCTTTCTAAGTGGTTCCTACCCGTCGCACCGGCCATTTTAGTGTGTCTAGGTGGCACAACAAATCATCAGGAGGTTTTGGAAGACATCACCTGTAAGACGCCATTGAATCCAAACCATTCGAATGAATGATAAGTGACGCACAATAATTGATAAGGACAGGTTGATCAATAATGTGTTGAAGTTTGAAGCCGATACGATAAACGGTGTAGGAGAAGATGATTTTTAAAGGAATTTTTAAAAATTTGGCCGAGGTCCCTAATAATAATAATAATAATAATAATAATAATAATAAACATTACAGGAACAATATGGCAGGAACAATAGGGCCCTCGCCCGTTTGGCCGAGGTCCCTAATAGTAAACTCTACAGGAACAAGAGGGCCCTCGCCCGTTTGGCCAAGGTCCCTAATAATGACTATCCGAAGGTATAAACATCCCCATATAACACAAATATTAACACTTTCACCTATCCTCCTCCATATACCTCTCTAGAAAAGTGTTTTTGTACCTCTTTTTGAACTGATTTATGTTTGTACTTTGTTGTTTTTTTTTCAAATTCACCCCACAGACTGATATGCACACACTTTTCATTGTTGTTCGAATGCTGAGTATTTTAAAAGTTATTTCTCCTCTCAAATTACACACCCTTTCTCTTTCTTTGAACATGTTCTGCATATTGTTTGGAAGTAGTTTGTTTATTGTTTTATACATTACTTGTGCTGTTTTGAGTTTGAACAGATCCATAACCTTAAAGGTTTTCAACTTCAAATACAGTGCGTTGGTGTGATCTCTGTATCCTACATTGGATAACAAATTATATTAAGGTACTGTAATAAGCATTGATTAATGCTTAATATTTTTTGTTTCAAAAACGCCGTCTGTATTATATAACAACTTAATCTTAAACTCAGAGAGACACAATTACACAACCAGGCAAGCAACAGGTGGAAATTTTACACTACCCAGAGCAAGAACCAATGCAATAAAACGGACAATAGTGTACCGTGCAATACAAGAATGGAACTCTATACCAAGTCATATCAAGCAAGACAACAGCAAAACCAGGTTTAAATTTTTATTAAAACAGTATCTAATAACAAAGAATATTTTATAAATAATTTAATAGGTTATGATAAACTGCTGGGTAGTGAAAGCTTGTGTTTGACTTGCCATTGATATGAGTGTGAGAGTGTGGGATGCATGCAATGGTTTGGGATTTCCTGCCATTGAGATAAGAACTGGTGTTGGCTGTACGCATGTGCAAAAGTGAGCAAGTGTCATATCAATGGGAAATCATTTGGAAAATTATTGTGTCTCTCATGAGGAAATATGGGATGTCATTTTTACCTTTCTGTGGATAGTACAGACATTTTGTAGATTATGTACATTTTTATATCTGTCATGACGTGAAACTCAAACTTGGGAGCTTGTCCTGTCTGTATTTTGTGGTCTGGTGTTTGTTATGTGTAACTGTTTTCTTTGTTTGTCTGTGGCGTCATGTGATGTTATGCTGTATGCTGTATGTACCCTAACAAAAATGTATAGGTGTGATGGTTGTGGACCCCAGGAAGAATAGCTACGGTTTTCCGTGCTAATGGGGATCCAAATAAAATAAACCAAACCAAACCACTTAACAGTTAATAAGCACTTATAAGACAGAATAAGATGTTTATTAAGACTATATGTGTTAATTATAGCATAATTAACACAGTTATTATTGCTTATAGGAGCATTATAAGCTCTTAATAGAAACTTGATAACAGTTTATAAAGCTATCCTAAATATTAATTACGATGCCTATTTACATTAATTAATAGAAATAACTTAATATTAATTAATATTAATATTACACACACACATATATATAGTTATATATTAATTATAGAACAATAACCACATTTATTACTGGTTTTTAAGACACTATAAGACCCTATCATATTGAATTAATAAGGTGTTATTAATAGTTAATAATGATCCTTTGCAGCTCTAAAGTGAGAACAGTGTCGTATAAAGGTTAATAAATTATTAATATGCTCTCAGGGCTCGAAACTAACGGTGTCCCGACGTCAGCAAATAAAAAGTCAAAGCAATATTGAAATGGGTATTATTTACAATGTCATTACGTATGGGTATCTGAACATCACTTTTGTCGCTTGAATAATTTCAATAAAAACTTATGAACAGCAAAAATACAGTGGCTTTTGCTGCACCTGATCTGGCTCCACACATGCGCGCATGCACACACACAGAACTCAACTCTCTGCATGACGGTCATACTGGGTGCCACTTGCCAGCAATGCTTGTCACTCCACATCAGAGCACAGAACCTAGCAATGCTGAGATGGTTGAAAAAACCGATGCAAGCTCCTCCAGTGCCACTCCAGTTGGAATAGGATGCGACACTTGGCGTCGGGACTTTGAAGACGATGTTTCATCTGTTTCTGCCCCTGTGGTAAGTTAGTTTGTCAAAGTAGGCTATAGGCTAACGTAAGCTAGTTCTAGTTCTTTGCGATAGCTAACACTAACAACTTTAGCTAATCATGTACATGATGGCCTTACAAAGTTATAAAATGTGACTGTGTTCTAAATTTGAATGTTCATGACGGTAACATTACAGTTAATCGGAAGAGGTGTACTCGGTTCATTCAGTCAGGAATAATTAGGCTAGCAACTTTAGCTACAGAGATGAAGGTCATGCTTGAACTAGCAGCCAGTCATATTTCTAAATTTCCTACAGGTAAGCTGAGTATAATGAACACCCAGATAACAGTAGTATGTTAGAACCTTAGTGTGTAACTGTGACACTCAGAGACATTGACTTTGACCACTATTAAGAGAGAGAGAGAGAGAGAGAGAGAGAGTGAGAGTGTGTGTGTGTGTGTGTGTGTGTGTGCATGCGTGCGTGCATGCGTGCGTGCTTGTGTGTCGCGGCTCATGGAGGGTGCTGCTAGAAATAGCTTCAGTAGCTAAGTGCATTGCTAATGACATTCTGTGTGAGTTAAAGTGAGTGAAATGTGTGTGAAGATGCATCTGGTTGAGATACAAGAGTGACAGTAAATGTGTGAAGCAAGATGAGCAGAGTGAATGCGTTAGGAGCATCGATGAGCTGTGTGTTATGTTGAGCAGGCTAATGGATATAGGCTCCTGCTGATTTGCTAACGCCATAGCCTGACCTCATTCCTCTCCATCAGTAAGGTTAAAGGAGCATTTCATATATGTTTGCTATTGAAGTTTGTATCAGGCTCAGTGTGTAAGTGTTTTATTATCACTCTTGTGAAACCGAGAGTAATTCAGTACAAGGCTGTGGATTAAAAACAAGGGAAGTTAGATTAAATGTGTTTATGGATTTAATTCTGAGTCTTCTCTTTCAGAGGGATGGGCTGACATTGTAGATGGTGTCAGATGAACTACAGAAGACGACCCTGGCTCTTGTAGCCATGCAGGTAAACAAAATAAACTCCCTAGAGAGGAATTAATATGCTACGGTGTATGTTTAGCAATTGTGACAGTGAAAGTTTTTTTCTTCTGTATTTCAGACAGTCCCAGGTCAGCATCTGAAGCAGCTCCTGGACACCTTCTCTAGTGTAAAACTCAACAGGAAACAAGTGGATGATGATGACTTCCAAAAAGTGAAAGATAAACTACTCAATGGCTTCTGTGACAACCTCACCACGCGGTTTGGCAACCTTGATGAGGATGTCTTGAAGGCTGCTGCCACCATGTTTGACCTAAGCAACTGGCCTGAAGACATCACTGACCTGGCCACCCTTGGCCGACCGATGTTGGGACTTTTGTCACTCACTTTCAGAAAACTGACGCGTTACAGGGAGCTTTGTGGAACATTGTATTCACGAACAGTCAATCTAAGTATCAAAACTTTTGAAAAAGCCAAATGAACTCAGATCTGTCTTTTTTTTATTAAACTCAACTATGGGGTTCCGATCTTAGGGTACCTTAGGGTTTCCAATCCTTTTGTCCTGTTTTTGACAATAGTGGTTGCATTAAAAATCAATATGAAAAGGAAATATGTCCTTATGGTGTGTTTTCACCACCATTGGTAGGCTGAATTCTCAGAATAAAGTAGCTAACGCTGAATAAATCTGCTCAAATTTTTACGTTCAAATAACTATTGTTTGTCTTAGCATACCATTTTGAGGAAATTAGATTACCATGAGCCTTTGCTAAAGAAAATAATAACATACTAGAGTGAAAAAAAAGAAAAACGCATCAGAATTCTTTAATGTTGAAATAATGATTGATATCTGGATGTTGCAATAGGTGCATAATTAATAGAATTATTAACTTCAGTGAATGCATAATAAAGAGTTTATGAATGTCAACAAGACACTGTTCCCACTTTAGATCCAGTAGCTGCAAAGATGCATTTTAAGCTGTTAATAAGTGCATATTAATAAATTATTGACCTTGATACGACACTGTTCCCACTTTAGATCCAGTAGCTGCAAAGATGCATTATGAGCTGATAAGAAGTGCATATTAATAGTTTATTAACACCTTATTATTTAATTTTATAGGGTCTTATAGTGTCTTATAAACCAGTAATAAATGTGGTTATTATCCTATAATTAACCCTTATAAATTATAATTAATGTAAATAGACATCTTATTAATATTTAGTATAGGTTTATAAACCGTTACCAAAGTTTCTATTAAGTGCTTATAATGCTCCTATAAGCAATTAGTCCAGGGGCCAAGGGGCTAATTTTCCACAAATTAGTTTCTAGTTTACATTTTGGTATGATAGACCTGCGTATCTAGTAGCTTAATACATTTTTTTGGATGATCTTTGGGTCCTCCCCAAAATTGAAAATAGTCAAAATTGAGGCTTCTCCAAAAGGGACAGTGTCTGCCTTATCACATGAATCTCGGGAAATAATTATCAGAACGTCACCAAATTTGGACTGAATGTTCACAGACAGTTGCTGCACACAATGCAGTAAAGATATCATCAGTAACTTGCTCCTTTTAAAAAATATATACACCTAAACACACATGAATTATAGGCGGACATGGAATAAGGAATAAAAAATCCAAAAGGCATGTATATATGTGTTTGCCATTATTAATGTAAATAAGCCAATCACCCAAAAACTGCATTTATATGTGACAAAGAATGTCATCTTATCATAAAAGTAGGTTATTAGATTATTCATCTCACCATCTGATGTCACTAGCCCCTGACAGGTAGCTAGTGCAGCCAGAACTTCAAACAGACAAATAGAATGGGGCCATATTAGTCCAGGGGCTAAAGGGATCGTTTTCACAACTTGGTAGGCCCCTATCACCCACGGGGACCGAACAATTTTGGCATTTTTATCTCTCTACAGGTCTCTAGTTTATATTTTGGTATGATAGCCCTGCCTATCTAGTAGTTTAATTACAGTTATCACTCTGTAAACAAACTTACACCCGTGTAAGCAAAACACTACAAATAGGGGGGAAAATTAACTAATAGATATCCCCATGAAACTTGCCCAGTTGATCACTCATATTAAGACAAGTATTTTTTGTATTACAAATTTTCTGAAATATTTTATTTAAATATGCACCAATTTTGTTAATGAAGACAATCACAACAAGGGGAAATTGATTACGCAGTTACTGTGCTAACACTCAGTGTTACTGTAGCCTACAGTAGGCCTACTAGCACTCAGAGCTTCCCAATTGCTATTTGACCCATAACTAGGAGGCAAAGTGAGTGCTACCGCTTGCCTAAGGTGGACTCCCAGGCTAGCAGAGGGAAAGAGATGTCTTATTTCTCCATTGTACGCCGTCCTAAAATAGGGGGGGCCCACCTGCTGCCCTCATCCTAACAAACACTCAGAGCTACTATACTGAAATTGAATGTTAGCGGAGAGCATGGAGAGACAGCAATGGCAGACTTCGAATCAGGTGGAGAAGAGACGGGAGCTGTTGCTGGTGAGTCCTTAAAACAGAGGGAGAGATGGCATAAGGCACAGAGATAATGTCAACACCAGGAACACGAATTAGAATTTAGGCCATCTAGAGCCGTTATTAAGTATAGCACTTACTCTGTCACATCATTCATTGTCCACATCACTATCATTCAGCACCGGAAAATATTCGAGCTCATTTGCCTGGTTGCTGCAGGTTTGTAGTTTACACATGTCTGTGCAATGCAGAACATTTTGCAGGCATGGCCATTCTGAAAGTTTACATGTTTGTGAGCAGGAGCATGATAGTATGGCCAATACAGCCTCTGGTGCAGGTGTACCTCACATCCACTCAATGGCCAGATCCTCATCATGGATCTTCCATCCATGATCCTTTGGATTTGGTACACTTGGATTGCACTCCAGACTCCTCCACCAGATAGCAGGCTGATATTTTGCTCGCAAGGCATGCATGTAGAGACAATCTTCACAAGGTGGAAGCTGACTGGAATCTATTTCTCCACGCCTTGCACAAAATAGCTGGTAGCGAAGCGTGTTAACTTTAGTTGTGTTTGTGGAAGGCAGGTACATCTGACATGTGACCCCCTGGAGCTTTCCAAATAGGTCATCTGAGACCTCCCAGGAGCTTCCCAACTCTCTGAATGTGTCTTGGCAGGTCTTGTTAGTCTTCAGTTTTTTAAATATGGCTGACTTCCCACAGCCACTGAAAGAGCTAACTGTATAAGAAGCTGTTTGGGGGTCATCAGGTGGGAACCTCCTTTCACCAGTGTTTCGTCTAGTTGGTCCCACGACACCTCCAGGAGGCTAGACAGTGATCTCTGGCGTCCCAGAGACACTCCCCTAATGCCAGGTCTCACTGCACCCTGCACCAACCCAACAACCTCCTTTATCTTACTTACACATGGCTTTCTCAGCCCCAACAGCACTGCCACCTTCAACCAAACCCAGGCTCCGTACATGCGAGCTCCAGGTAGAGACAGTGCTGATACTACCTTTCTTAGCACATTCACCATACTCTATTTCACACATTGCATAGCATAACTCCAATATAAGCTAAAGCTAAAGGAGATAGAGAAGATAAACTCACAGGGTCAGCAAACACACTCACCTTGCAGCATGGTCTCAATCAAAAGGATTTCAAATAGGCCACTCCCACACTTAAATAACCTTCCTCTTCCTGGATTTTCTCCTGAGAGGACTGATTGGTGGATCTCTCCACCTGATCTCAAGGAGTCATGTACCCTGCTTAGTACTTCCCCCTGCTGGCCCCCAACTGACATTATCCCTCCTCATCCAAATCCACTGACTAGCTCTGGCTGCTTCATCTGACATTTCCTTCACTGTCCTCCTCAAACTCTGTTCCCGCACTCTGAGTTCCCCCAGGAGCAAGACAGCTGATCTTGCTCTGAATCCCCTACACCCCACTTCCACTGGACAAATCTTAGTCTTCCATCCTCGCTGCTCAGCTTCTGCTCCTAAGTCTGCATATCAATCAATTTCAATCAATTTTATTTATAAAGCCCAATATCACAAATACAATTTGCCTCACAGGGCTTTACAGCATACGACATCCCTCTGTCCTTTAGACCCTCACAGCGGATAAGGAAAAACTCCCCAAAAAAACCCCTTTACCGGGGGAAAAAAATGGTAGAAACCTCAGGAAGAGCAACTGAGGAGGGATCCCTCTTCCAGGACGGACAGACGTGCAGTAGATGTCGTACAGAACAGATCAGCATAACAAATTAACAGTAATCTGTATGACACAATACAGTAATCTGTATGACATCCTCGGTAATGACAGTAGCTTACAACAACATTCATGAAAGTAATAATACTGTCGTTATAGTTCTGGCTACTGTGGTACAATATGTTTAAAGTATATATTAGTATCAGGCAGTCTACATGTATGATAATATCATATGTCTATAATAGCAGTAGAAGTATGACTAATGATTAATGATGGCAGCAGCAGCAGCAGGAGGCATCTGGCAGGACCACGGCAGCAGCACAACCACACACCTAAGCTTTTTTCTTTCATAGACTTCTTCCACTGAGTCTTCCCAAGGAACTGTCAGCTCAATGAAATAAACTATCCGTTGACTCACTGACCACAACACTATGTCAGGCCTCTGCTTGGTACAAACTATTTTCTGGGAAACAACAAGCTTTCCCCCTAAATCTACTTGCATTTCCCAATCACAAGCACCTTCTAGGTGGTCACACCCTTGCCTCCTTACTAACTTATCCCTTCTGTCTGTTCTTGTCTCTCCCTCACGGACAAACTGAATTGCTAAACTCCTATTCTTAAAACCCTCTGAATTTCCCTTTTTCGTTTCCCTTTGATGTCTGCAGCTAAACTTTTCAACACCTGGTTGTCACGATGTTTATCGTACTCATGACCAGCTAACTTTGTAGCCTGACAAAATATGCTTTAAGCTTGCAGTACCTGAACACAATGGGCATGATGGGTCCCCATTTACCCACGGTTTTAGGTTCTGGGGGGTTGGTAACACATCGTATGTAGCCCCTACCAGGAATCTAATACAATTCTCCTCCATACTCCACAGGTCCCTCCAACTAAGCTTCCTCTTCTCTACACTTTCCCAATTCAACCACTGTCCCTGTTTAGCCTGGGCCACTGCCTTTGCACCCCTTACTATCTCCTCCTGTCTACGTATCTGTTCCAAAACCAGCATTCTTTTATCTCTGAGACCTGCTTTATTCCATCACGGTTTGCCTGGGCCAAGCCCCAGGCCTCCCTGGCCAAACTGAACATTACCTACAATCTCCGCATGGCTAAGAGCTGTCTCTGCCTCCTGAACTGCCGTTCTTGGGTTCCACTTCCTCCCCTTGGTTGGATTTGGAACCACACTCCTGACTACCACGTCCTTACTCACGGATAACAAGAGCTCTGTCCTGACCATGGTACATTTAAATTCCTCTGTTAAACTAGATACTGGCAGCTGAAGTGTCCCTTTTCCATACAATGCAACACTACTTAGGCACCTAGGAGCGCCCAACCACTTCCTAATATAGGAACTAACCGACCTTTCAGTTCTCTCCACAACGGATACTGGAATTTCATAAATTGACAATGGCCACATTAACCTGGGATATAGCCCAAATTGAAAACACCACAAAGTCAACTTTCTTGGCAGTTCTGATTTATTTATTCTATCCAATCCTGCAGCCACATCTTTTCTAAATTTCACCACCTGTTCTTCATCATTCAACTCTACATTGTACCACCTACCTAAGCTCTTTACTGACTTTTCCCTAATTGTTGGGATTTCCTCGTCATCTATGACAAACTTCCTGTCACTTAACTTCCCTCTATGTATCAAGATGCTTCTAGACTTACTAGGCTTGATCTTCATGCTGGCCCACTTCAGGTTTTTATTTACCTTCTCTAGTAGCCTCTTTGTACATGGCATTGTTGTGGTCACCAGTGTCATGTCATCCATGTAAGCCCTAAATGGTGGAAGATGCAACCCGTTCTGCCGTCTCTCCCCACCTACCACCCACTCAGAAGCCTTGATAATTACTTCCATCACCATAGTAAATGCTAATGGAGAAATTGTACACCCTGCCATGATGCCTATATCTTGCCTCTGCCAACCTGTTGTGAAACCTGCCATACTTACACACAACCTAATATCCTGAAAGTATGCTTTCACTAAGTTAACAACTACCTGTGGCACTTTGAAGTAGTCAAACACACTCCAAATGAGGCTATGCGGTACTGAACCAAACGCATTTGCAAGATCTAAAAATATTATATGCAGGTCCCTTTTTTTAAATCTTCGCTGCCTGAATCTGATGCCAGATCATGCTAGTATGCTCTAAACACCCTGAAAAACCTGGTATTCCTGCCTTCTGCACCATGGTATCTATTAAAGGTAGGATTTGGAGGATTTTCAAACAAAACAAAATATAGATATACACAAATGAAATCCTGCTTAATCATCACCTATGGGCTTCTACTCATGTGTGGTGGTGACTCTGTTTAACTGTATTTTGATGTTTTTGTGAGCTCGGACCGTTTCTGGGCGGAGATTTCTCCAGCCAGTGAGAGAGCACAGGTGCCGTGCCCGAGCATGCACCAGCGCAAGCCTTGCCTGAACCTCTTCTGTGAAGCCTTCTTCCATACCTCCGGGCTCCTTACACCCGGGAGAGTTGAGCCTGATAGGAGGGGCCGAATTTGAATGTGTGTTTACAAACAGCAACAGAAAATCCTCCGGACCCTACCTTTAAGCTATTCCTTTCTAAGTAGCTAGCTAATTCCTGCGCTACTACACTAAAGAAAATCTTCCCCTCTACATTCAAGAGAGAAATCATCCGGAATTGGCTAAGGTCCACAGACTCCTTCTCCTTAGGAATGAGGACACCCCCTGCCCCACGCCATACTCTTGGGATAATTTGTTTCTCCCAAACTATTCTTGGCTGTTTCCACAAAAATTTAAGAATATCAGGTGCACTTTTATAAACCCGGTAGGGGACTCCATTAGGCCCTGGGGCCTAAGAAGCCTTTGCATGCCTAACCACCTCCTGAACTTCCTTCCACCTAGGTGGCCTGACATCCATCTCATGCTCTATTTCTCCTAATCAGTGGCGATTGCTCTAAGACTGCAAGGGAAGCCCAGCTTCCCCTTAAAATGTCAAAAAATAAGTGGTCAAATATGTACTGTTGTGTTTACATTTCATTGACTAAATATGCGCTAGAACGCGTTCAACTTTTGTTCAGAATCAGCTACTTATCACTTATCTGACGCGACTTTCTTCTCATTCATTCCTGTAGCGTCACAGTGCATTTAACAGTGTAGAAACTCAGCGTCCAAAGACTTCAGTGGGGAAGCATAGAGTGGGTTGTTCCACTGCAGCGAAACTAGACAGTCATTGGATAAATGCTTGGCTTTGTCCCACCCATCGGACGCTCAGCATCTCTGGGGGTCTATGGGGCAGTGGGCTGGCCTCGGCTGGCCTGGACACTGGGCTTCTGCGTGATGATTGGATGATCTGTCTGAGGCTGAATCCCTTTTTGATTGACAGCGAAATGAGCGAATCAGCGATCTTGAAATATAAACCATCACTGGAGCGATTTTCAAGTTTCATTCCGTTGTTCCGAGTTGGTGTGGAGACTTTTCCAATCCTCTTAGTGACTTTTTCTTTGTTAAAAATGACTAGCGACAAATCTAGCATCTTTTTCTGATGTTATTGGAGACTGTACTCGTGTTTGGAGACTCTGACTTCTGTCGCTCTACAGTTACTGTCCCCAACGAACAGCGGGTGCTGCTGTGAGCCCCTCCACCGTCCCAAAGCACTCACACGCGGTCACACTAGCCTCCCGCAGCAGCCCCAGCTAGCGAGCGAGCGAGCTAGCAAGCTGCACATAATGGCAGACAATTTGAATATTGTCGACCGGATATTGGCGAAGCCAAACAGCAGGGCAGATCAACACCTCAGATTGATTTGGTGCGAGGGGTGGGGAAAAGTAACAGTTCTGTTCACCCATCTGAAAATCTTTGAGGTGTGTTTTGCTGTGGTTCTATGGCATGAGTGTGGTGGAAAAACAACTATCCTATTCTTCTCTAAATCTGAATATGTATTTCTCAAATATTCTTCAACCTCTAGCCTTTCTGCTGTAAGCTGCTCTCCCTTTTCCTGGCTGAACAATCCTTTAACAAACTTAAAAGGGTCCCTGAAAACACCTGTCCTTACATGTTCTTTCTTCATCCTCTTTTTCCTGAGATGCTCTGCCCTTCTAAGAACTGCTTGCCTGCTTCTCAGCTCCTCTTGCAACACCTTAATTCCCTCCCTTTCATCTTCTGTAGCCTTTTTCCACTATTCCACTATTCTTTAACTGTGTCCTTTCCTTAACTAACTTCTCTATTTATCTTTGCCGCCTAGACTTACCTGACTGTACCTTCTCACCCCTCTTTCTCTCATGCGCCCCAAGCCTCTCTGCATCATATGAGTAAATTATATCTCCCATATTTTCTAACCTTTCGATTGCATTTCCTCGAAGCTTGTTTAAGATTACTGAGAAATCTCTATTAACGATCTCTCATTCTTTACTGTCATTTGCCCTGGGCCATCTAATTCTAACCTTTTGCTCCATGGTTCTCTCTCTGACTTGCATACTGACCTCAGTATCACCTGCATCCTCTCCATCCCCTCCTCCTCCTCAGTGGCAGTGTTACTGATATCCTTCTACCTGTCACTGGACTTCATCCGACTGACTTGACTGACTTCTTAGGAAGTACTGATCAAGGATTTTTAAAAAAATTGTATATACTTCATTAATCCCCGAGGGAAATTCAATTTTTCACTCTGTTGTCAGTTACACACAGGTCCGAACACAGACATGCACAAACAGGACCTATACATGCACTAAGTAGACAGATTTCAGAGTGGGGCTGCCCATGACAGGCGCTCCGAGCGGTTGGGGGGTTTGGTGCGTTGCTCAAGGGCACCTCGGCAGTGCCCAGGAGGTGAACTGGCACCTCTCCAACTACCAGTCCACGCTCCATATTTTGGTCCTGACGGGGACTTGAAAAGACGACCCTCCGGTTCCCAACCTAAGTCCCTATGGACTGAGCTACTGTTGCCTCAGCAGGTGGCCCCCCTATTTGAAGTGTTTTGCTTACACGGGTGTAAGTTTGTTTACAGAGTGATAACTGTAATTAAGCTACTAGATAGGCAGGGCTATCATACCAAAATATAAACTAGAGACCTGTAGAGAGATAAAAATGCCAAAATTGTTCGGTCCCCGTGGGTGATAGGGGCCTACCAAGTTGTGAAAATGATCCCTTTAGCCCCTGGACTAATATGGCCCCATTCTATTTGTCTGTTTGAAGTTCTGGCTGCACTAGCTTCCTGTCAGGGGCTGGTGACATCAGATGGTGAGGTGAATAATCTAATAACCTACTTTTATGATAAGATGACATTCTTTGGCACATATAAATGCAGTTTTTAGGTGATTGGCTTATTTACATTAATAATGGCAAACACATATATACATGCCTTTTGGATTTTTTATTCCTTATTCCATGTCCGCCTATAATTCATGTGTGTTTAGGTGTATATAGTTTTTAAAAGGAGCAAGGTACTGATGATATCTTTACTGCATTGTATGCAGCAACTGTCTGTGAACATTCAGTCCAAATTTGGTGACATTCTGATAATTATTTCCCGAGATTCATGTGATAAGGCAGACACTGTCCCTTTTGGAGAAGCCTCAATTTTGACTATTTTCAATTTTGGGGAGGACCCAAAGATCATCCAAAAAATTTTATTAAGCTACTAGATAAGCAGGTCTATCATACCAAAATGTAAACTAGAGACACAGAGGAAGTCAAAAATACCAAAATTGTGTGGTCCCTTTAAGTGACACCAAAATCTGCCTTGGCCCCTGGACTAAATTATAAGTCAGTCAGTTATGCTGTAAAAAACACTTAGTCTTATTAATGTTAATAAGCATCTTATACTGTCTTTTAAGTGCTCATTAACTGTTAATTTGTGCTTATTAGGCATTAATTAGCGCTTATTACAGTACCTTAATATAAAGTGTTACCCTACATTCTTTATTGTCCGTATGACTCTTTTTCATAATCTGCATAATGGCTGTAGGGTGGTTTTGTAAGTTTTTCCCCAGACCTCTACACAGTACAGTACACAGTAATTGTGATCCAGAATGTGTTTTGACTTTCCCAGAACTGCAGTGCAGATGAATATATGAATATAGTTTTGCTGTTGTTAAACATGGCCCCTGATTATTTCAATTGTTGAAGAATGTTAGTCCTTTTAGATTCTCTGTTCACCATGGAGGCAAGGAAAACAATTTACTGCAACACAGGGTGAGTAATTGAAATGCAAATGGTCACTTTGAGGGTGAAGTTTCTTTTATTAATTGTCTTCAAATAATAAAAGATGACAACCCAGAAGCAGTGATTTACCACAGTGTCCCAAAAAATGTCCATTTAACATAAATTACTAAGTGTATTTATGTGACTGGACATAGAAATGAGTGAATAGAATGCACAGCCACTGGACAACACAGAGAACTTCTTTATACAAAAGATGTTTTTGTGAGGCGTAGACCTCTCCAGACACCTCACTCTCAACTCAGCAAAATTTATGCTAACTTATGCTATTTAAGTTATCTGAAAATATCAGCTATACCTTTGTGATTAATATTGGACAAGAATTATAATGTACAGCTTTGAGAAACTCATCAGGATAAGCAAATCAACTGTCGGAGTTGTGCACTCTCCTCCTGCTGACTCTGCTAACTGGCTGGTGAAGGTTTTCAAATGTTAACATTAGGGGAAAAAATCTATGAAAAAGTGTAAAAGATCAGCTCCAGCTATAATCCTGACTGCATGGACAAACAAAAACCTCTCTGTGTCCTTATCTGCATCAGAGGAGTCACAGAGGCAAACATGGAGGGATCAAACATCAGGTAAGATCTCTGCCACATCAATGTTCTCTACCGAGCATTTTGCAAGCCAACGTACAGGTGTTGGATAATAAAATAGACAATCTCTGTGCCTTCATCTCCCACACCCTGGCAAGAGTAGGAGTGATCAGCTCTAGTCTGGGAGAGGCATACCGAAGGACATGCAGCCACTCATCCGCCAGTGCACCCACCCCAATCGAAGTGCGCTGACTGCTCAGGGAATACAACAAGAGAACACTGAGCAAGAGGTTTTGTAAGACATGACCTGTAAGAGGCTATAAAATCCAAACCATTCGAGTAATGACAAAGTTATACAGAAGATCTGATAAGGAGGATTTGATCTGTCATGTGTACAAGGTTTAAGCGGATACGATAAACGGTGTAGAAGATGGTTTTTGAAGAAAGAGCGGTTTTGAGACGAAATTTTACTTTGAAAGGGCAAATAGCTCACTTCCTGTTGGGTTTAGGTCATGGGTATTTGTAGGTCTCGATGAGACGAACAAGCCAGTTTTGGTTTGATCTTTCTATGTCATTCCTACAAGCCACAGCGGCCATTTTAGTGTGTCTAGGTGGCGCTAGAGAGCCCATTTTGGGACTTTATGGATTGATTTTTTCATTGAATAAAATTATTTGCCAGTCTTGACAGGCGTGCCAATTTTGGTGAGTTTTTGAGCATCTTTAGGGGGTCAAATTCCAGCTCAAACATGCGGCGGGAGAAAGAAAGAAAGAAAGGAAAAAAGAAAGAAAGAAAGAATAATAAACGCTACAATACAATAGGGTCCTCGCTCTTCAGCCGAGCTCCCTAATAAACACACCAGGAACAACAGGGACTTCGTCCTTCGGCCGAGGTCTCTAATTAGAGACAGGCCTATAAATGTGATGGTTTGACTTAGAATCAAAACACTCTTTTCCCAATTTATTTTGAAACCCAGAGCCACCGGATATGATGCAAGCCGTCTGGTGTGTGCCTGAATTGCCACAAACCAGTCGTATATGTTACCCTTCTCCATGAGAGATGCAATTGCAGATTCAGTGCATTTTACACAGACTTAATTAAAGTCTGAACGGGAGCACCAAATATTTGTAAATTATGCCCTAAAAAGCAAACCTTGGATATTTTCTGTGTGGGGGATAAACAGGGATGTGACAATATGAATCCTCTAGATCTATAGATGTTCACCAGTTCTCAGGATGCACAAATTGTATTAAAGCTGCATGTGTTAACATTCTGATCTTATACTGTCTCATGTATTTTTTCAGAGCACATTGATCTAATATCGGCTCTCCAGGACAGGAAAATGCCTTGAATAGGAACTGCTCTAGCTCTGCTCTAGCGGTGCCACCTGAATACCTCCATGTTTTGCAGAGTTGTTATTTCCTCCTGCAAAATATGAGCCTTTTCTCCCCAAGCCAGTGACTGCAATATCCCATTAAAACAGTGTGGATGCAAACTGGAGTCTGTGGCCCCTGTTTGCAGTCTCCATTGTCCAATCTGATGCTCCACATGCCTGCCACTGTTGTGCACAAAATTGTGTCTTGGACCCGAATTTTCATCAATCCGTGTGACCGTGGCAAGGCATCAAACTTAGGTGTACCGCAACAAAACAGAAAGTACTTTATAACTCCAGCATACATTGTCCAATCTTCCCCAAACTTCACAGGATTAATGACAGTCCTGCCCTGACCACATTCATATGCCAATATCCGGTATTACACTTAGTGCCACCTTATGGCAACGGGAAGTACATCTTTGCAGACACCTATTTTTCATGAACCTAAAATCTACATGCTGTGGTCGATATTTGTGGCCCGAGCACTGACTGCAGTTGGGCAAAGGCCCGATCAGACTGAAGGAATTATTAGGGCCGGAGCACCAAGCAGTGCGGGGACCCTATTGAAATGCAAGGTATTCTTATTCTTATCTGAAATAAATTGCCTTTGGGAGGGACTTAACATACTCAAAAACTCATGAAACTTTGCAGACATATCAGAAGTGGTGGAAAATTTGATATTTTATGGGTTGAATGCTTGGTTGCAAAAAATTGTCTCAGAAGTGCCCACTAAAAAAAAACAGCCCCTGTAGGTGATTGAACCCACATGTAGGACAATTGGATACCACATGGAACACTCCAAGATGAAAAAAAAAAGGATCTTGGATGCATGCTCTGAACCCAACAGGAAGTTGGCTATTTGAAGTTAATGTGCAATTTTGGTGCATTTTTGGCCATTTCCAGGGGTCCTAAATTAACGAACGCCTCATTTCATTCGATCGACTTCAAACCTTGGTCTGTCCCACCGAAACACCTTGATGAAGAAAATTTATCAGAAGCTTGAGTTGTCGTCAAACTCTGTGACCGTAGCAAGGTCAAACTTAGGGGTCTCGCCACAAAACAGGAAATAGTTTATAACTCCAGCATTTATGGTCCAATCTTCCCCAAACTTCACAGGATTGATGACAGTCCCGCCCTTAACACATTGACATGTCAATAATTAATAATAAATATAGTGCCCCCTGCTGGTAACAGGAAATGTCATGTTTTAGGCTTTGATGTACATCTCCTACAAAATTGACCAGATCCACCTTAAACTTGGTCAAAATAAGACATAACACCTTGATGATACTTATTGTGGAAACTGTGAGTTTTCGTGGAGGGGTGTGGCCATAGCCTGGCTGCGAATTTTGATGTTTTGCTGTAACTTGACTCCATACACGCATATCTTTCTAAGACTTCACACATATGTTAACACTCCAGCCATGAACACATCAATAGAGGAATTTTGAATCAACACCTACGGACTACAGAAAATTACAATTTTCAGTCCATCTTCTAGCAGTTCAATCAGACCCACCTCAAATTTGCTGATATAAAGTCCTAAGACCTTGATAATATTCAAAAATGAAGCTTTTGAGTTTTCATCAAATGCTGTCACCAGGGCAAGACCTTATTGGCCATGGTATAAAATGTGAGACAGTCATTCCAGCACTGTATGAAGATTATGCCATCTCAGTCCTGCATGAAGTGACTGACGTTGACAGAAATGAACTGCCTCTTCAGCCGGTGTCTTGCCAGCACCCCCGAGTTGCGTGAAGGTGCGATGCGAAGGCCCGTTCATCACTGCTTGAAGCTTATTATTTGGGCCCGAGCGACGACAAAGTCGTCCGTGAGGACCCTATTGTAATCGTGCTGTTTATTATTATTTATTATTAGGGCCCGAGCGACGACAAAGTCGTCCGTGAGGACCCTATTATAATCGCGCTGTTTATTATTATTATTAGAGCCCGAGCGACGACGAAGTCGTCCGTGAGGACCCTATTATAATCGCGCTGTTTTTTAGGGCCCGCGCGACGACTAAGTCATCCGTGAGGACCCTATTGTAATCGTGCTGTTTATTATTATTATAATTATCATTATTATTATTATTATTAGGGCCCGAGAGATGACGATGAAAAATTTTCGAAAACCCCTCCCCATTGGGGTTAGTTTGTCGTAGGCAAACGAAATTTGGTACACACATGTATCATACTCGGACAAAAAAGTCTCTAAACGTCATGGTAAAATCCCAACAGGAAGTCGGCCATTTTGTTTTGAATTTTTTCGTTACGGCGATTTCCACAAGTTAAATTTGAACAAACTCCTCCTAGGGATTTCGTCCGATTGACTTCAAATTTGGTACAGATCATCCTGAGAACATGCTGATCAAAACTTATTAAAAGCTTTTCTCTATGTCAAGGGGCGTGGCTGCTAGGGCCTGAGAAATTTTGGCGACTTTTCGATTTCTTGCCGCCTCTCCCGCCCACATACTTGATCTCAGCAGCTTCAAACTTGCTGAACATGATGATGGCTCCACCCCGAATGGCCAGATATGTTAACATCCCACCTTTCTCATATTGCCCCCCGGTGGTGACAGGAAGTGACCAGTTTTTACTTTTACATGTACGAATGACACAAACTTGACCGCATCAACTTAATTTCACTTCTAATGCATGCAGAACAAGTTGATGAAGCTACCTTATGAAAGCTGGGAAGCTACGTCTAATGGTGTCCATGTGGCGGCGTAGCGACTATCGATCCCTCGCCACTAATGAAAATTGATACACAGGTCAAGAATGGCGAGCTCTTACATCTGATAGGGGCGTCGACCATGGGGGGGACAAAATGCCTCTATAGCGCCCCCTTGAAATTTTCAAAAACCCCTCCCCGCAGGGTTTTTTTTTGGGAGTTGGAACACGAAAATTGGTACACATGTGTATTTTGACTTCTCATTTTGGCGTGATTTCCACATGTTGTATTTTAACGAACTCCTCCTACAGATTTTGTCCAATGAGCTCCAATTTCTTACAGATCATCCTGACACCATGCTGATCAAAAGGTATTAAAAGCTTTCCTCTATGTCAAGGGGCATGGCTGCGATGGCGCCTCCCTCGCCACCAAATACGTTTGGCTTTTTGATGACTTCATTGACCTCATATCCTCATGAAAATTGATGCACAGGTCAAGAATGGCGAGCTCTTGCATCTGATAGGGGCATCACCCATGGGGGGGACAAAATGCCTCTATAGCGCCCCCTTGAAATTTTAAAAAAACCCTCCCCATAGGGTTTTTTTTAGAGTTGGAACATGAAAATTGGTACAGATGTGTATGTTGTCCAGACGCAGATGAAAGTCTCTGGCACCAATGGTCTACTCCAAACAGGAAGTCGGCCATTTTGATTTTGACTTGTCATTTTGGCGTGATTTCCACATGTTGTATTTTAACGAACTAATCCTAGGGATTTCATCCAATCGATTTCAATTTTTTTACAGATCATCCAGAGACCATGCTGATCAGAAGTTGTGCTCTGCATGTCTGTAGGTTAAAGGGCGTGGCTGTTATGGCGCTGCCATTTTTGATCCATCGTCATGCATATTCAAGCAGGTCTCTCTCCCACATAATTCATCTAAAACTGCTTCAAAATTTCTGTACGTGATAAGAGCCCTGCCCTCAACGCCTCCATATGCTCGTAGGCAATCTCGCTCATGGTGCCCCCTTGTGGAAACAGGAAATGCCATCCTTTACACTGACAAACACGAACCTCAAGCTCCTGACCTGATCAACTACATTTTGTGGCCACATGACGATCAAGTGGATGAATCTCCACAGTGACACATGTGTCCTGTCATGTTGCAGGCTGCCGCCGTGGCGGTGGCGACTTTTCATCCTTCGCCACGGAACGTCACCTTGGTATAAATCCTTCATGCATTGTCTGATTTGCTCGAAATTTCACATGTATGATGAGGGTCCACCCTGAATGCACCTGGCTAAATCTGGTTACGCTCGTAGCGCCACCTGGTGGATGAACGAAACATTGCCGGGGTTTTTTGCTCCTGCCAGGTTTTTTCTCCCTGCTCGCTTTGCGCCACAGCTCCCATGTGCCTCAGGCCCCGCGGTTGCATGGGGGAGTGAGGGCCCGATCACAGCTGCTTGCAGCTTTAATTATTATTGTTACTATTATTCTTACGAACATTTAATCCCCAATTTTGCCCCTTTCCCAAATTCAAAAACTCACCAAATTTGGCACATGCGTTCGGTCTGGCGAAAAATTTGATATTTCGGCAGTGTTGTACGTGGACGGGGCCAAATGGTGACATAGTGCCCCCTAGAAAATTTCGTGCCTCGAGCCCTGCCTGTGAGTTTCACCTACACGCATGAAAATGGGTGGGCTCATAGAACATGCCAAGATGCACAAAAAATCCTCTTGGACCCATGCCGTAAACCCAACAGGAAGTCAGCCATTTTGATTTGAATTTTTGACATGTTTGAATGAGCTCTTCCTAGGGATTTTGTCCAATCGACTTCACATTTGGTACAGATCATCCTGAGAACATGCTGATCAAAAGTTATTAAAAGCTTATCTGTTTGTCAAGGGGCGTGGCCGCTAGGGCATGACAAATTTTGGTGACTTTTCATTTTCTCGCCATTGAATTTCGACCGGATCTCACGCCCACATACTTGATCTCAGCAGCTTCAAACTTGCTGGACATGACGATGGCTACGCCCTAAACGGCCAGATATATTAATATCCAACCTTACTCATAGCGCCCCCCTGTGGTAACAGGAAGTGACCAGTTTTTACTTTAACATATACTGATGACACAAACTTGACCGCATCAACTTCATTTCACTTCTAATGCATGCAGAACAAGTTGGTGAAGCTACCTTATGAATGCTGTGATGCTATGTCTAATGGTATCCATGTGGCGGCGTGGCAACTATCAATCCCTCGCCACTAAATACATTTGGCATTTTGATGGCTTCAATGATCTTATATCCTCATGAAAATTGATACATAGGTCAAGAATGGTGAGCTCTTGCATCCGATAGGGGCGCCGTCCATGGGGGGGACAAAATGCCTCCATAGCGCCCCCTTGAAATTGTCAAAAAAAAAAAAACCTCCCCATAGGGGTTTTTTTGGAGTAGAAAGATGAAATGTCATATCACGTCAGGGTTAACTTACTCTGAGTTTTCACATAACCACTTCAGTGATGCGTGCTGCTGGCCCCCCGCGGTGGCACGGGAGAGTGAGGGCATGGTCTCCACCTGCTTGCAGCTTTAATTATTATTATTATTCAGAAATGTTTTTGCAAATTCCCGTGAGATGGTACATTGTAGAGACATGAAAATTTCACCAGTGATTGGAAGTTTTGTGCAAATGCTGCTGAAAAGATACAATTGCTATTAGGCAAGATGGGTGCGCTATAATTAAGGTCAGGGCAAGTTTGGTTTTGAAAGGCCACCACCCTCACACCTTATATCAGATTGACATGAAACTCCATACATGGTCAGGTGAAGGTGTCCTACAAAAGCATTCAATATCCGAATGATCCACCCACTAGAATGTCCGCCATATTGAATTTCTTTCTGGAATCTTTCTAAAAAAAAACAACAAAAACTTTTTAACATGTCATTGTATTTTGGTGATATTGACCAATGAACTTTAGAGGAGGCGTGGTTCAGCACATAAATTAATTTTACTCCTTTACCACTGAGCCAATTGTCACAAACCTTATAGTAAATGTCTACAAATGTATCTGAATCATACGCTGAAAGTTTGATTTAAATCAACCAACAGGGGGTGCTACACAAGCAAAAACTTGATATCTGCCACAGATGTTTGTATGAAAGTTGGTTTGCATCATTTGGGGTCATGTCTCAGTTGATGCACAAAATGTTGAAATGATTGCTTAAAGGGGGTGTGGCTTATTACATTAAATCTAAATTTTAAGACATTTCACATTCTACACTTCAAAAAATCATAATAAAACACTAGTGTGTCCTGCAGAGCTGAGAACGTTTTTCAGCACATCCACTGAATTGTTACAAACTTTGCCACGCTGCAACCTATAGTTGATTCAGTAGTCCATCACTCTATATTTTTAAGAATATGCAAAATTAATTAACATCTATATTTCCAAAAGTCTTCACCTAAATGCAGTCACCATTGCCACAAACATTTTTTTGGATACTAGAGGTCACATTTTTTAAATGGTGTTCAGATCGATTTTTCTAGTTAGCTTACAGTGATATTCATTATCTTGTTGTGTGTACCTTGCAAGTGATTCCGTCAGAGGTACCAGGAACATATCCTGATAGTTTTATTAACATTGACCACTAGGGGGCACCACAAATGCAATAAATGGGCATGCAATAACACAAATCAGACTAGTAACCAGAAATTGATTGCCCAATCATTTCAAAACTTGCAGGGTATGATGAATAACAAATATGAACCATGTGTGTTAAATCATTTTGAAATTGGTCAATAGAAAGCACCACAAGTTCCAAACAAGTGAAATGGCATTTTGCAAAATTTTGCCATAAATCAATGACATAAATGCCATAAATCATCAACAAACTTGGTTGACGCTGCCCTGTAAAAGATAACACCTAACCTGTCTGAACAGAAAAAGTGACATGACTTTTGCCAAAGCAAATAAAAGATGAGCCTGCAGATTCATCTGGCGCCCATGCTGGGTTTTTTTTGTTTTTGTTTTGTTTTTTCGTTTGTTTGTTTGTTTGGGAAAAAAAGTTGAATGGAATTATGTCCTTAAAATCAAAAGTCAAATTGTATGATTGATTTGGAGATTTATGACACTCCAACAATATAGTCACATTATTATAGTATTAACTAGGGGTGGGAATCTCTAGGCACCTGACAATTTGATTCGATACAATTCCGATTCCGAGGGCAAAGATTTCGATTATAAAATGATTCTCGATACTAAAACGAGTCAATAAGAAAATTTATACTAGATATTGAAAAAACATCATTGTAATAAAGCTGGGAATACATATCCAGTGCATACAAACTGTATTACTTAGTGTGGTTGAGATGACTACACTCCACCAGTCTCCTCCGGTCCATCCTCTTCATCCACAAATCTCCCCAGTCCCTTGTTGACCTCAACATTTCATCTCCACTATTTACAAAACTATAACTGACTATAACTATCTATGAACTATAAAAACACAAGGTAACACTTTGTAATAACTATCCGTTATAACTAGTTAATAGATCATTTGTAAACTGTTAATTAATGAGTTGTTAATGACTTAAGTATTTGTTAATAGTTTAAGGATTTATAACGATGCCTTATAGATAGTTAATAGACCATTAATAAACTGTTAGCTAATGAGTTATAAATGACTTGTTAAATAACAGTTTAAGAATTAATAACTGGGCCTTACCGATAGCCAATAGATAACTTACAAGCTGTTAGTTAATGAGTTATAAATGACTTGTTAAATAACAGTTTAAGAATTAATAACTGGGCCTTATCGATAGCCAATAGATAACTTACAAGCTGTTAGTTAATGAGTTATAAATGACTTGTTAACTGTATGTTAATGATTTATAACTATACCTTATAAACTAGTAAGTAGATAATGAACAAGCTATTAGTGAATTACTTACTAATGACTTGCTAAGTATCAGTTAATAGTTTATATATGTTATTGGGACGTTATTCTAAAGTTGCAACTATTCCTCATTTATTAACTGTTAGTAAATGAGGAATAGTTGCAACTTTAGAATAACGTCCCAATAACATACATAAGCTAATAACTAATACTTAACTAATATATTAACTCACACTTTACAGATCAGTTGTTAATAGTTTGTTAACCATCTACTAATACCAGTAAAACTTTGTAGAACAGCAAATGGGTGGAACAAGTTCAAGGTACAGAAATTTGATGTGATATTTAAAATATCAAATTTTTGTACCTCAATCTTGTTCCACCCATAGGCTTTTCTGTGTACTGTATTTTACCAAAGACACACCACAGATGAAATGTTGAACATTGTGTTTAATGTATAGAAACACACATACTGAGCCATCACATGGCAGAACAGCAGTATACAACAGTATACAAACCCATGAGGTTTAGGCACTTTTTGTGCAGGACACGAAAACAAAATAAATCAAAATCAAGGCATTGGCATTATTGATATGAGCATGTCTTAGCACAACTTGGACCCTCTATACTTAGTGAACCAGACCCGAGCTACAACCGAACTGCTCTAGGGAACCATCCCACAGTGACACAACACCTAAGCTTTCTTTGACAGAGGAATCAGTTTCCCCTTTTTCTTTTGATGTTCAACATCCCTCAGAAGGTTTGGATCATTAATCAACACTTCCAGACATTTTTTGGCAAAGTCCTGCAGTCGTTGCTGTGGTGTATGAGCAACCAGCAACTCCTTGTATTTCTTCGGGGCCACAACAGCCAGCTCACAGATCGGGGCATTGGCTACGTGTTTCGGTTGACACCGACCTTTCGATATGCCACACTCAGCTTTCTTCCTTTCTTGTACACCTTAAGGACTTTTCTGTATCTCTTGATGACCTCCTCAGGATGACGTGCTGAAACAGATAGAAATTTAGTTAAGTATAACGAACATACAAGTAGTGAATCGACACACGGAAACACACACATAGATGCAAAGTGGTTGCAAAAAGTAATGAAGATTACATGGGCACAGAGCAGTTGGAGGGTCCAAGATAATATACCCACCAGGAAGTACATTTTGGAAAATAAACTTTATACATAGAGAGAGGAAGAGAGAGAGAGAGAGAGAGAGAGAGAGAGAGAGAGACAGACAGACAGACAGACAGACACAGAGAGAGAGAGACACACACAGACAGACAGACACAGAGGGCACTTGTAACCTGTAATGCAATGCAGTTGTTGGGTCATCATCAGAGTTTCTTTCTTTTTTTCGTTACATGTATACAAAAATTACACAATACTTTTGTGTATGATCTTTTCTCATTAGTAGTGTTTACATAATACATTTATGTATCACATTCAGTGCAATAATTACACGCTTCTGCATGTGCAACTGAGTGTACCGGGCCTCGTGCAATACATACTGGCACTTTAAACTGATGTGCACTTTAGGGCTTTGTGCAATTTCATCTGGCACCTTAGGGCATTGTGCAATTTCATCTGGTACTCATGCACTTTAGCACTTGACACTTCACCCAGCACCTAAGCGCTTTACTCTTTAAAACGAAACTCTTATGGTCTCCCTACCTGTGGGCTAGCTCTCCACCCACAGTCAATCTGTATTGCAATTTATCTGTCTGTCTGTATATTATGGTTTGTGTTTTCCACTGTTAGTGCTTGTTTTATTGCTACTGCTCCTTTTTTCTTACTGTGAAATGTTGTACCGTCTTAATTTGTTTTTATGTAAATGTCACTACGGATGGAAATTAGTGTCAAGCTACAGTCCGGCATCTTTACATGTTTTAACATGTTCATCAATGTGCACTGTCCCATTCAAATAAATAAATAAAGTAAAGTAAAGAGAGAGAGACACACACACACAGACAGACAGACACAGAGAGAGAGACACACACACAGACAGAGAGAAAGACACACACACAGACAGACAGACACAGAGAGAGAGAGACACACACACAGACAGACAGACATTGTGATGTCTACATGCCTGACACACATGAGCGGAGCAGCCTTATTTCTTGTTTTTTTTATGTTTGTTTGTTTTTATTTATTGTCTGTATTGCTGTTATTTGCTTTGGCAACACTGTATTTTAACGGTCATGCTAATAAAGCGCTTTGAATTGAATTGAGAGAGAGAGAGAGAGAGAGAGAGAGAGAGAGAGAGAGAGACCTGGCAGAAGAGCAAAGAGAGACAGATGAGCATGAACATGAGCTCCTGAATATTTTTGCTTTTTTGGATGTTTTAACGTGAGATAAACTACTATTCTTCTAAGAGCTGGAAGAAAACAGAAGAGAAAACCGTTGTTTTTAAAGAATAACTAAACCCTAAAACCATTTTTTTCAGCTAGTTAGTTGTTCAAGGAGAGGCGCTGAGGCTCAGGAGTATATTGTGGCTTCTGCCAGGATGTATAGAATGATGACGCGGTTATTCGGCAACCCACCATTAATTGCTTCACAGTACAGGTTACTGTTGGCCGTAACCACGCCAAAAAAACGAGACAAGAACTTAGCCGTAACGTTAGCTCACAAAACATGTACTCCTGATCTCTCCTCTAGCTCGCACACACACACAAGCACACGCAGTCACACAGCCCTCATTCCCATCCCACTCGCACCCCGCCCCCCTACCCATACTCATTCAGTCTATAACATGCCATTAACTCACAGAACATTAACAGTACAACAGAACATTTACTGCAGGGTTGCTACACTAGCTATGTGCGGGGCGGCGAGGGAGGGATGTGGAGGGCCGCTACACTCTGCTGCTGCGTCGTGACGTGACAGAGAGCCGAGCGTTGGGGATATATGTGCGAGGCGTGAGGGAGGGAGGGGTGGATGGATGCTAGAGATGCGCGGATGGCAGTTATAACCACGGACCGGGCGGGTCGGGTGATAAAAATGAACAATCTGATTAATGGCGGATGGGTTATGGGCGGGTGAAAATAATAGCCTAATAATAACTTTTATTTAAATCGCACCCTTTAAAAACAAAGTTTACAAATTGCTTTGACAAACATTAATGAGGGCAAAATGTATTGCATGCTCTAAAATGTGAACAACACATTTTAATATTTATATTTAGTAAGGCACAATCTGGCCGGCGGCCAGACTCTCATTGAGCCTAATTGAGGACCCCTGTGTATGGACCAGAACACCAGAGCATGATGGAGGGCGCGAAGGCAGTCATGTGGAAGGGTTTATTTAACACAGTGATCCCCGCAGCAGCAGAAATGAGTGTCTCCTCATTAAGAGTGCCAATGTGCGCCTTTACGCACGGAGTAACGGCGCCGTTTTATTGATTATTTTAATGTCAGTCAGCTGACGGGATCAGCCAGGATCTAATCTTTCCTGATAATATAAACATGCGGGTGCGGGTGGATGCGGGTCTGTAATTATAGAAAATTAATTTGCTCGGATG
Source organism: Epinephelus awoara (assembly GCA_035609425.1). NCBI lineage: Eukaryota > Metazoa > Chordata > Actinopteri > Perciformes > Serranidae > Epinephelus > Epinephelus awoara. Next base: position 322,417 of record CM069296.1, read on the forward strand.
GGTGGCGGATGGATGATTGATGGATAGATGCGGATTTGGGTGCCGTCAGAGCCCATCCGCGCATCACTAATGGATGCGGTGGGCTGCTGCGCGGTAAGTCAGTGTAGAGAAGGGGACTGGCTGAGCTCCAGCCGCCTTCCCTTCTGCCCGTGTGACACAGTTTGGGGGGTTTTCAAAGCCATCATCGGCACAGTGAAGAGCCCTCTCTCCTCTCCCCGCACCGAGGGACAATCTTTGCCCCCTTCCTCAGCCACTCGCCTGCCCCCCCTCCCCCTCCTCCCTCCACCTATCTTTTCTGAATTTTTTTGAAATCAAGTTGTGGGCGGAGTAATGACCAGAGAGGGGGGTTTAGTTCCCCTTTAAAAAAAAAATCTACCAAGAAGGAAAAAAAAACCCCAGCAAAAACCTCAGAAAACAGTGATAGACTGGAAAACAACGGAACCAACTGCCAAACTGACAGTTAGCCTAACTGTCCAACCAGCAACAACAAAAAAAAAAGGTCAAGCAAAGAGGAGGAAAACAGCTGAAGATGCAAGTGATTGAAACCATTAGAAAGAAAATATAACATTTAAAAAGAGAAAACAAAAAAATTGCTGAACACTAAATAAACTTAAGCTAGCATAACACAGCTAGCTGTAAACAAGACCCTTAGCAACTGTTGCGCAGGAATTTAAATAGCAGCAGTTCAACAGCAGCAGAGCCTGATGGAATCCACCAAAGGCTGTACAGAGGCTGTTCCTCTCCTCTATCCTCCTGATGTAACCAATGAGACTGCCAGGAAGGCATTTAAACAAAAACTGCTAAAAGAAAGACCAGAAACCCTGTTTTCTGATCTTTACAAGACCGGGGAGGTCAGCAACCTGATCCTCTTCACAGACCAGCCTCTAGCATGGCCCACTACCCCTCTGTCAAAAAAGAGGGGATCTGTAACTGCTGGAAAATAAAAATAAAAGAAGCAGAGGATTCAGATACTTTAATGATGACAGTAAACTTATACAAGAATGGGACTATCGTGGTGCAGTGCAACCTCAAACTGTTTGAGATGGACTTCCTCCTTATAAAGGAAAGAGCCCAGCAGGAGAGATCTAGCTCCACTGACAGTTCCCAGGTCCCAGCTCCCAGCTGCCTAACTACTGAGCAGCCCCCTGAAGAGAAGGAGCCCACCAGCCCAGAGCAGGTCCAGGACCCCCAGCTGAACTGCACCATCACCGAACTAAAGGTGAAATTCACAGACCTGGAGAGAGAACTAGTACAACTGAGAGAACTGATCAGCCAACAGCCATGCCATCCCACCACAGCTCATCCTGATCCCTGTACCATCAGCACAGAGCTGGGCATGCTGAGGAAGGACAGGGACAGCTGCAGGAGAGAGCTGAGCCTGCTCAGGACTGAGATCAGAGAGCTGCATCAGGACAGAGAGCAGCATCACTGACAGCTCTGACAGAGGAGGTGAAGGAGCTCAGAGGAGAGGGAGAGGAGCACAGGAGAGAACTTACCTCTCTCTCAAAGGAGGTGGAGGAGCTCAGAGGAGAGAGAGAGGATCACAAGAGAGAACTTGCCTCTCTGTCAAAGGAGGTGGAGGAGCTCAGAGGAGAGAGAAAGGAGCACAGCAGAGCACTCACCACTCTGTCAGAACAGCTTCAGGAGAGAGGTGGAGCTACACAGGACCTGGATGAAAAACTAGACCACAACCAGGACCCTGTGAGCAGCCAGGACCCACCAATCCAAGAACCTACCTCCACCCCCAGCTCCACATCCAGCCCACAGACCAGCACCTCCCCTCATTCCACCAGACCAGCACAACAGAGAGAGAAGACAGACATTGTCCTCCTCATCGACTCCAATGGAAAATTCCTTAATGAAAAGAAACTTTTCCCCACCCACAAAGTGGCTAAAATCTGGTGTCCAAACACCCATCAAGCCATAGACCTGCTGTCAGAGGAGCGGCTTGGATCTCCGAGTCACATCATCATCCACACTGGCACCAACGATCTGCGGAGCCAGCAGGAGAGGGTGTCAGAGTCACTCAAGAGAGTGATAGAGAAAGCCTCCACCACCTTCCTCAACATCAGAGTGGTCATATCCACTCTGCTCCCAAGGAAAGACTTCCACCCTGGCACCATCCACAGGATCAACAGCAGCCTGTCCAGAGACTGTGCACGGAGACCCAATGTCCACCTAGCCCACCACCCCACCCTGGACATCAGCTGTCTCTATACGACCACGTCCATCTGTTTAAAAGCACAGTCCCCATCTTCACCCAAACACTGAAAAGCGTCGCTCTCAACAAAGTCCAATCCACGGCCCGCAGAAAGAGCACATCAGCCCACAACCCCCACAGAACACCAAGACATCCTCAACCAACATCCACACCAACACAATGGAGACAAGACCACCCTCAGCCCCACCCACATCATGTCCAAATCAGACCCCACCAAGGCAACCATGATCCCCCTCAAGCCAGACCACAGTCACTCCTATCCCTAGGGGCCCCACCCCAACCACAGTGACAAGAGCCACACCCTGGCCCACTGAGTTATGCCCAGGTGGTCCGGAGAGCAGCAGAACCAACCTTAACCACCCCCCCACACCTCTACATTAAAACGACAGCAAACGACCCTCACACAGTAGAACCCTGCAATGTGACCTACAGAAAACAACCCTATAAATGGACAAACAAAAGCAAAGACGAATACCAGAAAGCAATCAAAAACCCCATTTAGACTGTTTTCTTTCCACCTCGCATCCCCTCAATCAGGACGGCCTCAGACAGGCTGTACAGGACATCTACAACATATTTGACCATGTGGCAGACTTATCCAGTCTGAAAACGCGCCAGCACCACAGACCAAAAGACCTGACCAATGACGAGTGGTTTGACACAGAATGCAGACAACTGAGAAAAACTCTCAGAAATGTGTCAAAAACACAGACAACCTGACAACCCTGAGCTGTGCCTCCAGTACTGGGAAACACTGAGAGTATACAGAAAAACACTCAGAACTAAAAAAGAACAGCATGTGATGCATCAGTTACAAATAATTGAAGAGTCCATTGACTCCAATGACTTCTGGAAGAAATGGCACTCTTTTAGCAAACCACAAAAAGAAGAATTGGCTATTCAAAATGGTGACATCTGGAAAAATCACTTTGAAAGTCTGTATACTGCTGTTCCCCTGAATTCGGCCCAAAACAATCTCCTCAACAAATTACAAATTTTAGAATCAGTCATTAAAGACAACCAGAACCCCCTAGACTACCAAATTACTGAAGCAGAGCTGCTGGCTAAAATCCAGGCACTGCAGCCAAAGAAAGCCAGCGGTCCTGATGGCATTTTAAATGAAATGCTAAAATTTGATGACCATAAATTTAACATTGCCATATCAAAATTATTTAACCTTATTCTGGGTGTCGGACATTTCCCTGACCTCTGGAGTGAAGGAATCATGACACCAATCTTTAAAAGTGGAAACAAATTCGACCCAAACAATTACCGAGGCATCTGTGTCAGCAGCAACCTGGGGAAGTTGTTCTGCAGCATCCGACTGCAAGACTTCCTCAGAGAACATGATGTCCTGAGCAAGAGCCAGATAGGATTCACACCCAAACATAGAACAACAGACCATATCTACGCCCTTCACACCCTCATTAATAAAGACGTCCACCAAAACAAGAGAAAAATCTTCTCTTGTTTTGTAGACTTTAAAAAAGCATTTGACTCAATTTGGCATGATGGACTGTTCTTAAAATTAACTGAGAAAGGTGTAGGGGGGAAGGTCTATGACATCATCAAAACCATGTACAGACATATGAAATGTGCTGTTAAAATTAACAACATGGAAACAGATTTCTTCCCTCAGAGTAGAGGAGTAAAACAGGGCTGCAGTCTCAGTCCCACCCTCTTCAACATTTATATCGATGAATTGGCCAAATCACTAGAACTATCTGACATCCCTGGCCTCACTCTGTCTGACACACAGATTAAATGCCTACTTTTTGCAGAGGATCTCATATTGCTGGCTCCATCAAATGGAGCACTACAACAGCAACTGGATCACCTGCAAACCTTCTGTCAGACCTGGAGCCTGACAGTTAATCTGGACAAAACCAAAATTACGATATTCCAGAAACGACCCAGGGGTCAGGGAAACCAAACCAGGTTTTGCCTGGGCTCTCATGAGGTGGATCACACACGACTACACATACTTAGGACTACACATCACGTCCACGGGAAACTTTAACCTGGCTGTTGTGATGATCTCAGAGAGAGGGGAAGAAGGGCTTTCTATGCTATAAAGAAATCTTCAAACATTAATATACCCATTAGAATCTGGCTCAAAATATTCAAATCTATAATTGAACCAATTATTCTGTATGGTAGTGAGGTGTGGGGTCCTCTTGCAAATCTAGATTTTGAAAAATGGGACAAACACCCCATCGAAATCCTGCATACAGAGATTTGTAAGAGCATCCTCAGAGTGCACAGGAACACCCCCAACAACGGGTGCTGAGCTGAGCTAGGCCAATTCCCCCTTTTAATTAGAATTAAATTTAATTAGAAAAAAGAGCCATCAAATTTTATAAACACCTTAAAACAAGTGGCCCCAACTCCTACCACTACAAAGCTCTGCAATGCCAAGAGGAGAACATGGAAAAGAGCCCCCTCAGCCAGCTAGTCCTGAGGCTCAGCTACTCTAACAGCACAAGACCTCAGGACAGCCCTCACACAATTTGGACCCACCAAATTATAGAGAAACAAAAAGAACATTACATTAACTATTGGACATCGACCACAAAAACGCAAAGCAAACTTCAGTGTTATTTGTCTCTAAACAGACAGTACACAGTGGCAGAATATCCGAGCACCGTGACTGATGAGAAACTGAGGAAGACTTTGACCATGTACAGACTCAGTGACCACAGCTTGGCCATAGAGACGGGCAGACACAGGCAGACCTGGCTGCCCAGAGAAGACAGGTTGTGTGAGCTCTGTCCACACAGACAAGTGGAGACGGAGACACACTTCCTGTTGCACTGCAGCAAGTATGAACACATCAGAGCCTACTTCCTCTCAAAAATAAAACATAAAGTCACTGACTTTGATTCTCTGCCTGATCAAACTAAAATGCAACACATCCTTGGAGAGAATAGAGTCAGCAGCTTAGCAGCAGCAAAATATGTCAGGTTATGCCACGGCCTGAGGGACAACCATCACAACACCTGACACACCTGTCTATATTTACAGTCCTTGTAACTCACAATCTGCATTTTTCTTTATTAATTTTTTTTCTCTATGTTATATATTGGTATATTGTATTGTAGATTGGTATATTTTGTATTATATATCATATATTTAATCTTTTTATTTTTATATATATATAGTTTTCTGACTTACTATTATTTTTGCACTTTATTTGTAAATTTTTAATGCCTTTGGCAATATTGTTAATCTACAGTCATGTCAATAAAGCTTATTGAATTGAATTGAGAGAGAGAGAGAGACAGACAGACAGACAGACAGACGTTGTGATGTCTACATGCCTGACACACGAGGGGAGCAGCCTTATTGCCTTCCTCCCTTTACACTTACCTCTCTGCTTGCCATGTTGCCTTTTTTTCTTATCTTTTTTCTTCCTCTTGTCCTTTTTCTTGTGTCTCCCTGTGGTGGTGCTTCTTTTTCTTCTTGTGTCTTTTCTTCGATTTCTTGTCTGAATCGGAAGAATCAGTTGATGAGGATGAGGAGCTGGATGAAGAGGATGAAGAGGAGTTGGATGGACTGGAGGATGAAGAGAAAGAAGATGCACCAGGAGACGAGTCGGCCGAGGAAGATGTGTCAATTGTCCCATCATCATCTGTATACAACATAATAGAAAATACAATACCAAATGCATTACTAACTATGATGATACAAGTCAACTCACATACATTCTTATCAACATTTACAAGACTTTCAGTTTCACTGATTCATCAAATCGTGATCTCATCAGTTGGACAGATGTGTCTGCTGTCAATCAATACTACAGATATTATCTTCCAGGTATTAACTGTACATGTGTATTGTTTGGGTAATAACACGCTCATGCTCTGATGAAGGTCTTGTCACCGTGAAATGTTGGCATTTCTTCCACTCAACTGTATATATATTTTACAAAGCACCCAAGTATCATTGTCAGGTGTGCAAACATGTTTTTCCAAGAAAGTGTTAGACCTACTTACTTTGACCAACTTGTTGGCGGAGGGAGTCTCTCTCCTTAGTCAGGTCACTGATTTTTTCTGTGAGTGTGTGTTGCTTCTTCTTGGCCTCACAGAGCTGAAGTAGCTTCTTCTTAATATGTAAAAATGCTGTTGGAGCTACAGTTGCCTCAGTATCTGAAATAATAGGATAGAGAATTAAAAAAGCTCTAATCATAAAAGCCAGGTGAAGGTAAAATAAAATAATGAGCAGCTGGCTCTAGATATCTGCACTGGATCTCTGAATGAGTTAACGTAATTGTATAACTACCATCCATCACCAGTGAATATATGAATGGATATGTACAGACTATCATTATGTACATATATACGCACATATGTATATATATATATATATATATATATATATATATATATATACATAGGGCTGGGCGATATGGCCTTTTTGAAATATCTCGATATTTTTAGGTTATGTCACAATACGATATATATCTTGATATTATGCCTAAGCCTTGAATTAAAGTTTTGATGCATACAATCACACCAGTATGATGATTCTTGTTTTACTATTTTGCAGCCAATTCAGTTATTCTAGACTAAGTTTTACCAGGTAGACCAGTCTGGTAAATTCAGAAAATTACATCACTTTACTGTAATAGCTTTCAAAACCAGGAAAAGACAACTATTATGCTATATAACAATATCGATATATTGCTCAGCCCTTATATATATTTGACAGCTGGAACATTCAATCAACATTGATTAATACTTTGTATGCACCCTGTGTTGCTCTCCGAAAATAACAATTCTACTAACTGTAGGCCTACAACAAGTCTTACAACTCATATAGACTAAATCTTCTATTAGTCGCGCGCGCACACACACACACACACAAAAGTAATCATTGGACACTTCACTAATCTGGTTGAATTAGACATTTTAATTTACTGTTTAATAAAGCCGATGTGTCTACGGGTCTGAAGCAGACCAGGGTGGCTGCTGGATTAGCCTCGGGCTAACCCTCGGCCTAGAAGGACTTTGATAACAAGCAGTCTTGCTTAACTTACCGTCACCGTTGTTGTCCATGTGCACAGCATGGTCCACAGGTGTAGTTTTCTTTTTACTGGAAGTACCCACTGTTGACTTCTTTCTCTTTCTCCCGACAGTACCGTAATGTTATGACTATAACTACTGTTCCCTGAAGGAGAGGAACGAGGTACAACACACAGTTGTATATGGGATATCTTGCTTTCATCCCCCCTTGGCTGAATACACCTTTAATCACGCCTTTAGGCAGATGGTGCGTGACGACGCATGCTCTTTGCGTGGCCCCGCCCGCGTATAAGAGGCCGGTTAAGCTCCATCCCCAGTTCGACAGCTGCATTTCACCGAGCCCGGCTGCGCTGCGGGGCAAACGTGGTGTTGCACCTCGTTCCTCTCCTTCAGGGAACAGTAGTTATAGTCATAACATTACGTTCCCTTTCAGTCGATTCACTCGGTACAACACACAGTTGTATATGGGACCTATAATCACGCCCCGCAAGCAGCTATCAGAACCGTAAAACCTCCCCCAGTGCACTAGGGCGCACAGCCAGCCAGAGGACAGAATGAGCCACCGAAGGGGCTGTCACATCCAGACGATAGAACTGAGCAAAAGTGTGTGGCGAAGCCCAACTGGCAGCAGCACAAATATCACCCACAGGCACCCCCCTGAATAGGGCCCAAGATGTAGCCATACCCCTAGTGGAGTGAGCTCTCACACCCTGGGGCAGCTGATGGCCTCTGCTGCTGTATGCAAGAGAAATCGCCTCCACAATCCAATGGGAGAGACGCTGTCTCGACAGAGCCTTACCCCTAACCGGATTGGCGAAACATACAAATAGCTGGTCACACAAGCGCACATCTCTGGTACAATCCATGTACGAGCGCAACGCACGCACAGGGCACAAACAATGCAACTTCCTCTGCTCCTCAGTGACAAACGGAGGAGGACAGAAAGCCATCAAGTCAAAAACCATGGAGCAATAGTTTGCAGGGATAACCTTGGGTAAATATGCAGCGTTAGGTCGTAATGTTACCTTGGAACCATCCGGGGTGAACTGGGTGCACGAAGGGTGCACAGACAGAGCATGGAGGTCACCCACCCGCTTAGCTGAGGCTAACGCGAGGAGAAGAGCAGTCTTATATGAAAGGATCTTCATATCTATCGACTCAAACGGAGGCTCACAGAGAGCTTCCAAAACCAAAATCAGATCCCATGAAGGAACACCAGGCCTAACCACCGGCTTAAGCTGGCGCAAACCCTTCAGAAAACGCATGGCAAGGCGATGAGCCCCTGCATCAAAACCAATATGACAAGCTGAAATAGCAGCCAAGTAAACTTTAATAGTGGAGAAGGACAGCCCTTTATCTGACAGTTCCTGTAGAAACGTCAATACATCCACCATAGAGCACTGGAAGGCGACTATGTTACGTTCCTGGCACCAGACCTCAAATGCACGCCACTTATAGGCATACAAACCTCTGGTTGATGGTGCCCGGGCACTCTGGATCGTCTCCACCACACTGGGGGGCAGACCCAGAGCCATCAGGTTGGACCTCTCAACAGGTAAGCATGCAGCCGCCACAGCTCTGGGCACGGGTGTAACACCTCTCCTCCCCCCTGGGAAAGGAGGTCCCTGCACAAGGGGAGCTGCCAGGGTCTCTCCGCCAGCAGACTGATAATCTCCGCGTACCATGACTTCGTCGGCCACTGTGGAGCCACCAAAATCACTCTCTCTAACACCGGTAGTATCATTTCCGCGGGGGGAAATGCATACAGGAGGGTGTTGGGCCATGGGTGAGCCAGCGCATCCACTCCCAGAGGCGCATCCCGATCTCTCAGAGAGAAAAACAGAGGGCAGTGAGCATTGTACTCCCAAGTCTGACCCACCACTCGTGGATGCAATCTCCACTCGTTTGCCAGCGGACCCCCTCTGGAGAGGAGGTCCGGTCCCAAGTTCAGGTGGCCCGGTATGTGCGTGGCCCTGAGGGACAACAAGTGAATACTGCACCATGTTAACAGAGAGTGAGCCAACTTCAGAACGTGTTGGCCTGTCAGGGCTGAACGAAAGTGCTTCACCGCCAAAAAGATGGCCAGCAGCTCCAGATAATTGATGTGGAGCCTGCTTTGCTCCTGTGTCCAGACCCCCCTCACTGCCGCACCGTCGCACAGAGCCCCCCACCCCCTTAGGGAGGCATCTGTGGAGACGACCTTGCGGGAAGTCACCCTCCCGATCGGTGAGCCCATGCGCAGCAGACCGGGTTCTCTCCATGGGAGGAGCGCGGTCATGCAGGCGGGAGTTACCGACACCTTTGAAGGTGACGCTGAGGGTGCAGACGAAGAGCACGAGACCAGCGCTGAAAACCTCTCATTTTCAGCAGTCCCAGCGGTACTACTGCTATCATGGAGGCCATCATGCCCGCTAGTTGCAAGACTGTGTGGTAGCGCAGTTTGCGTTCCAACTGAAATTGAGCCAGACAGTGCTGAAACGCGGCCACTCTGTGTTCCGAGAGGCGCGCTCTGCCAGAGGCGGTGCATATTTCCAGCCCGAGGAAAGAGAACTGCTGGCTGGGAGTCAGCGAGCTCTTCTGAAGGTTTACTGAGAAACCCAGTGCACGGACGTGGGAAAGAGTCATTGTTAACTGCCTCCCTAAACACTCTCTGGAGCTCGCGAGCAGAGACCAGTCGTCCAGATATGTCAATATCTGGACTTGCCCTTCACTCGCAGCGGGGAGGGGCCAGGGAAAGACCGAACGGCAGTACAAGGTATTCGTAGGCCGTCCCCTCGAAAGCAAACCTCAGAAAATGTCTGTGGTCTGGATGTATAGCTACGTGATAATAAGCGTCGGTCAAGTCTATTGACGCACAAAAGTCCCCGGGATTGATAGCAGCTAGCAACTGCTTTAGTGTTAACATCTTGAATCTGTATTTCCGCAGGTACGTAACACCCTCAAATCTAAAATTGGACGAAGAGCTCCCCCTTTTTTCGGAACAACGAAATAGCGGCTGTACCAACCTCTGTTCGCCTCTGAGGGGGGAACCTCTCGTATCGCTTTCTTGTCCAAAAGGGATTTCACTTCCTCTCTCAGGACCGCAGCCGCGTCGCCATTCACTGGTGGTCTGACTCGGAACTGTAGCTGGTAACCGTTGGCAACGGTTTGTTGTACCCGCAAGGAGGCTGCGCATGCGCGCCACTGAGTAAGATGCCCTGCCAGTCGGCCCTGGAACCTCACTGCGCCCTCTAGCGGGCTGGGGTGGGGTGACACTACCAGACTCGTCTAGTTTATCATATTTGGATTTAAAGTTTGTGGTTCGTGTTTTATTGTTGATTGTGTACAATGAACATTTACAACACTTGCACCATGAACAATGTGCACCTTTATTGGGGTATTGGGAACATGAACATGTGGGAAACACACAGTGTCTAACTGAACATTTTGAGCACACATAGTGGGCAGAGGCATTGCGTCTGAACATGGGGGGGTTGAGTGCTTGGGAGACTGAGTAGCAATAGTGCAGCGTCTTTTGAGGCTGGGAGACTGAGCACAAGACAATCGCGGCCTTTTTAGCGGCGAAACGAGGAGGGAAACCGCCTATCCCTGCGGCATGTTGCCCTCCACCCACCTCCCTGAGGCTAGGATGGGGGATTAATCTTCCTCCGGGGCGCTGAGCCCTTCAGGCCCGGCGGTGGACCCTTACTCCAGGCTGAGGGACGAGGGGTCTGGTCCGATGTCTGTTTAGCCGGACGGGAGCTGGAAGATGCCAAAGAGTCTCTCCTCTTGGGGGGAGGAGGGGGGCCCATGGGCTTGCGAGCCACAGCTGGTTGCCTGGGTCTGGCATCACGCCGGGGGATAAGATTCCATAGAGCCTCCGTCTGCTTCTGCCTGAGCTCGAATTTGGCCTGGATGGCGTCGAGTGAAGAGCCAAATAATCCCGCCGGTGAAACTGGCTCGTCCAGATATGCGACCCTATCCCTGTCCGGAATATCGGAGAGAGTGAGCCACAAATGACGGTGCGCCACCACCGTGGAGGCCATGCCCCTGCCGAGGTAGGGAGCCGCAAAGCGAGCCGAGCGAAGGATGTAGTCCATCATAATTCTTAGCTCCCTTATGGCGGGTGTCAGCGGGCTGTCAGGAGGCAGCCGGCTGTCAAGCTCCATAAGCTGGATAGCCTGGTAAGTCAGGAGCATGGACAGGGGATTGAGGACACGCGCGGCGCGGTGCGGCGTATCCTCCGGGCCAGTTGACGCGGCCGAAGCGGCGCTTTGGGCTGAGGAGAAGGCGTCTTGTTCTTCGTCGGAAAATGCCTGGGCATCGAGACCGAGGTCCAGTACATCGTCCTCCGAATAAGAAGCGGACATGTCGAGCTGAAGCTCGCCAGCAGCGCAGAATGAATACGCCGGTTCGCCCTCCATGGGCTCGCCGGAGAAATCCAGGCTGTCCCACTCACTTGAAGGACACCGAGACAGACAGGGCAGGCATCGTGTAAGTCCTTACGGTTTAAGACGAAGCCGCAACCTTGGGGGCAAGGCTGATGAGCCGACTTCTTCTTAGCCTTCTTAGGAACAGTACTCATCATGCAATATTTCCCGTCAGCGTAAATTGGTGGAAAAACTAGCGCCCTGTGGGAAGTTAGGCTAACACCAACAGAACAGTTAAGCTAGGTTTCCAAAGGTGGATAAGCTAAATTAGCTGAAAGCTAGTAGGCGTTGCAAAGTGTTCTCCGCGAGGTGAAATGCAAAAGAACTGGGGATGGAGCTGACGACTGGCCTCTTATGCGCGGGCGGGGCCACGCAAAGAGCATGCGTCGTCACGCACCATCTGCCTAAAGGCGTGATTAAAGGTGTATTCAGCCAAGGGGGGATGAAAGCAAGATATCCCATATACAACTGTGTGTTGTACCGAGTGAATCGACTGAAAGGGAACTGGATTTGTCTCGGTATTTTGCACATCGCCGCTGGGGACATTGGTATCGGACATTTTACCAGACCTTGTATTCATTCTTTGAAATCAATGCTAATGCGAGCTGCCCATCAACAATTTGCTGAGTAAGTGAAGGATGGGCGTGTCTGTCTAGATGGTCACCGGCAGAGCCCTTGAAGAGAGAGTCGCGTCATCTACGTTCACTCCAATGGGCCATTTTTTCGCAGCAATGGCAGATCGTGGAGCCTCTCAATAGTTCCCGGAAGTAAGCAGCACATGCTAGCAGCGCAATGGAGTTACAGCAGAAAAGACTGGCTGTGATGTACTTTTAACAGGTAAGATGTCCAAAGACTCAAATTTTACATTATCAGCACAACTTATCTAAATGAACATGTGCATTAAAGCTTGTTAGTGGATTATCCCCCATTAAATTAATAGATTTATGTAATGTTAAAAGATAAGATAACAGATTAGGCTAGGACACTGTACATACTGTACACACCATACAGGTAATGCTAATCATTAACAGCCTGTTAGTTTTGAATTGTCTTCTCCTAAACCATTTTATCTAACACTGGGAAGTTAGAGTGCTTCCAGTCCTGATTTTTTGCGAGCCAGTATGAGTTAGATATTAGCTCAGTTAAATATGACATTGCTGCGTGATTGTTCAGTGGAGAAGGTGAAATGAAACAAAAACGTAACTTACGGTCTGTTTTTTAGGCTTTGTGATTCTGTAGAGTATACCCGTCTATGATATGTTACAGCTCAGCTGATATTACAGTGATAGCGAAGTGAGAGGGAAGTTTGAGGACCTGAATGAGATTTAAAACACAAGATAAGTAAATTTGATAAATGAAACATATCAGGCTAAATGGGAATTATTCTAAATACCAAATGTATGTATATATTACTGTATTATACAAATGATCATGCTAAACATATTTTCTATCACAGTATTAGATATGTAATCTTGTATATCTGTAACCTGCTGTAGGAGCACTGGGCGGTGGAGGAGCAGTGATGCTGCAGGACCACTGTGTGAGAGAGGACGCTGCAGGTAAGTGCTGAGTCGACCTTGGTGAGACTTACAACTTAACAAGGTGTCTTTCAAATAGTTCCAGAGATAAGGAATCATACTTAATATGTAATATATATAATGTGACTGCATTTTATATTAATTATATAATTATATATATGATATACAGTGTTGGGCAAGTTACTTTGAAAATGTAATACATTGCATATTACCAGTTACTGTCATTATAATATCATAATATTAATGGGCATTATAAAATAGAAGAGGGTCATGTTGTTTCATAGTGATTAATCAAAGCACAGAGAGCTTTAATTACAGTTCATTAACTTACAAATCCAGTAGTGGGCAATACTGCATAGTCTAATGAAGGCTCTCCTCCGAGCGCAGATCTGACCTATTCATGCATTCACATACAGTGGTTACAACTTTGTATTAAAATCCCCTGCTTATATAAGTAATTAATAGTGTGATAATATTAAACAATTAAATAGCCTAGACATTTTCAAATAAACAGATAACTGTGGACACAGGAACAAGCAGACACAGGATATTTTCAGAAAAAAAATACTGAAAAAAAATCCAACACTTTTGAAACATTTTAACACACATTTTATGGGGGTTCCTGGCACAAAATATTTTTAGATGGGGTCCATGGCCAAATACACATTAATTTGGGGGTCACTGACATGAAAATGTTTGAGAATCACTGCTCTAGCCACTGCCCTGGCCTGTGTCATTCTTATCTTTATTTGTATATCTTCAGGGTTTGCAAACACCATAACCACAGAGGGAGGAAACTGAAGAGGTCAATTAGACACAAATCGATATTCAGCAAGTCAAAGGTCTCCCTCTTCAGCTGGATGTGCTTTGTGTACAGGTACGCTATGGCATAGGTATATGATTTTAGTCTGTCTGTCTATGATGAAAAGTGTTTATTTCAATAGAAATACTGTATAACTATGCTGTCATAAACAATAACTGGAGACTATGTAGTAAAGCTTGTGATTATTATGTTATGGAGCATCTCTAGACTAATGATGATAACAGGTGCTTGGAGTTATTTCACTTTTGTGATTTATTTTGCTAAAAGGTATAATTTACAGCTTGAATTCTTAACAGTTTAATTATGGAAATATGTTTAATTGCTGTTACTTATGGGATGCTGTGTTGGTCAGCATTAGGCCTGGTGGAGCAACATGAGTGTCTGACCCTGCCTCTTGAAGCTCAATGGCAATTGGCTCTCTCAATTCATAGGCTCTGGCAATTAATATTAGAAATAGGATTTTACAAATATCCTCTTAGTCCCAAATGTATTGGGACAGAGCTCTGTAGAAAATACCACAAAACATATTTTCCATCATTACTGCTGTTTTTGTCTACACAGTAGTGGACAATTGTCATATCCTGGGGTGCAGTAGATGCAAACTTTGTGTATCAAACCAAAAAGATCAAAAGAACTGTGGTATAATAATTATTTGCCTTGTTCTATCAGATTTGCACAAGGCCTGCGTCTACGTCAAGTGGACATGATCAATGATGACATCTCTGGAAGCTCAGCAACCCTGTCCAAGATGGCTCAAAAGCTGCGAGATGTGTGCACTACTGCGATGGACAGATATCAGCAAGCAAGAGGCCAGTACATTGGGGGGCGGCAGCAGTTTGTCACCGTTGATGAGAGCCACTTCAGACACAAAAGAAAGGCAAGCAGCAAGCACTATTATCAAGATAGTAATGCACATTACCATTGAATGACAGATTATTCATTTTGTTTAAAGAAGAATAATTCCTAATATTTTATGTTTTCAACAGTACGGACGGGGACGAATGGCTGGTGGCTGGAAGAGGAAGAAGTGGGTGTTTGGGATGCTAGGTGTGAACCGGAGAGGGAGAAGACATGCAAAGCCTGTTCTTCGCTTAGTCGACAGAAGAAGAAGGAGAGATCTGGTGCCACTTATAGCTCACCATGTTGAAGTGGGATCTACAATAATAAGTGATGAGTGGCGGGCTTATCGCAATGCTTTACCTCAGCTAGGTTACACCCATTTCACTGTCAATCACAGTGTGTCATATGTCGATGCCCAAACAGGTGCACATACTCAGCACATAGAGAGGGCCTGGAGAACGGTTAAGGAAAATGTGTGGAGACTCAGGGGGAATCGTACAGAGGAGTTACTGGTAGACCATCTAAGAGTTATTGAATGGTATGAGTGGCTTGCCCGTAAGCATCGCAAAGGGCCATTAGGACGGATAATCCATGACATTGTTGTGATGTATGGACATTAAATGTCCCTCTGAAATTCTGTTTATTCAGTGTTTAGCACAAAAAGTGCCCAAACCTCATGTTTGTATACTGTTGAATACTGCTGTTCTGCCATGTGATGGCTCAGTATGTATGTTTCTATACATTAAACACAATGTTCAACATTTCATCTGTGGTGTGTCTTTGGTAAAATACAGTTCACAGAAAAGCCTATGGGTGGAACAAGGTTGAGGTACAAAAATTTGATATTTTAAATATCACATCAAATTTCTGTACCTTGAACTTGTTCCACCCATTTGCTGTTCTACAAAGTTTCACTGGTATTAGAAGATGGTTAACAAACTATTAACAACTGATCTGTAAAGTGTGAGTTAATATATTAGTTAAGTATTAGTTATTAGCTTATGTATGTTATTGGGACGTTATTCTAAAGTTGCAACTACTCCTCATTTACTAACAGTTAATAAATGAGGAATAGTTGCAACTTTAGAATAACGTCACAATAACATATATAAACTATTAACTGATACTTAGCAAGTCATTAGTAAGTAATTCACTAATAGCTTGTTCATTATCTACTTACTAGTTTATAAGGTATAGTTATAAATCATTAACATACAGTTAACAAGTCATTTATAACTCATTAACTAACATAACTTATTAATGTCTGTTAACTATCTACAAGGCATCGTTATAAATCCTTAACAAACTATTAATAAACACTTAACAAGTCATTAATAATTCATTAATTAACAGTTTACAAATGATCTATTAACTAGTTATAACGGATAGTTACTATAAAGTGTTACCCAAAAAGGATTCAAACACGGCATAAAAAAACTCAAAAGCTCTCAAAAAACCACAAATACTATTATTTACCACACTAAATATTATTTACAAAGAAAACGCCACCCAAACTCTACTGAAACTTACCAAAGCTCCACTAAAACACAGCTAAATCACTCCAACTTGCACTCTACTTGTCAGCTGTCACTCTGCTCCTGATGTGCTCACATCCCTCCCCTCCTCCACAGGTAAGGATGTCACTACCGTAATGTATATCACTGGTAAGCTCCGCTTCTCAGCTTTCCGAATCCGCTGGAATTACGTCGATAGCACGAATGGTTGAGGAGTTACGCGCATCGTTCAAGACAGAATCTTGATGCATCTAAAAATAGATTTTTCCTCCCACCCCTAGTATTAGCTTTTTCTGGTCCCAGCAAATAGTGTTCATTGTAATGGCTATTTTTTTTCTTTTCCCAAAGCAGTCTTTCAATTCAGAGCCAGCAATGAGCCAACACAATCAACACTGCCTGCCAAATATTATATTCCTTTTTTCCCACTACTTTGGCTTTGGTGCAGCTGTGTGTCTCTGTCTGCATTTACCACTCTGTAGTTTTGCTCGATCTCCTGCCCAACGCACTAAGTGGTTTCATGTCATGAGTGATACCCTATTAACACTGAAGGCTGCCATGCCTCTGATAGGCAAAGACCAATGCAGACTGAAGCCGTTCCATTGAGCGGAGCTGTGTTTCAAATGTAAGACACAAGAAATTACTGAAGCTGTAATAAACATCATAATCTAATACAATGCATTTTCAAAAACACCCAGCATTCCATTACCGTCTGCCATCAGTAACAGCAATTACTAGACGTAACTGAAGTTGTCTGAGTACAAGAACAGCAAGGAGAGAAAAAGCGATTGAAACAGCACCTGCATGCAGTGAGAGAGATAATCAGATAATCGTAGTTTGTAAAAATGCAGCACAGTGATGATATGACATTTCATTCACCAAATATAACACAAATCCGCCGGTGCACATTAAGCCTGCGATGGACCGTTCATATGAGTCAGCCATCCCATCACTCTGTTTATCACCGAGTACAGACTTTAGTCTGTTGTGTAGTTCATACCCTACACTGATTAATTCTGTGGGAAACTGTAAAATGTTAAGATGATCTATACAGTGTGTTAAGAACATGTGAATGTGTGTGTTGCTTTACCAGAAAGGCACAGAGCATATAGAAACTCATGAAGTAGATTATGGCAAAGTTGGATCCACAGGTGTACTCTTCCCCGGGCAGGTAGTCCGACTTGGGGTCACACTTCTTCCCGTACATACATGCTAGCATCACTTCATGCCATGCCTCCCCTGTGGCACATCTGCACAACAGAGATAACAAAATATGTCCAATCACACCTCTAGCCTGATACACTGAAAGCCAATTTGCAACCTCATTGCAAACTCATTACTTAGTCTTGCTTTCTTGTTAAAGGTTCAGTGTGTAATATTTAGAGGTTATGTTGGCAGAAATTAAATATAACTAATAAGTATGTTTTCTTTAGTGTATAACCTGAAATCCTATTTGGAACAAGGACTGGCAGACAGTGGACTTACCCCAGTTCATCTACAAGTCTCTGAGGGATAAGAAAGTGACTATCACTACACACGTACACTTGAAGGCACACACGCACACCTATCCCTGTGGTAAAATCACAAATTGTCCTGTGAGCAACTCCTTAGGAGAGCTGGCTATTAGCCTCCACACACACTTCTAAGCACGGCTACCTTGTTAGAGCATACAATGTGTTCAACCCTGCTGGATACCATATCTTGTGCATACCTTAAAATAGCACATGGAGCTTTGTCACCATTGTCTTGCTCAAATCTCCCACCTTATGCCAGGGCCACACCGCCCGCAGAATTGCTGCGAAGCGCAGCGCACCGAAATTCTCGCGCGCGCCGGAGCATTTCTGTTCACACCAGACGCGCATTTCTCCACGTCGGTCGACAAGCGCTTCTGCTCCCAGCTGTTATCTCCGTCACATTTGGGGCTGTTTTTCCATCATGGGTAATAACCTCATAAAATTATAATGCCATGTTTTCCTAACAACTGAACATGTATGTGCACTTCTTAGTAATGAGTATTTTCCGTGAATGAATGTCCACAGTAGGCTGGTAGGCTACATACACACACAGAGGCTGCATACACACACAGAGGCTACACAGACACATACACTCACACACACAGACAAGGAGTGTATGTTACCAGCGTTGTGTAGTTTGGCCTGTATATACAGTTGAAATACCAGTTTGTAAATCTACTCTTGATTTTACTAAATCTGGTGTTTTCTCTTCCTGTTTCCCAGTGCGAGAAGTAGACAGGAGGCGAGCCCTTGCTCTTTACCTGTCTGCCAAATACACACTCTTTCTCTCACACTCACACACATGCACAGATAGACTAACATGGTTTAATTCACTGCTTCTAGTTAGATGTTCATTAGTCCAATGTGTTTATTAATTCAAGTGTGTGATTTGTTGTGCAATTATTGCCTTTATAAACATTTATGGCTTCACTAGAGCTGTCCTCTGTGGTTTTTTGTGCATTGTTTGTTTTACAAGGACCTAGTCTTAGGGCCCTATTTAGAAGGTCTAAAGCGGAGGGCGGAGGGCGCATAGTCCATGTTGCAAGTGTCATTGCTATTTAGATGCTGGAGAGGGAGCTGGGCTCTCTAACCTCCCGGGCTAAGATAAAATAAATTGAATAATTTACATTCATTTGTTGACAGCGTTTCTCTTGTGTGCGCGCGCTCTCTCTTTCTCTCGCGCAGTCTCACTCTGTTTCTTTTCTTTTGGCTTTTCTAAGATGACAGATGCTAAAAATATATAACGTTACTCCCTATATGATGCTGTGGTTGTTTGTGGCTGACTGAGAGGGATGTGAACTCAGCTGTGTTAATCAGATCAAATTGGGTTTCCATTACTAACTAGCTCTCCGCTGTGCGCTCCAATCGCGCCTCATTTAAAGGGAATGAGAGGTGACACTCTGATTGGCTTATTGAATAATACACCCAAAACACACCCATGACTAATTCACAGAGTAAGTCCAACCCTTTTAGACTCTCCGCCATGGCGTACAGTCTGAAAGTGCGCTGTCTAACTAGCAAGTGACTGGGACATGCCCATGCACTGCATGCCTGGCACTTTGCGTTTTAGACCATCTAAATAGGGCCCTTAAAGGGAAATTTCGGTTTATTTCAACCTGTCTCCTATCGTCCTAAATTTGTTTCAAGTGACTAGTGACATAAAAATAATAGTTAGCGTGTTAGCCGTTAGCCTAGATACAGCTTGGGTGCATAGTAGCGTCAGACCTGTTAAAACCTAAGTGTGCTGCTTGTTCTCGTGATATTTCGGCTGCGCTTTGGAAAGCAGAGCTAAATGGTAAACAAACATGGCACCACACCGGTAAGGTATGACACGTTTACATGTTGTTTTCTATATGTTCTCTGACATTTGAAAGGATCCTGTCTCTTAAATTGAATTTAGTTCAGCATGTTAGCATGTTTGCCTGTAAGTTGTTCATTACACTACATGAGCTATTTCCTTTTTTTGCTTTATTGGGTTGCATCATCACAACAGTATGGGAGAGGAAGAATCGGTGCCAGTGCTGCACCTTGTAGAAAGAAGAGGTCGACAAGACCTTCTCCCACTCATTGCACACCATGTCAGGATAGGATCATCCATCATTAGTGATAAATGGCGTGCTTATCGTGCCCTACCTACGCTCGGCTACAATCACATGACTGTAAATCATACAAGGTGGTATGTAGATCCCCAAACAGGTGCCCACACACAACACATAGAAAGAGCCTGGCGTAGTTTAAGGAGCAAGTTTGGAGACAAAGAGGCAATCAAACAAAGCGCATACTGCCTGACCATCTTTGTCTTGTTGAGTGGACTGAATAGCTGGGCAGGAAACACAAAGACGGTCCTCTTGGTAGGCTACTACCAAGCTAGCTAAGAGGTACAGAGTAGGCTAGAATGAACGCCGGAAAACAAGCGGGTAGCTCCGTGTCTGAAAAGTGAAGCCAATGCGGAAGTGCCTTAAACCTGCATTCTTTCTAATGGCCAGCAGGGGGCGACTCCACTGGCTCCAAAAAAGAAGTCCGTTTGTATAGAAGTCTATGATAAAATGACTCTACTTCTCACTTGATTTATTACCTCAGTAAACATTTTCCTAGTGTGTTTATGATCTCAATTGCGAGTTTCAAGTCTTCAAAACAGCATGATGTTCATTTTGTAAATTATGGTACCATTTAGAGTAAAATAAAAGCAAGGTATGTTTTAGGGCGTGGTTACCACTGCAACAACCCTGGTGACGTACATTACATATCGCAACCCCAGATCAGGATAGGAGTGGGTCACTTCTGGCTCCAAAAATCCAAGATGGCGGCAGCCAAATCACCAAACTCGTGGCTTCAAAACGGGAGTCCACAAACCAATGGGTGATGTCATGGTAGTTACGTTCACTTTCCACAGTCTATGCTAGAAAGGAGTACTTGTGTAATTGTTTTGTGTTATTTTTCTTTCTTTATTATTTTAAAGAAATGCAATCCAGTCTTTCATGAATGCACACCGGAATCAATGTGGGGCAGCATGCTATATAGGTTAAGTAGCCTGGCCTATAATACCTACCTATAATACCTACCTACATAATGTACCTCAATGTTGAAAGTATTAATGATTGTACTTTTATATTTTTATTTTCAACAGCCTGTTTTAGGCAATGCTTTATAAAATGTTCTCTTTGTGGCTGCCATTCATGCATAAATGATGACATCTAAAAAAAAACAAATTTTGAGCTGTGTTAAAGTGTGTTTTGTGTTTCAGCGCTGAAACATTATATTGTTATGCAATTGTTTCTTCACATTTTATCAACCTTGACCACATGTAGTGCTCATTCCAGAATGGGGAGCTGCAAAAAGCATAGTTAACTGTTAATAAGTGCATAATAAAAGATTTATTAAGCTAAATAAGGCACTGTTCTCGCTTTAGATCCAGTAGCTCCAAATAAAGCGTAGTTAACTGTTAATAAATGTATAGTTAACTGTTAATAAATGCATAATAAACTATGTTTTAATCTTAATAAAGTAACAAAAAAAGAAACTCAAGGCTTTTATTAACGTTCTTAAGCAGTCTATAAACTGTTAACAAGTTTCTTAAAAGTGCTTATAAATGTCTTATAATCTAACAATTAGCATGTTTATAATGCTATTATTAACACTTAAATTTCTTATTAAACATTTAATAATGTTAAAAAACATCTAATAAGGAGTTATAAGCACCTTATTACATATTAACTAACGCTTATTACAAGGACCTTAAAATAAAGTGCTTTCCTTTCTTCTTTTGTTCCCTCTCTCCTTGTCACATCCTGCTTTCTGCGCCCATGCTCTCCCTGCATTTTTTCCACTCTACCTGCCAGCCACACCCCCCTTATCAAGACAACTCCACTCACCTGTGCACACAGCTGCTTCTCATCAGCACTCCCTGCATGTAAGCAGTTGCTGCCCTTCCCTCAGTGCCAGATTGTTCTTTGACTTCATGTGAGACCATTCCAGCATTCACTTTTGGCTTGATTCCCCGGTGCTGAGCCTGCTTGTTCCTGACCTACTTCGGTCGTCTCTGCCCTGGTAATTACCTTAGAGTCCTGCCTGCCCCCTTGTGGCTGCATGGTGCAACACCAGTCCTGCATTCCTCAGTTCTCCTGGTTCTGCTAGCTATGTCTGACTTCACCCTACTACCAGCCTCACAAGAGACCCCCCCTGCACTAACAAGTATTGCCTGCCTGCTCTTGGCACATTCACACTCACCGCTGGAACTACAATTAAGCTAAACTCAAATACCCCCGAACTTTTGCATATCTGTGTAAGCAATAAAAGTCATTACCAACTGTCTGCCTACCTCAGTGTGCTGCATTTGGGTACAATCCAAGCCCCAACCTCCGGTGGAGACGAGTGAGACCAATGCGGAAGTGCCAAAAACTGCAGTTCACCAACTGTCCACTTGAGGCTGGCTCCGGAAGTGAGCAAATTCCCATAGACCCCCATGTTAAAATGCCCAACTTTAGAGCAGAAATAAACATGTTTACAGCCTGGTACAAAAAATGGTTTTGGTCTATATAGTTAATTTCCCCTTTCATGACAACTCTGAGGGGGGTGAATTTTTTTCTAACTCCTCTGTTTAAATGTTATTAAGGTTTGAAATTGAGCATAATTAAGGGCGTGGTCACTTTGAGTGACAGGTGGCACCATCACGGGTGGCTAACTAGCATGCTAACTAGCCGCTGGCTCTGCTGTGCGGAGCTGAGCTCAGACTCGGCCGTCTGCTCGGCGTCATCTCAGCCACTTCGTGCCCATGTTCAAGGCATTGAACCGGTCCTCTCAGCCGGGTCTGTGCCTTCTGGATATTTTTTCAGGCAAATATTGGAATAATATGGCTTGCTGTTCGATTAATTATACCAACAGACCGTCCAAGAAGTCCGTGCTCCAGGTTTTTCGGTAAGTGAAATTCGGAAATTCTAGTATTATTTTAATTATGTTTATATGTTAGCACTAATTAGCGGCTGTCGGTGTCTGCGGTCACTACGGTCACCATCTAGCTTGTCAGCAGAGTGTATCGGTGTCTGCGGTCACGACCTAGCTGTCAGCTTATTATTATATTATTAAGCCTTTATTTAATACATGTAAAATCACGTTGATACCGGAGGTCTCATTTTCAAGTGCGACCTGTATCACAGCAGCAACATTCATATCAAGTTACAGAGCCACAGACAATACGATACAACACAAGCTTAGCTCGTTAACTAGCTAACCAGCCAGCTAACGGTTAGCCTTCAAGCAAGACGCCAGTCCAGAGATGTATCGAAGTCAGAGCCTGACAGAGAAGTGTTAGGATTTAATGTTAGGCATTTAGGGAGAGGATATTTTGAACAAAAGGCTGTGTGAGGTTTGAAAATAAAGGTCCACCACGTTAGTTAGTTAACGTGATGCAATGTAAACGTTGTCATATGAGCAGTGTAACGTTAACGTGACATTAAGGCTATACTTGTGTATGTAAATTAAAAAGTGGCGAACTGTGTGAAATTACAATAAGGTGTGTAACGTAATTTAAAAAAAGCTAATGTGACATTTGACTGTCACACATAAAATATTAAGAAGATTAGTGTATGATATAGACCTGTAGTTACACAACAATAGATAATGCACAGACAGAATATGAGGACTGTGATGGTCACCACCTTTTTGTTTTGCTAAATTAAATTGATTATGATCTGTTGAACATTTAAGTAATTGAAATTGTATTGTCTGCATGTAAATGTGTCTGCAAAGTAGGTAGCTAACACATATATTTCTGAATAAAGTTTTCCTAGACCAGTGGACACTCAACACCAGAAGACAGAACTGGACTCCAAACAAGACTTCCCGTCTGTGCAGTGAACACTTTGAGAGTCATCACTTCAGCACTGACTCCAGGATAAAGACACCTTTTTTCATACAGTACCTCACAAAGAGTCAATAAACTTATTAGTTTAAAATGATGAATTATTGTCCATAATACAGTGAAATGCATTACATATATTACTAATTGTCATACATTACTAAGTACTCGATTAGGGCACAGCTTGCTCTGTACTATTACTGATAAGGTGAAATGACACACTGACACACCAGTGCAGTTTAGTGTTCCCCTGATGCAGAAGGCCAAATGAAGATTTTACCAATTAAGGAACATGACATGTATTTACCAACTTTAACATTTTAGTGCCTTTTATGCAAAGACCCTTTATCAAAGTGAGAATTACTACCTTTTCCCCACACACAGTCTCATAATGAGGCAGCCGAACACAGCATGAGCTCACAATGGCAGTGAGCTTTGAGAACAGTTCAGTTTCCTTTTGATAGCAACAATTATGTTAATGTGGATGAACTGCATACTGTACATTCATACTCCAGTTGTTTTGATAGTACAGTTAAATTTAAAATCAAATTCAAATATAAAGTCGAATATCTACAGAATTTAAACACAAAACTATTTTATGAATGACAGCCACTTACTCAGCAATAAGATCATTTTGGTGGTGAGTGGGCTTTTAACCAAGACAGGCTGTAGTCAATGTTTTGTACCTGTGTTTTTAACCTGTCATCTTTCTGTCTTGTAGGACACTTGAGGAAAGTTACAACGCCTCGACCAATGTGATATTTACTCCACAGTAAAGAGGTTGTTTCATAAGAAATTAAGATTTTGCAAATTATGACACTGGGTCCTAATTCATATGTTTTATAATTACTGTTACAAATCTTTTCATTTATTTCATGTGTACTTTTTGTAACCTTTTAATAGTGATGATTTCATGAATGCAAGCTTTGACTTAATTTTGTTAAACTGTTTGTGTAATGGTTAGAATTTATGTGATATAAAGTGGATCAGACAAAATTTACTTTAGAGTAAAAGCAAAAAAAATTTGAAAGCTGCCATTCATCAGTTTCCTGTGATGATTGGAAATGTAGTGGTGTTTTTAAACTATTAACAAAATATAATCGTTATTAATGGCATCTCAGTGTTTTCATTTATGTCTTAACATTTACCCAAGTTTGCATTTATCTTAGCAGAATGTAAAAAAAAAATGAAAAGCTGATGTTATGTGCTGGTTTTGTTTTAACATTTCTTGAAGACAAATGAAGAAAATTCACTGAGAAACTATTCTCCTTTTGTGAAAAACAAGGAATTATCTGTACACTGAATAATTTTAAGTCCCGTAGGAGGTATTATTTATTTGTGACATTGTGACATATGAGAAGGTTCTGTGGGTATTGCTTGGTATTGAGGCTTATATAGTGAGGCTAAAAAAAACAACAACACATAATTGGCTGATTATCTTTCTGTTTGCCTCACTTTAAAAACGTCATGATACCTTTGCCTGAGGAAGACCCTCTCAGAGTTGGCAACATAGCGAACAAGTGATACCTTCTTGGGGGCTTCAAAACTATTGTGTCCAGCTAATTCTTTGTTTTTCATTTTGAGCCCTTTTATCCAGTCACATTCTTCTGTGTTACAACTAGACTTCTAATAGAGCAGCAAACAAAGATTACTCTCCAAAATCTTCTCAGGCTCTGCTGCTGGGTGTAAGGTGCTAGTTATCTTCAAGTACAGAGTTAAAATAATCAGGCCCATACAGAATTGGACTGCCTAATTTTTTGTCAGTGACAATGTTAAACATTAATGCTTTAGAAGTGTATGATTTGTTTGTCCTTTCAATTGACAGTCAGATTTGATTGTGAAATACAACATTCAGTCAGTAACAAAGACAAAAGGAGTGCAAATATAAATAGAATTTACTGAAATTTTAAACAAGTTATAGATGAATATAAAAACTCAACATTGGCCATGACAGCCTGGGCTATGTTCAGGTCGAACAAAATGTGTCCTAAAGGCCAAATTCAAAAGCAGTGACACTGCCAACTGTGAGCAGTTCACTACGTTTGGAGGTGGTCTTTAAGACAATTAACTAATTTACTTAAAAACATATAATTTCTCCTAGGTGTGAGATGACTGTGTCTGATGTGAGGGTGCTCAATTATGGCACCATTTAAACTATGAACAAATGTAGCCATAACACTGTAAACACATTCCCTGGCCTTATCAATCTTTGCTGGATTGCCACCAGCCTCCCACCTGCACCTTTGGGCCAGTGAAGAAAATACTATCTTAATGCCAGGATGCTGGAGGTGAAGCTGGTGCAGGTCCTCCTTCATCAAGCTGACCAGCTTGACACTGCTGACCTTCCCCATGTCATTGCCGCCACAGTGGATGATGAGGACATCTGGTGCTGCTCTTCCTCGCAGGGAGTGGGAAAAGAAGGAGAGAAGGCCTCTCTGCAGTCCCCCCCAGCCAAACCAGCAGACACGGACGCCCGGCATGCTGAGGGTGCTTCCCAGAGTCTCAGCAGCTCTCTGGACACCACGCCGGACATAGCTGTCACCAGTGCTCCACACTGTGCATATGAAAGTAAAATGAGTGTAATAAATAATAAGCATTATATATTTAAAAAAAAAAAATTGAAGCCTTTTTTTTAAGATAACAGCTGAATCATTGTTTCAAGGTTTGTTGTATAACGTTAGTTTAAGCTAAACTCAACTTACCTCAAGTTTCGTGAGGG
This sequence comes from Epinephelus awoara, assembly GCA_035609425.1. Taxonomy (NCBI): domain Eukaryota; kingdom Metazoa; phylum Chordata; class Actinopteri; order Perciformes; family Serranidae; genus Epinephelus; species Epinephelus awoara. The sequence goes on from CM069296.1 coordinate 348,870, forward strand.
AGCTGCCACAGGGCTAGCCAAAGTAGCGTAGCTTCTTAGCCTCGTAGCTTGTTAGCCTAGCTTGTTAGCCTTAGCTAACTTAGCAGTGCCGAGCGAGGTGGGTGTGTTTAAGCAACCAGGCTTCCTTCGGCCCGCCTCTTTGCCCATTTTTGATTGTCTGGGAGTTGGGCGGAGTCAGGCACTGCCAAGATGGCGACGTCCAGAGCGGAGTATTTTGAGCTTCAAATCCACTCTTCAGAAATGGACGTGTGACGTCACGGTGACTACGTCCATTATTTTATACAGTTTATGGTACAATCACACCCCGTGGCACTCCAACTCTAATCATATACCCGAAAGTGAGAGCTTCCACCAAACATAATGCTTGACCTGGTTTTGTCAAATATATTTGACTATTTTTTCTTGTTCCGCAATCACAATTAACTACTCCTTTTTGATCCAACAAAAACATGGACTCTTCTGTATCAGAGGCCACTGTGCCAGCACTTGCTAATGCACAAACACCCAAACAGACATGTAACATGTCTGAATGCAGAATCAGTACTGAACCACCAAACAGGCACTGCTCAAACTGTCTGATAAGCCCTAGAGTCAGCCACCCAGCAGATGTTCTCTGAATGAAGTCATACCAGCTGTTACTTACAGAGTAGTTTTATGGATTTCTGTATTCTTGAGAAAACAGACCACCAACCTGAATAACAGCAGCACAGCCTGCGGGAATGTCTGGAAGTTGTTGTTCCTGTTGATGTATGTGCCATCAACCAATGCAATTTTACCAAATATCTGTAGACAAAAGACAGTTATATTAGCTAAAGTGACGTCTTGGCTCCCTTGTGATCAATTACAATCATGGAATGTACAGACTTCAAGGGTATTTTGTGCTTATATCATGGCCTTTTGCAACAAAATGTCATATGTAATAAAAATTAATAAAACCCGCTTTTAATTTACATTTACAACTAATTTCGATCTCACCTTTTTGTTCAAGCGCTTTTGGGTTGCATTTTTGATATATAAAAGGCGCTATATAAATAAAGTTTGATTGATTGATTGATTGATTAAGAACCTAAAATATCTAATTTATTTGAAATATAGTTCTTGGGTGTCAGAATTTTAGTAGTTTGCATTGCTAACATCCAGCTAAACAGGACTTGGTTCATAAGTGAAACTGCAACCTCATGCCTATGACCACATCTGTGCTGATATTCAGTACAACAGTACAGCCTCTTATGCGATATTGCTTCAACAATGGTGTGTGTGTGTGTGTGTGTGTGTGTGTGTGTACCTGCATCCCAACCACAGCATATATAAAGAACAGCATGAGAATGAGCAGGGCCACATAGGGAAGAGCCTGCAACACAAGGCAAGGCAAGGCAAGGCAATTTTATTCATATAGCACCATTCATACACAAGGCAATTCAATATGCTTTACAAGAGAAAACATTAAAGGCATTAAAAACAAAAGCTAAAAGCAAGACGATAAATAGTTTAAAACAGTGCAGAAAATGCATTTAAAAAGCAAACATAAAGCAAAAGCAACAGCAGACAAATATAAAAACAATAGCTACAGATTATCCTAACAATAAGTTACAGATCTAGTTCACTTGTAAGCTGCAGTAAATAGTAATGTTTTAAGCCCTGATTTCAATGAGCTGACAGTTTCAGCCGACCTCAGATATTCTGGAAGTTTGTTCCACAGGCGGGGAGCATAGAAACTGAAGGCTACTTCACAGTGTTTGGTTTTGATCCTGGGAACACTGAGTAAACCTGTTCCAGATGATCTGAGGGGTCTGGATGCTTCATAACGTACAAGTAAATCAGATGTGTATTTAGGCCCAAGACCATTTAGTGCTTTATAGACAAGTAACAAGATTTTAAAGTCTATCCTTTGACACACAGGAAGCCAGTGCAGTGACTTAAGCACTAGTGTAATGTGCTCCACTCTCTTGGTGTTGGTGAGGACTCTAGCGGCAGCGTTCTGGATGAGCTGCAGTTGTCTGATTGATTTTTTACTCAGGCCTGTGATGACACCATTACAATAGTCCAGCCTGCTGAAAATGAAAGCGTGAACAAGTTTTTCTGTATCTGGTTTGGACAGAAATTTGTTTATTCTTGCTATGTTTTTAAGGTGGTAGTAGGCTGATTTAGTAATTGTCTTAATGTGACTATTGAAATTTAGGTCTCCAGAACTACACCAAGATTTCTGGCTTGATTTGTAGGTTTTAGTGTCATGGCGTCAAGGTGAGCACTGACTATTGATCTTTGTCTTTTCGGGCCAAAAACAACTATCTCAGTTTTGTCTGTGTTTAGTTGTATAAAACTCTGGCACATCCACGTATTGATTTTGTCAATGCACTTGTTTCTCAGATGTAGGGGACTGTAGTCATCTGGTTACACTGTTATGTAAAGTTGTGTGTCATCTGCATAAGTATGGTAGGAGATGTTATGATATTCCATAATCTGAGCAAGAGGGAGCATATAGATGTTGAACAGAAGAGGCCCAAGAATGGACCCTTGAGGAACTCCACATGTAATTTTTGTTCGCACAGATTCATAATTGCCAAGTGACACAAAGAAATCCCTGTCTTGTAAATAACATTTAAACCAATTTAGCATAGTGCCAGAAAGTCCCACAAACTTTTCTAGTCTGTCGAGCAGTATCTTATGGTCAACTGTGTCGAATGCAGCATTGAGGTCCAGTAATACCAGAACCGAAATCTTTGATGCATCACTGCTCAGATGAATGTCATTTAAAACTTTTACAAGTGCAGTCTCAGTGCTGTGATGTGCTCGAAATCCAGACTGAAAGGCATCAAAGGAATTGTTTTGCTCCAAGAAGGTGTTAAGTTGCTGAAAAACAACCTTTTCACTGATCTTTCCTAAAAATGGTAGGTTTGATATGGGCCTGTAGTTATTTATTACTGAGGCATCCAGATTAGGCTTTTTTAAGAGAGGTTTAATGACTGCAGTCTTCAGGGCCGTTGGGAAAAGGCCTGACTGAAGAGAACAATTGACTATCTGTAGTATATCTGATGCTATGCAGTTAAAAACATCTTTAAAAAGCTTGTAGGCAGACTGTCAAGGCAGCAGGTAGTGGACCTAAGGTTTCTAACTATGTCTGTCAAAGTAGCATAATTTAATGGGTGAAAAAGTGCCAGTAGTCTTCTGTGGCACAGGTGAAATAGCCACTGTGTTGGAGTTACAGGATAGTAGTTCAGGAGGGACTGACGCTGATGGGTTTGTCAGTCTGTCAACAACAGTAAATAAAGTCCGTGCATTGTTGTTATTTTTGTTGATAATCTCAGAGAAAAAGGACTGTCGCGCCCTTTTTAGCTCCAAGTTGTAGATATGCAGACTTTCTTTATAAATGTCATACTGAACCTGGAGTTTGGTTTTTCGCCACCTGCGTTCTGCTTTTCTACATTCTCTTTTTTGAGCTTTTACCCGTGTGGCATTCCTCCATGGTGGTTTTTTTCTTACCAGAAACAACTTTGACCTTCATGGGGGCAATATTGTCCATAATATTCAAAGCTTTAGAGCTGAAACTATGAACCAGATCATTGACAGAGACTGAGGGCAGAGCTGGTGTGGGTGTAAAATCCTGGGTGAATAGTGTACAGGTGTTTTGGTTGATATAGCGTTTTCTGATTACCTCTGTTGAAATTTTACTGGTGTCAGCGGAGATGGCCATTTTAAAGAAAACACAGTAATGATCAGAAAAGGCAAGGCAAAGACCAATGACACTGTCACACAGACACAATAATTCTGCAGCACAGGCTGAATGATGCTGAAAGATGACACTGACCTGAAGGGATTTGATGAAGGTCCACAGAAGATTCCGTATTCCCTCGGAACGATTCAGAAGTTTCACCAGACGCATGACACGAAACAATCTGAAGAATGTGACCGATACGCTCATGTTCTCAGAAGACTTTGCAGATAGAGACAGAGCACAAATTAAGCATTGCATAGTGCCAGCTCCTACACTCTACAAAACTTGAATTAAAAGCAAATTAAAGCAACTCACTGCAATTGCTTGCATGGGATCCACTTCCTGTAGATACAAATACATATTTTCTGCTGGTGCTCTCTGACAAATGGCTTCAACAAACACACTTTTTGGTACATAGATCCAACGTTTTAAACTGTTGCTAACGTTGCAAATTTTGTAACTGCCAACACAACCACATCTGATCATTTCAGAAAGCATGAAGCAGCTTGTTCAAAGAAAAAAAGATATTCAACATGCTGGTATTATTAGTGCTAAAATTAATTAGATCTAGTGTCCAGTCAATGAGAGGATAATACCAGTAAAATCCATGCAAAATTATGCCAAACTAAGGACAAGACTGTTGTATGAATTTGCTCATATATGGGCCTAAAAATGACTTTTATTATTACCAGAACAAATCAGCCAGTCAAAATCATTCACCGTTGATGTAAAAGATATTTCCAAAGGAAGACATTAATGCCTTTTATCAGTCAAGCAGGTATACCAGAGTAGAGTTATCCCAGAGTAAAGGTAAGATTCATTCTAAAATATCAACTCCAATAAAAACCACCTCGGAATCCCTCTCAATGTTTTCCTTCAAATGAAGTTGTCAGTGGACGATCTGTATCCTGTATTAGTTTACAGTCCTTTGTGTCGCCATTTGCCATAAGACTAAGCATTACGAAACAGAAAGCTGAAATTTTTTCAAGGTAAAGAACATCCCAGCAAAAATAACAGATCTCAGCAGCTTCTGTACAAGCATATAGATAACACTGCATGGCCCCATTTCCTCATAATGATTGATCTTTAGAATTAAGAGTGTTTTCTAAGAACTCTCTTTTAATGTCAGCTGTGTGGAGATGAATTAACTTTTTAAGTAACTTTGCATACTGAACTGTCTCTAAGTCATGCTAAAAACACAACCCATCACAAAGTGTGGTTTGAAGGACAAAATTCTTCGGTATGAAATTGTTGGCTATATTATGATGCATTTTCCAGCTGATCTTAAAGGTTCCTTACGAGTTTATATTGCTTAAGAAGAAGGAGATTTTTCTTAATATGTATAGGAACACTTCATCCTTCAGTCTATCACAAACATTCAAACTCAACATATCTGGAGGTACATAGTTTTAACAAGCAGGAGGGGGACAGTCATTTGAACAGTAACTAAAACTTTCACATAAATGTCGTGGAGAAATATATGTGTGTATCTTCATTGGATTGATAAGTGATGTTAAGTTATTGTACCTAAAACATACGTCACTTCTGCCTCCAAAGTGGTTGTTTGGAAAAAGAGCTGAATGCTGTCTGGCAGTGGACCTGAAGGCTTTGCCAAAGTGGACATTTTTGCAGTGGACATCAAACCAGCAGCAGCAAACAACTTGATGGGCATATTTTGGATTGCACATTCACACCTGTGCCTTTAATATTTCAATGTTAGAATCCATTGATTTACAACCCATTACAACACAAGGTTGAATTATTTGGGACCAATTTCACACTCCACTTCATATTACTAGCTGGATTGTTTCAGCCAATCATATTTGTCCTTCTCTACTGAGCCTGCATTGCTTGCTCACAGGGACTTGTTTTTGGTTTCCTTTTACCTCAGTGTAGCATTCAAACCTAAAGCTGGATAAACACGTTTTTCTTCAAGGTTAATGCAGATCACAACCACCAAAGACATATTAAGCCACCAAGCAGAGTTTATGCTACCTATTTAACATGCAAACAATAATGGTCATTTTTGTGGGATATTAAATACCAAATCAAATAAAACATATAAACTGAAAAAAGAAAGACACGCTCATTCATTCTGCCCCACATCAAATGTAATCACTCCTCTCTTTTGAAGGATCCGTTGGGACCCTGTTCAGTGACCATGGGGTCTGTGCAGGCATCCATTTGCACATACACACTCCAATATGAGGCACATACAGCCGGGCACACACCACTCACCCTCTTCCACACACAGTCTTCTGCCCAAGTATAGTGCTACAACTTAAGCTATATAATTACCATCTGTGCCTTGTTTGCTTATTATATTTGAAATGCTTGATTCTGTAATACTTGTGTTATTATGTAGTCAATTCTTGTTTGCCCCTGTTGTTGTTACAGTATAATTTGAGCTCAGCCTCTGCCCATTAAACACATCATATGCTTGAGAAGGTTCATAAGATGGATTTTATATCCATCTGAACCCTATGATGCTTTTGGGAAAGGGGGCCCTGGCTTTTAAAACACTTTTGTCAGTTTAATCCTTGTTCAGACAAATTTCATGCAACATGTGAATGCCATGCAAAACTTTGTCAAGTGAATAGTTACAGCGCAACCATGGAGACAGTAAAGTCCTCCCGAGGCGGCCAGTGCTGCCTGTGGGAGGGAAACATAAAGCAAGCAGTGATGTCAGAGAGGAAAGAAAGAGAGCTTCCACTTGTGGAGGTGTGTCTGCAGAAAGGAAAAACATTCAAAGTCACCATTCATAAAACAAAGGATGCACACATAAACTGCATATATTCTCAAGCTGTATGCATACTGAAGATTGTAAAATCACATTTGTTACACGAGCAAGCCCATGTCCCCTGTCAGTTCAGCTTTTTTGAGATTCTATTACAGCAGAAATACATCTGGCACAGAAGGGACGTGTCATGTAGACAGAGCAGAGCAGGGTTTTCTACCTGCAGCGTATGGTTGCTGCCAGCTTCACTGTATGTGTACTTAGTTTTGCCAAGTGATAATGCAGTTGGTTGTAGAGGGTTTGAGAGTGTACAGACTATATTAACTGGTATTGGATAAATTAACAGAATCATTTTAACAACAGTATGCATCGATTTGATTTATTTATTTTAATGTGAAATGTAAAAACACAGAGTTGCTCTGCTGCTTCACATTGCCTCTGTGTTTGGATGCCATTAAGACTTTAGTTAAACACAAATTAGACAAAAGCTTTTGTTATTGTTCCTGGGGAGTATATTCTTGACATGAAGTAGTACATGTGGTCTCTGAGTGTTTGTGTCCAGCAAAACCTTCAAAATTTAGGTGTAATCCTTGATCCATCCTTGTCACTTGATAACCATGTCAGCCAGCTTATGTGTTAATTTTTTTTCAATGAAGGAACACTGCTAAATTAAGATTTGTGGTAACCAAGGTTAAGATGTGGATGATTGTTAAATCATCCACATCATCATCTACAAACTGTCCAAAATGCAGCTGCTAGGCTGTTAACAAGAAACATCATGTCAGCTGTATCTACTCTTCACTGGCTTCCCATTAAATTCTGCACCCATTTTGAAATACTAGTGCTGACTTTTAGAGCATTGCATGGTCAAACACCCCAGTACATTGCTGACCTCCTCCTCCCCTGTCCCTTGTACCCGCTATAAAACCCGAGGTGACTGGACTTTTCAAACTTATGGCATGCTTTCTCCTTACAGCTGTGATCCCTAGATTCCAGTGATAACTTCATGAAGCAGCTGAAAACATTTTTATTCAGGCAGGCTTTTTGTTAGAATACATCATCTGCATTATTTATTACCTTTTATATGTTTTAATTCTTGTTTGTATTTGTGTGTCTCTGCCCTCATTTGGTTTGTTGGTGCTTTTGGTCTGTGCTGTTTGTCACCACAATTTTATTTCTATTTTTATATATATTTTATTGCATATTTGTATTTAATGTAAAATGCTTTGTGATTTTTTTTTATCTGTTAAAGGTGCAAGACAAAAAGAATATACTTACTTACTATTAGAGGTTTTTTGTCCCAATCTTCAACACTGTTAAATGTGATCTATGTACAAATTTTCTATACATATCCTTTTACTATTTTTTTAGAGTATGTGTTACCATTTGCTGAAACTGTGTTTTTGGGGAGGTTTATCGAGAATGGACCATAACATATTTTAAAACATGGTGTTCACAAAAGAGTATATGTATGCTACATGCAATGACAATAAAGGCATTATATTCTACTTCCTGGCAATTAAATATCAACATAACAAATGAGGAAATTCAAATAGATATAAAACACAGTATCTACAGAACTGAAGAAATGATCACAAAATGTCATGTACCCTTGAGAATTATCGTTTTGTCATGCATAACATTAAGGAAAAGGAAGGAACTTCTGCATGTCATGTATATGTCATATAATCAAAATAAACCACTGAGTAGCAGAATGTAAACCTCATTTGATTTTTGTTCCAGTACCGGGTTACACCAGCCCCTCATAAACCACTTACTAAGCACCTATGTTAGAAGTAAGCTAAGTTTGAACTTACAAACAGCTGATACAACCAACTGTTTGCTGGTCTTTAACAATGGCTTCAAAATGACTGCTACATTTGTTGGACACTGACCACAAATTAACATGTGCTTACATTTTATTTCAAATGTCTTTCTGTCACAGGTCACACATGGGGAACATTTTCAGAGAAAGTAACCACTGCCATGGCTTGTCTAGCCAAATCTGGCCATATCGTCATTGCATTCATCATTGAAACAGCTTGTTAAAAGGGGGATAGATATGTACAGTTGATGACTGAAGTTAGGCTTAGCAGCAAGGTCTATGCAATGTCTCAAAATACCTCATAACCCAATGTAAGTGTTTGAATATATGAACGTATTATGAAAGTGTGTGTGTGTGTGTGTGTGTGTGTGTGTGAGTGAGAGAGAGAGAGAGAGAGAGAGAGAGAGAGAGTGAGAGAGGCAAAAAAACAAAAAAGAAGGTCAGAGAGAGCAAGGCATTGGTACTCACATCAATTTCGCTCAGCATCACGTCCACAACACTTCCAATGACAATGATAAAATCAAAGACATTCCATGGGTCTCCAAAATAACCCTTTGAGAAAAAAAAAGTTGAGTGTGGATGTGTTTGTCTTGGAATGTCACTTGCCTTTATATATATATATATGTATAGTGTGCCCTGAAATCACTGGCAAAATCAGATCCCCATGCAATTCATGTCAGTCAGTAGAGTTGCTTGTTGAGTGAGTATTTGGTCTAGGTATGGGGAAACACATACTGACAGGAAAACAGTCTTCGTCTCAGCACTGCAACCAGCAGGGCAAAGATAAATTATACAATTATTGTGATGTGCTCAAAGGGAATCTTGTAAAACGTGGTGAGAAACTTGAATGTTTGTCTTGAAAAATGGCTGAAAACGGATACAAATATTACAAAAATACACAAACAAAAAATAGATAAAATAATACAAAAAATCTATATACACCTTTCACTTATACAGAAACCGTATGTCGATGACTGATCGTTGCTCAGGATGAATCCAAAAAAAAAAAAAACATGGTGTGTAGTATATTGACTGTAAATATAGAGAAATATAGCCAATAAATATTATTATACAGTAAGTGGTTAAAAGTTGCAATGATGGAAATTTAACAGGCATGTATCACTGTATAAATACAATAAATATAGATACATCCATATTTATGTGTATATGTATGATTATGAATAAATAGCATACATATTACATCCTGAGGTAGAAATACTGCAAATTAGCTTTCATACTGTCAGTGGTGGATGATGGAGGCAGAGATAGCAACAGTGTTACATGCTGTTAAACTGTCTTGCTAAAGGGTCTGACTGCTGTTGGAATGAAGGAGCTGTGGTAGAGTTCTTTATTGTACTGTGGGTATTACGGTCTGTTACTGAAGGAGCTGGTTAAGGCCCCCACAGTCTCATGTAAGGAATGAGAGGTGTTTTCCATGATTGACTTCAGCTTGGATGACATCCTCCTCTCACCCATATTTTCTGTGTAATCAAGAGGGCAGTCCAAGGCAGAGCTAGCCCTCCTAACCAGTTTGTTCAGCCGTTTTTTGTCCCTCCCTCCCTCCCTCCCTCCCTCTCTGTGACCGCCCGCTGACATTTAAGGTGAAACGTTAACTTGTTATGTTACTCAGTGCATGAGGTGATGACATGAATCAATCAACACACCTTAAATATTCCCTATGACAACTCTGACCATAACTTTAGTTTTTATATGACATACATTTTTGGTAATGAATGGATCTCTAAGTGTTCACATACATTAATTTCGGCTGGGTTATGTGAACGGCATATATCCCAATCCTTACGTGGAGAAAAAAAAGAAGGCATGGTGGAGCATCGGGCTAGGGCAACACTAAACCCCTGAGCTTGCCTGAGAAGGACTAAATGCACAAAGTCGCTGTTTTTAAATATCCCATGGAGAGAGATTCTCACTGCACCCTGTTTTATTTTGTAATGAAAATGCTGGCGTGCAACTCCATTCTGTGGACAATAAACAAGGTGCAGACTTCCCTCTGTGTCATTTGTAATGAGAAAATATAGTGAGTGCAGGACGGAGCAGTGAGAGACAACAACCCCACCCACATTTAAGGGTACTGTTTGCTGTGGAAAGGCTAGGGTCTAGGTAGCATGTCTGAAGGGTTACTTTTGGTTCAAAAGGTACCATACCGAAAGTTTGTGGTGAAAACGGGGCTATTGTGGGCCAGTAGCAGTGTGCCCCTTTAAAAGTAGCTGTGTACAGCTAAGGGTAAGCTTGCACACTCTTCCCACCCTGTTACCACCACTGAGGGTGATGAAAATGAGACAAAGGCAACCTGATCTCACAGAAATACGTGAAATGACCACGATCTCTTAACACCGCATTTGTGGTGGCAGCACGTAATTTCAAACCATTACGTGCTGCCACCACGGAAACAATGTACTCTAAAAACTGCGTTTTTGGGATGGTAGGTTTTTTGCGGCTTGTTGTAAAATAGAGTCGTAAAAAGATACATCTACTGAATATATCAAATGTCTAGTAAAGCTGAGCTAGTACACTACACCCCAGACACTGCACCTAGATGAAATATGTTAAAAAAAAGTAGGCATGATGGTTAATTTCAGATATTTTAGCAAGTTCTCTAGAAACGGCGTTATTTGGGACTGAATATTTGAATAAGCTATTACAAATATCTAGTACAGCCGAACTATCACGTTATTATCATTATTATTATCATTGGTGGGAATTATAACAGAGGAATATATTTGCCGTTTTAATATCAAGAACACTTCCGCGAAAACGAGGCTGACGTGACGTAATTGAATCAGGGAATCTGTGTGTCCTCCACGGAAGAGGATCCTAATTTACTTTACATTGGCATTGTTTCCGTGATGGCAGCACGTAATTTTGACCCATTACGAGGTTCTTTGGGGGTTTTTTTCCTGGTGATTTGCTGTATGTTATCGCATTTCGTGCGACTTTCCTGTAGCTAAATGTGTGTAAGTGACTGCTTGATTGCATGGAACTTTGCTGTGGCATTAACTCCTGTGTCGTTCTTTTGTCTTGCAGTGAATATAGACAGCTTTGCTTGGTATTTCCCATATGTCTGGGGGTGGTGAAGCACTTTGGATCCTCCCCCTCACTTTCATCTTCCCGTGGGTTTCCCTGGCACCCTTCCCCCTGTACTAGTAATATAGTTTTGTTTTTTGAACAGTGATTGCAATTCGTGACTTTTAAATGAAAGTAATTCACTTTTGAAACTTGAAAGCCACTTCTCTGCTTCTTCATTCTATAGTCATACATATAAGAACTTTGTGTGGCCTTGTTGGACCTCTGTATGCAGGGGCCTTTTTGTGCCCCAGTTGCACGTAGAATACTGCAGATGCAACCACAGGGACATAAAATGTCGTCAACAGTGTCCTATCACACTCCAAATGTCACAGTGTGCATTTCTGGTCTGTCATCCATGCCAATCATTCAGCTCTCTCAGTAAATTTCCGCTCACCTCACCTGTCCACCACCCCTACATGCCAGCCAGTCACCTGTCCATACATTTTCCTGCTCCTCTTCTGCTACCGACATCATGAAATCAACTCTGCTCATCTGATGTCTCCTCCTGTCTACACACGTTTGAACTGTTCCACCTGCTCTCTGCTTTGATGTGCTACGCTGAATGCTTTGTGCTTAACCTATTTCTTGGAAGGCTCTAAGCCAAGAAATTGACTCTGACTGTTGTTTCACCTGCCTGCTCATTCCGTGTTTGACAAGCAGAATATCAAAGGTCATCACAAACCTTCCTGTCTGCCTGTGGTGCTGTAATTGGGTTCAAACCCCACCCGTCACACCAAAGGACCTCAGTCTCCTCAGCAAGTTAAAGACAACTTTGGCCCTTTTTGTACAGGACGTCCATGTTGTTCGAGCAGTCTAGTTTATCGTTGAGGTGAACAACCAGGAATCTGTGCGTTCCCGCCATCTCAATATCCAAACCCTGGATCTTTACTGGTGTAGTCTGGGCATTTTGGTGCAGTTTATTAGCCCTATGGGCCCTAGGCATTTTGTGCTCTGCCTCGCTGTCTCGCTCATCCACCGCCTGGCGTGTTAGACTCGGGGAGCTTCTCCTCAGACCCTACGCATATCCACACAAGCCCTGGTCCTACCCGTAGCCGAATACTCTGCCCCTGCCTGGAGCAGAAGCCCACACGTGAATAAGGTAGACACTGCCATCAACAGCACCCTCCGTGTAGTGACTGGTTGTCTGAAACCCAACCCCGTGTCTCACCTGTCAGTCCTCGCTGGAATTGCTCCAGCCAGTCTCCGACGGGATGTGTCTACCCTCACCCTGGCAAGAAAAGCCCAGACGTACGACTGGCACATCCTTCACAAAGCCACAACAAGCTCAAATCTCGCCATCCCTACAACAAGGCGGCACAAGAGCTGCTTCAGTCTATTCCTGAGGACTTGTCCAGTGCCTGGCTGGCAGCCTCCTGGAAACAGACTTGGGAGACAGCTGGGCCCTCCCGCATCCACCGATACATCCAGGACCCAGGTGGCGGTGTAAAAGGAGAAAACCTACCACGCCATCTATGAACCTCACTGAACCGTCTATGCACTGAGGTCGGCCGCTTCAAGTCATCTCTAAAGAAGTGAAGCCTATTGGACAGTGCAGCATGCGAGTGTGGCGAGTCTGAACAGACTGCCGAGCACATAATTACCGGCTGCCCCCTATACAGCCCACCCTCAGAATCCGGCCTCTTCGACTTAGGACCGGAGACGGGGGCGTGGCTGCATGACATGGAGTTGGCCATCTGATGGTACACGAGAGAGAGAGATGTCCTGTTACTATATCTTGCTAACTCAGCCATACTGCATGTCACTAACTCGGCTTCTTCTCCGGAACCTTTGTGCTCTACTGTCTTGCAGGTTAACTCATATCACAGCGGTGCCTGGTCAGGCCTTGGGAGATTAAATGAGGGAGAACATTCTGGGTTAGGGTGACCTAGAATGTATTGACGCACGAACCTCAGTTCCAGGAATAAGTAGGAAACCAGGAGAACTTATGATTCCCAGAAAACACGACCCAAGCGTACACACACACACACACACACACACACACACACACACACACACACACGCACACACACACACACACACGCACGCACACACACACACACACACACACACACACACACACACGCACACACACGAACAAGCAAACGCTGAGTATAAAGGCATTTGAAATGTGATTGTTCAGGGCTGTTTCCAACTGATTTGCGATGTAGACTAGTATACTGTTGTATGGTACCGTTCTGCAATTAAAGTAATACTGTTGGCTGTAACTTTCTCCATGGTTCTCCAAGTCTCTTCATTTCAGTGTTTACTGAAGTTGAGCATTTTTCTTACAGTAGGTAATATGGTCAAATGCTAATGGCTAGCAGCTCAATGTCTCCTATGTAATGTTGCTCTTTAATACTGATGTGTCTGGGGTTACACCATCTATCATTTACAAACATGCCCTAGCCTTCCTCTTGCCATTCTCTTTTGCTCTTCTGTCCACTCTCACATGCTGAAAACCATCCAAAGTTAACAGTGAGTCAAAAGTAAGATGATTCAGCCAGGTCTCTGTGAAGTTCATAATGCTTCACTGCCAATACTCCTTTGCAGACCTGTTAGCTGCTCAGTGGTTAGACCATTCAACAGTGGAAAACAAGTTCTACTTTATTGAGATAACTTCTATCTCTGAGGTACTCAGCCTCCGTAACCATCAACCAGGCCATGTCAAGGTTGATAACAAGCTGCTGCGACAAGCATTAATATGGCAACCAATAACCAAGCATAAAAATGCTGATAGATAAAATGTTGTGTAACTGGAACTCCAAATTGAAATAACACCCCTGCCAATATCCTTCAAATAGCATAAATGGTGATGAAAAGGACCCTTTCTCTCCCACTTGGAACCTAAACTGGACTACTGACCTCCAAGAGCCAGAGATGCATAGGCCAATTCACACCCCTGTTTGAACTTTTAGTACAGTTCTCAAAATGCTAAAGCTTCTATTAGAAATAAAAAATGAGAAATCATGAAATTTTTAAATTGTAATAATTTTGATTAAAATAGTAGCTACATCCAGGAGTTAACCCTGCCTGTCCATGGACAGGAGGGGACTGACTCTGTTCCCCAGAACTCTGCCACCCCTGTGAGCAAGACCTGGCCTGTCATTTTTGCATGTTTGAAGTCGATACGATAAACAATGTAGGAGTAGATATTTTTTGAGAAAGAGAATTTTTGAAAAATGACATCTTACTTTGAAAGGACAAATAGCTCACTTCCTGTTGGATTTACGTCAGGGTCAGCATGTGATTGGTAGGTCTTGATGAAACGAACGAGTCAGTTTTGGTTATGTCTTTCTATGACATTCCTACAGGCCGCAGCGGCCATTTTAGTGTGTATAGGTGGTGCAAAAAGCGTCAGGAGGTTTTGGAAGACGTCACGTGTAAGAGGCCATAAAATCCAAACCGTTCAAGTAATGAAAAAGTTATACTGAAGATCTGCTTAGCAGGAGTTGGCCTGTAATGTGTGTATGTTTGAAGGTGATAGGATAAACGGTGTAGGAGAAGATAATTTTTGAACAAAGAGCAATTTTGAGGTGAAATCTTACTTTGAAAGGGCAAATACCTCACTTCCTGTTGGATTTAGGTCAGGGGTGATTTGTAGGTTTCGGTGAGATGAACAAGCCAGTTTTGGTTTGATCTTTCAATGACATTCCTACGGGCCGCAGCGGCCATTTTAGTGTGCCTAGGTGGAACTAGAGAGCCCATTTTGGCACTTTTGGCGTTCATTTTTTCATTTTATCAGTTTTTTTCGCCAGTCCTGACATGCGTGCTAATTTTGGTGGGTTTTTGAGCATGTTTAAGGGGTCAAATTGGGATTCAAAGAGATGGCAGAAGAAAGAATGAAGAATTAAAGCTGCGAGCAGCGTTGGGCGGGACCTTGGACTCTCGCTGTTGGTCTCCAGCTCACGTAGACAGTGCGAATTATTCGTAACAGACAAAATTTTGATAAAACAAGCAATGTCAATAGAACGCATGGTCATTTTTGGCAATAGAGGGACTTTATATTACAGTACATTAAAATATGTATTTAATTTTCAACCGACCTTTTAACTAAAATGTAAGTGTGATATGTCAGTTATGGAAACAAAATGTCTTTTCCAGAACATCCACATTAAAATGAAATACACTGTAATGATAAAGAAATTAGATAATGTTAACAACAACATGGTGTCTGTCATACTGATAAGAACTGAAGTGTTCCCCACGTACTGTAAAAGACAAAGGTCTGTGGTGACAGTACTCCTGGTTTGTTGTGTAACACAGTGTGATGTAAGTACATGATAACAAATATTAACGTGGATAAAACATGAATAATAAAGGAGAGTAAATCATAAAAGAAAACAATGTTTACAAAGAAAGTGTTGATTAAACAAGATTAAGTGATAAAGGTTAAGTGATTAAGATGTGTATACTTTCCTGATGTTTGTAACACTCTGTTATGGACTTGTACTTGAAATGAGATAATTTGTTGTAACCCTCCAGGTCATTCAGTTGGGTTCAGAGATATAATATTGATGAAAATAAATGGAAATACTTTTAAGGTCATTTTTAAGTAAGTAATTTATAACCTCTTGACCTGATGAAGAGCTTGGGTGTACAACAAATGAATGCGCTCATTTTCAAGTTCATTTTTAAAAAAGTAAAGGGTTCTTATGAAGGTGGTGTGAGCTTATATTTTGAAAGTTGTAGACATAAGCCATGTGACCTAATCAAACTTTGACATGTGTGATGATCAAACGACACATCCATATTCATATGAAATTATGTGACCTAGTGAAAGCTTGATTGATGTGTACTGGCTGCTGTGAGGATATAAGTAAGATCAGGCACACACAAATAGATTACAATACATTACAATATGTATTTAACAGTCATAATCATAAAAGTAGCAACAGTATTATCACTAATAAAGGCTGTAGTAGTATGTGGGAGATGGAGAACACTGATATACAGTATAATGTGTAGATGCTGTTTGTAAAGTTTGTAACCACACACACACACACACACACACACACACACACACACACACACACACACACACACACACATACTTTAAAGAACAGATTACAGCAGCTAATTAATGAGCACCATGTAGTTAGGTGAGAGCCCAAGCACTTGAAAATGGGTTTAAAATGTCTCAAACTAGTCCTTCCTCTTCCCAAACCGTGGGTCCGATCATCAATCTAAAGGTATCAACAAAGAGATACACTCATCCCGAACACAAACATATAAATTTTGTGTTTGTGGAGTCAAATTTGCAATCTTCCTCGCAAGTAAAAGATGTGTTGGCCCTTATCTTCACTTCCTTCTGCCAAGGTCCCAAATAATTAAAGCTGCAAGCAGTGTTGGGCAGGACCTCGGACACTCGCTGTTGGCCTCCAGCTCACGTAGACGGTGTGAATTAGCCTATTCGTAGGAGTCGAAATGTCAACAAAACAGGCAATGTCAATAGAACGCAAGGTCATTTTTGGCAATGAATCCATGACTTGGGAGTAGAACTTTGATGGCTTCTGAAAACCAAACTACTGACAACATCAATCAATCAATAAATCAATCAATCAATCAATATCACAAATCACAATTTGTCTCACAAGGCTTTACAGCATACAACATCCCTCTGTCCTCAGGACCCAATGAGACAGAAAGGGAAACAGAGAGAGATGCAGGACAGACGGTAATTTTAATAGCTTACAACAACATTAATGAAAGCAATAATATTATAATTATAATTCTGGCTACTGTGGTACAATATGTTGAAAGTATATTTTAATATCTGATAGTATACATATGTGACAATAATTATATGTGTATAATAACAGTAGAAGTATCACACACAGACAGACAGACACAGACACAGACACAAACACACACACACACAGGCTTGTGTCTGTCAGAGTGAAGCCAGTGTTATGCTAATTAATGACCATGTAGTTAGGTGACAGCTCAGGCACTTCAAGATGAGTTTGACTAATGACTAATGACAACAGAAGCAGCAGAGAGAGAGAGAGAGAGAGAGAGAGAGAGAGAATAATAACAGTAGAAGTATTTCTATTTTCTCCTGCTTCCCCAGTAGAGCAAACACACTCAAAATAATAAGCAGTAAAATTACTTGTATTTTTCTCCTACTTTTCCATTATTGAGAAATGCAAGCCCTTTTTAAAAATTTTTATTGAAAAAGTGGACAACATCAGAACCAGTATCCCGACCTCGACACATGACCACTCCATTACGGTCACCTGCCCTGCCACTCTTAGCTGTTTTGAGCCTGTGACCCTGACCAAATTGGAAGAAATCATCTCTCACATGAAACCCTTTGGCTCCCCATTAGACATCCTTCCCCCACGCCTTGTTAAGGAGACCAGCAGGGTTATCGGATCAGCTATCCAAAATATTATGAATAAAAGCCTTGCAGGAGATGTACCACCTAGTTTTAAACATGCTGTGGTACAACCACTCATCAAGAAGACCAACCTTGGTGCCTCTGTCTTATCAAACTTCAGACCTATTTCTAAGCTCCCGTTTCTTTCCAAGGTTTTGGAAAAAATTGTTCTTGCCCAACTGATGGTTTTTCTGGACACCTATGCCATTTTAGAAGTGTTTCAGTCTGGTTACAAAGCACTGCACAGTACTGAGACTGCACTCCTAAGAGTTTTTAATAATATCTTTCTGGCCACGGACTCCGGCAACTCTCTCATCCTTGTTTTATTGGACCTCACTGCAGCTTTCGACATAGTAGATCACAAAATTTTGCTGTCCCGCCTGGAGCACTGGGTCGGCATTAAAGGTTCAGCCCTAGAGTTTTTTTGGTCATACCTCTCAGACAGAAGTTTTTGTGTTAGCTTGGGGGATGCTGTGTCCTCCACAGCCCATCTCCACTGCGGAGTGCCTCAGGGCTCAATCCTTGGACCAATCTTATTTATGTTGTATCTGCTTCCCCTTGGTTCCATTTTTAGAAAACATGGCGTCTCCTTTCATTGTTATGCTGATGATAGTCAAATTTACCTGCCTGTACAGTGTAACAATCCTGGCTCATTACAACCCTTGTTTGCATGCCTGAAAGATGTCAAAGCATGGCTGGCTTTAAACTTTTTAAGTTTTAATAACAGTAAAACTGAGGTTATGGTGTTCACTCCCAGTGACTCACATGTTTTCCTCCCTGCAGATCTGGGTCCCCTTGAACTTTTTATGAAGCCAACTATCACTAATCTTGGGGTGAAAATTGACTCTGACCTAAAGATGGACAAACAAATAAACGCTGTGGTGGGGAAGAATTTTGTCCAGCTCAGAAAGCTGGCTAAGGTCAAACCTTTTTTAACACGTTCTGTCTTTGAAACTGTGATTCATGCTTTTATGACATCTCGCCTTGACTACTGCAATGCTTTGTATACTGGTGTTAGTCAGGCCTTAATCTCCCGCCTACAGTTGGTACACAACGCTGCTGCTCGTCTCTTAACAGGTACACGGAAGCATGAGCACATCACCCCTGTTCTAGCGTCCCTTCACTGGCTTCCTGTGCATCTTAGGATTGATTTTAAAATTTATTGTTTGCTTTTAAGTGCCTAAACGGACTTGCACCCACCTACCTCTTTGACCTGCTGGAACCCTATGTTCCCGCGAGGTCCCTCAGGTCCTCTGATCAGCTTCTCCTGGCTGTCCCTAAGTCCAGGATGAAGCTCAGCTTAGCTGACCCTTTTCAGCTTACTCCATGAGTGTGTCTCTCAACTGCCTCACTGATAACATAAATAGTGCAATGCTAGAAACACTTGAGTCTTTCGCCCCTCTTAAAAGCAGTGCAAACTAAACTAAATCTGTTCCCTGGTTCTCAGACCACACTCGCTCGCTAAAGCGGACTTGTCGCAGACTTGAACACAGGTGGCGTGCTACAAAATCTGAATCCTCTCGCCTTGCCTGGTCCCACGGTTTTAAATGTTATAAACATGCACTTTCTACTGCTAGGGTGGCTTATTTTTCCAAGTTGATTGAGATGAATAAGAATAATCAATGGGTCCTGTTTAATACTGTGGCTAAGCCAACCCAGCCGTCCCATGTTTTAAGCTCATCTGTTACTGCTGATGATTTTTCACTGATAATATCTCTTTAATCAGAAATGAGATTATTAATCAGCACCCCTTTAGCAACATAGTTGATCTACGTCCTGAGACCCGGTTCACCAGCTCTCTTTCACAGTTTGAACCAATCTCCTCTCAGGCCTTAGCCTCACTGGTGGCAGCCTCTAAGCTCACTACGAGCACATCAGACCCTATCCCATTTGCCCTCTTTAAGGAACTCTTTCACATCTTAAATGGTCCTTCACGCACCATCTTCAACATGTCTCTATCCGAGGGGTCTGTGTCATTAGCATATAAATCTGCAGTCATTAAACCGCTCCTCAAAAAATCCAACTCTGACCCACTGGTTTTTGCCAACTATCGACCTGTCTCCACTCTTCCTTTTTCATCTAAAATACTTGAGAGAATTGTTGCCACCACTCATCTTGCCACCAATAATCTTTCTGATAAATTTCAATCTGGCTTCCGATCCTGTCATTCCACCGAAACTACCCTGACCAGAGTTGTTAATGATCTGCTGATCACAGCAGATACTGGGTCTGCTTCCATGCTTTTAATGCTTGATTTAAGTGTGGCATTTGACACAGTAGATCACACTATCCTCTTACATAGGCTAGAGCACTGCGTAGGAGTCCATGGGTCGGAACTTTCATGGTTCCACTCTTATTTATTCGACATAACCTAATGTGTTAACTTCAATAATTCTTTCTCCAAATGCTCCAGTGTGAGCTCTGGTGTGCCCCAGGCTTCTGTCCTTGGCCCTCTTTTGTTTTGTATTTTACTTCCTCTGGGAAGGATCATCTCAGAATGTGGCATCAAATATCAATACTATGTGGATGACGTCCAGCTGTACATGCCACTACAGCCTGATGACCCCTCTCAGACCCATAATCTAGAGGCATGTGTATGTAAGATTAAACTCTGGATGAGTCAGAACCTTCTCATGTTAAACGCTTCCAAGACTGACCTAGTGGTGTTCAAGCCCTCTAATTACAAGCACTTGTCTCTAAAGTTTTGTTGTAATGTTAATAGATGTATGATCGCGGAGAGGTAGTGCATAGGAGTCCCCTTTGACCATACTTTATCTTTTCAGCCTCATATCAGGGAGATCACCAAATAAACCTTTTTTCATCTCCGTAACATTGCTAAAATCCGTCCTGTTTTGATAAGATAAGATACACCTTTATTGATCCCATAATTGAGAAATATCAGTGTTACAGCAGTCAAGGGGAAAGAGTCAGATGAAGGATTTCAAAAATTTAAACTTCAAACTTAAAAAACTAGGCATGCAAAATAAGTACAAAAATACAAGAAACCGTGATAAATAACAATAACAATAATAATAATAATAATTAGAAGTGGGTAATAATGAGTAGCAGTGAATGAAAATAAGCAGTGGATAAAGGGAGCACATCTAGTGCAAGTGATTGTATGTGTAAAACAGCTGAAAGCTGTGGTGTCCATAAAGTGTTCATAGTGTCAATAAAGTGTCCATGGTGCAGTTTACTGTGAGCAGTGCTGGTTATGTAGTCTGACAGCAGCAGGCACGAAGGACCTGCGATAGCATTCCTTCACACACTTTGGGTGAATCAGTCTATCGTTGAAGGAGCTCTCCAGAGCTTTTATCTACTGCTGCAGAGGATGGGAGTCATTAGTCCTCAGAGATGATAGCTTGGTTGTCATCCTCCTTTCTCCCACCACCTACACAGAGTCCAAGGGGCATCCCACGACAGAGCTGGCCTTATTGATCAGCTTGTCCAGTCTCTTCCTATCTGCAGCCGAGATGCTGCTGTCCCAGCAGACCGCTCCGTAAAAGATGGCTGATACCACCACAGTGTCAAAGAAGGTCTTCAGGAGCGCCCCCTGCACTCCAAAAGGCCTGAGCCGCCTCAGCAGGTAGAGTCTGCTTTGGCCTTTCCTGTATTGTGCTGTTATGTGATTAGTCCAGTCCAGTTTATTGTTAAGATGAACACCCAGGTACTTATAAGATGTCACCATGTCAATGTCCTTTCCCTGGATGTTCACCGGTGTTGGGGGGAGGAGTCTGCGCCTGCGGAAATCCACCATCAGCTCTTTGATTTTACCCGCGTTGATCTGAAGGTGGTTCCTCAGGCACCAGTCCACAAAGTCCTGGTTTCAGTTCTCTGTACTCCCTGTCGTCCCCATCTATGATGAGGCCGACGATGGCAGAGTCGTCAGAGAACTTTTGCAGATTACAGGTGGGGGCGTCGCAATGCTGAAATCGTCCTCCATGCTCTTGTGTCTTCTAGATTAGACTATTGCCTGTCCAGGCCAGAGCTGATTTTAAGATCCTTCTTTTAACTCACAAGGCATTACATGGTCTGGCCCCATCCTACCTATCCGAATTAATCACACCCTATATTCCGCCTCGTCCCCTGCACTCTTTGAACTCTCACCTTCTGGTCATTCCCTCTGTAAATAAAAAAATCAATTGGTTGCAGGGCCTTCTCCTACCGTGCACCTTACTTATGGAATCGCCTCTTGCTACATATTAAAGAATCCACTTTCATTGCAATTTTTAAAACACTTCTTAAAACATATCTTTTTACCCAATGTTTTGGAATTATAATTAATTATATCCTTGCCTGTTTTTCGTTTGTCTTTTTGTGTGTTTTTGCTTATTTGGCTGTCTACTCTTTCCCGTGATCGTTTTTACCCAGATAGCAGACGGATGTGGGCCACTTCTGGCAATGATCCGGCACTGTAGGCATTCTTCTGGCCCGGACAAAACAGATGTGAACCTGAAGCGGCCCACATGTAAGGAAACACATGTGGCCCACCTTTGTTGAAACACATTTGGGCCAGTTTTGGCCAAAATATGGCAAGTTAGCATCGACTACTGCATATGTGAGCCTGAAGTGGCCCGCATGTAAGGTAGCACACGTGGCCCACCTTTGTTGAAACACATTTGGGCCAGTTTTGGCCGAAATATGGCAAGTTAGCATCGACTATTCCGTATGTGAGCCTGAAGTGGCCCACATGCAAGTAAGTACACGTGGCCCACCTTTGTTGAAACACATTTGGGCCAGTTTTGGCCGAAATATGGCAAGTTAGCATCGACTATTCCGAATGTGAGCCTGAAGTGGCCTGCATGCAAGGAAGCACACATGGCCCACCTTGGTTGAAACACATTTGGCCCAGTTTTGGCCGAAATATGGCAAGTTAGCATCGACTACTCCGGATGTGAGCCTGAAGTGGCCCGCATGTAAGGAAGCACACGTGGCCCACCGTTGTTGGGAAATACTGATTGATATTTTTCAACATTTTTTAACATTTTATTGACCAAACAAATCGTTTCAATAACCGACAGATTAATCAATAATGAAAATAATTATCAGTTGCAGCCCTACTTTGCGAAGACCAAATGTACCAGGACAAGATATGATAAGACTGCAATATCACTTCTTCACTCATTCTGGGTGAAAGAAAAAATGTCCCTCATGTGGTGGGAGTCAGGGGCGGACTGGGGCAAAAAAATTGGCCCGGGAATTTAGTACCTGACTGGCCCATTCAGGGGCCAGGGCGGCGGATGCCACTGAGCGCCATCTGGCCCTAGTCTATACACAATAATGACGTTTTTACAGCCAAACTAGCCTAAATGCATTGTGCTTTTTCAACTTATCATTCAACCCCTCAACTAAAGTATACTGGAGGGTCTGGGGGCACTCCCCCAGGATAATTTTGTGATTTTCAATATGTAAATGCGGCATTCTGGTGTACTCTGAGGAGAAAGTAAAGGGAAAAGACAACATTGCTTCAGATAAATTTTTTAAAAAAAAGCTGATTTAGTACTGACTGAGGTTCCTATCATTGTAATTTCAAGAATGGCTGGAGTGTATGAAACTTAAACTGAACTCAGAACTGGTCTAGTGGGGAGCTGTGGCTGGAGAGCCAAAAACAAAACTCATTTTTAAAATCTTTTGGCCTGGACCAGCCATTCAAGGGCCGTTATGCTTCATGGGCCTGTTTCAGGCCACACTTTCTTCTTCCACCACTTCTTCCCTGTTCTCATCTCTCTCTTGATAGCTTTCTGTCAGATATTAAATATGAAAGGAGGCTCATGCTTGAGCTTTACACATGTTCTGAGATTTTCAGCCAACTATGATTTTAGAATATATTACGTGTCACTAGCATTAATTAGTCACTCCTCTCGCTCATAGATGGTAGAAAAATGTAAACACGTCAGCGCGTCACTTGCACCGTTAGCACAGTGTGATTGACAAGTGACAGTGACAGCTGCAACGGCCTGATGAAATGGGTGGGACATAACCATGTGGAGCAAATTTGATTGGCTATCAGCATACGTGTATAGCCTGTTGGCCGCTGCGACTTTTTCCCCTTTCTTTTTCTTTTTCTCATGGACCGGCCCACCGGGGAAATCCCCCCGTCCGCCCCTGGTGGGAGTGATTCAGATGATGTCATGTTGCTATGCTGATGTTAGGTAATGTCAATATGTAAAAATAAAGACTTGATGTGATCACCTACTGTGGTAGCATATGCCACCTTCTTTGCTGGAGTTGGCTATGGAAGCAGTGAGAGGACTGAAGACTTTTAGGCCTGAACTGCCTTGTGTTCTCCATGGAGGTGGATGAAAGGAGAATTTTAGCTAAGCCAACGCCTATCATGAACAAAACCCTTCATCCCCATGGTGAGCTGTGTGTTGCACCTGTGGTGCAAAGAGAAACACTACTGTTCATAAAATATAGAACATCTGAGAGAAAAAAAGATAACAAGCGGATGGTGAATTCTGAGAGTCGTATGATCAATCTGACCCTCTTTAATACCAGCAGGAATTAGTAGGCCTATAAGTTAAACTTTTTTCTCTTAGGGCAATATAGTATGAGTATAAATTATGTGCCTGCTGTGATGAATTTGTTGTTTGTTGATGAAACTTTCTCTGATATGGGATCAGTAAAATCTTCTCTTCTTGTCTGAGATGTAAATCTTACAGGTTGTCATTGCAAATGAGAACCCCGGGGCTTGGGTTATTTCTGGGTTAAGAGAACTTTATTTTTGTTTTGTTTTTTTTGGCATTTATGGGAGAGGGGGGGGGGGTTGTATGTGAGTGTGTGAGAGTGAGACTGCAGATTACTCCCGTGGTGTGAGAGTGTGAGCGTTGGGTGTTTTGGGTTGTCTTATTGTGTAGGCTAATGTGTTATTATTTGTCTATGTTTTGTTATTCTTTATGTCTGGGTCCCTTTCAAAAGCTCTCAAGCTTCTCAGGGTGTGCATTTGACATGGCTCACTGAAACAGCCTCATATCCCTGGATGCTGAGTGACAGGCTAACAGCCAGCCATGAACAGTTAAGTGAGAACATGAGCAGTGAAGGAGGGCAGGCTAACTGTGTGTTTGCCCCAATGAACAGAAAGTCTGGTCTTCATCAAGAAAAAATGACAAGATAGAAGGCAGCAACTAAGTTGAATTTCCCTCCAGTATTTTTCTATTCTAACTGGTTAGGTCTCAAAGACAGACCTAAAACTAAGATCAATTAAAAAGCATCTACATTCTACCACTTTATCATATCTTCATTTGTGAACAGAAACCGTTCCCATCTGCTCTCTGCCAAACAACTCACTGTCATGAAAATGACTGCTAGGCCTCAGCTAGGCCCTAGACATTCAACAAATATATTAACAAAGACCATTTGTACCTGAACATAACACATTAAATACATAAATATATTAAATAAATATATAAATATATTTATTTTATTTATTTTTTCTCGCTTCAAGTTGGAGTTTTCCAAATTACCGAGTCTTTTGAACGCATCATATTCAAATCAACTAAGGGGAGCAAGCGAGCAGAAATTGCGCAAGGCCGTTAAACGAACAGAAGAAGAAGAAAGCATGCGAGGTCTGTCCAGGAGAGAACAGATGTCTCGGTGAGGTGAGTCCGCATGAATGAAAAATAAATAAATGAACTGGGAAACGTTCAGCTGTCATTATTGGAACTTCACATATTGTTTTGTCAGGGTGCTACATGCTGCTACTTCTGAATGGCCCCATGAAGGCTACAAAAGCTTTAATTAAGGTGGCAGGCAAAATCACCCAGCCGGCTCGCCTCGGCCTGTGTGTGTGTATGTGCGTGCGTACGTGTGTGTGTGTGTTTTTTCCGTCGCCCGCGATATTTTTTTCTTTTTTTCAAGGCGCCAGTTAGCTCACTTCAAACTACTATAGGCCATGAAGAACGCTGACTCGCGTTGCAGAACAGCACTGCACAGAGGCTCCCAAACGGAAATGATTATTGATTTCTGAATTACTGGACACGTCGCTTATTGCATACTCTTTCTATTTTTTTTTCGCCCTGGCGGAGGGTCACGACACGAGGGAGTTTAATGCCAGGGAGGCCATGCCTTGTTAGGCAAGGTAAGGCAATTTTATTTATTGGTGGTGATGATGACAGAGATGATGTTGATGACACAAGGGATTTAGCAAGTTGTTTGAGAGACTGGAGTAGACAATTTGGGATTTCACTGATTGCTTTGTCTGCCCTCTTGTCTATTCTTAAAGTTCATCATCCTTCATTGCCCAAAGATGCCAGAACATTGTTAAAGACACAGATTTCCCATGCTGTTAGTTCCTTGGCAGGCGGATCATTCCACTAGTTTGGGATACAGAATATGTTAAGTAAAATATTTCAGAGACTTGCATTTATTGTTCCAGATAGTCACAACTTTAAATTGCAGTTAAATATCGACGGTCTACCAATTTTTAAAAGTTCAGCTGTTCAGTTTTGGCCAATCTTGGGAATTCTCCAAGGATTCAGTAGGAAGCCTGTGCCAATTGCTATTTTCTGTGGGAACTCAAAGCCTCACTCTGTCAGAATATCTAAAGGACCTGGTTTGTGAACTGAAATCCTTGAGCAATGGATTTGTTGTTAATGGTAAAACCTTTTTCCTGACTGTGTGCTCAGTAATTTGTGATGCTCCTGCAAGGGCCTTCGTTAAAAGTATTAAGTCACACAATGGCTACAGTGGCTATGACAAATGTGTACAGTCAGGCGTATATATGAATAAACGCATGACATTCCCAGAGGCAAACGCTAGAGCGAGAACTGATGAATCTTTTTCAAACGCAGAGGATGAAGACCACCACATACAACCTTCGCCATTTTGTGAAACATCTGTTCCTATGGTCAGTGGCTTCCCACACGACTATATGCATTTAGTTTGCTTAGGTGTGGTGCGTCGTCTCCTTGATTTATGGATTGGCACATGTGGGATGTTAAAATCCCGCATTTCATCCAGGTAAGTCTCTCTGATTTCTGCCAAGTTACTTGCTCTCAGAATGTACATTCCCTCAGAATTTGCCCAAAGACCTAGGGGGCTTGATGAAAGATTAGGATGGAAAGCAACAGAACTTCGGCAGTTCCTACTTTACACTGGCCCCGTTGTTCTGAAAGATGTTCTGGCTCCTGAAGTGTATCAAAACTTTATGCTGTTATCTGTGAGCATTTACATTCTGGCGAGTCCAACCTATTGTTTGATGCTAAATGACTTTGCAAACACACTCCTCAGAGCGTTTGTCAAACATTTTGGGCAACTCTATGGTCAGGAATTTGTAGTATACAACATACATGGCTTGATTCACCTCAGTGAAGATGTAAGGGTACATGGGAACTTGGACCTGATATCTGGATTTCCATTTGAGAAGTATTTAAAAAAGATTAAAGGCATGGTTAGAAAGCCTAGTTCACCACTGCAACACGTGATACGCGATTTCAGAACTTGACTCAACAGATTTACGAGAGGAAACTCTAAAAACTGGCAAAAACCTCAAAATGTTGCATTCGGAAAGACCTGTCCCAGAAGGCTTTATAGGAACTGTCTCCCAGTTTAAAGAACTGGAAATGGATGAATTTGTCATTAATTCATTAGAGAGGGACAGATGCATTAAAATGAATGGCAAGATACTTCTGGTCCAGAATATAATTGCTTTTGAGGGTCAGGAATACATTGTCTGCAAAGGATACAGACAGATTGCAAGTTTTTTTGACTATCTCATTGACTCTTCAAATTTGGGAATTTGTTTTGTGTCAGATCTGTCACCACACCTAATGTGCTTGAAGCTGGACACTAAATTACAGAAGTGTGTTCGACTACCCTTGGAGGCAGGATTTGTTGTTGTGCCTCTTCTGCATGCAGATTAATTCTAGGCATGTTTAACCTTAGCCATACACAGCATGTGTTTTCATTTTAAGAAAAAAAATAATGAATGTTTGGTTATATTATTATCATACGTATGTGCAGCTCAGCGGCAAGTTTAGACAGTGGTGAGAGTGCAGCCTGTCTTCGCCTATCTCTGTGTCAGTGTGTATCCCATATCTATAGTATTTATTCCGTTGGGAATGTGCATAACTTTGTCAACAGTTAAATATTAGTGTCTATGTTTGTAAAACTAACTACTTTGTGCCGTTGTACCCTCTTCCTACTCTAGGCAACGTTTTACATTGTTGAGTTTTATGAAACTCAAGAGGTTGAGGTGGTGCTAGCAGCTTGGGTTGCTGAAAACTGAATCTCTTTATTCATTAACATTATGTTGAAGAAAAATCACTCAATAGGGGAGACCGGGGTAAGTTGAGCATAGGGACAAATTGAGCCACCCCTTGTTGCTAAGTTACCATAAGAAAGAAAATGAGCATGTGGCCAAATATTTAAGATGAAGGAATCATTTCATGGAATCTGTGAAGGTAAGAACCATATAAAAGTGGTTTGACATTTACTGTATTTCCAGAAAAAACATTTTTCAGTCTTTACAGTGAATTCAGTCCCTCCAGCTCTGGAGCTTTGCTCAGCACCACTAATGACGGCGTTAACAGCCATTGGTACTGGGCCACCGCTAGTGGAGCTGGGCTGGTCGGCCGTGCGCCCGAGCACAGAGCGCTGTGAGCAGGGGAGAGGACCAGAGCGGGGTTGTTTTGCACACTGCACACTGCGGCTCAGCGAAGCTCCTCTCCCTGCTCCTCTCCCCCGGTCACAGCGCTCTGTGTCATTAGCGGTGCCGAGCAAAGCTCCAGAGCTGGAGGTAGGCTGGTCGGCCAAGCGGCGGCAGCAAATTCTAACGCGGAAGGGGGTGGGGACGAGGCGGGGCGTCTCAGGACGACGAGGAGCAGGGGAGTCAAGGGGATTGGATGGAGGGTACGAGCCAATGGGACAAAATCCAAGGAACACGCACATCCCAAAAAATGTTTTAAACCAGGTGCTGGACCACAGAGGAAAAACGATAATGAAAAGAAAGGAGTCCGCACACTAGACTGTAGCTCCCGACTGCATTTAATAGTCACACATGTAACGTTTCGGGTATCTGCCCTTCGTCAGACCTGAAAAGAACCTAGCTGACACACCAGTGTAGGGTCATATCGATGAGCCCAGATTCGTTCCTCCACTTTCTGACCCCTTTCTGACCCCGATCAAGAAAGAGAGAGACACTCAGTCTGTCTCAAGAGGACAGCACATGAAAGACTAATTTAAATCAGGACATCAGCGTACTTCCCCCATTACCCTGAGGCGCTAAGTTTATCGCTAACTGACAATGTATCCTTTTGGCGACTGCATCCTGTCGTCTCCATGTGACCTCGGAGGGGAGTCAAGGGCTTTACTGTGATAAACTGAAAATGTATGTGTGTTTGTATTACCGGTAATTGCTGTGACTCCACATGATGTGGTTAAGTCTTTGATA
The DNA here is from genome assembly GCA_035609425.1 of Epinephelus awoara. NCBI lineage: Eukaryota > Metazoa > Chordata > Actinopteri > Perciformes > Serranidae > Epinephelus > Epinephelus awoara. The sequence continues at coordinate 377,999 of CM069296.1, forward strand.
TGAATGAGTTCTTTGTTAAGACATGTCCGCCTGGGCATAACGGAATGTAATTTCAGATCCCTAACATGTAGCCATATTGCCACCTCGTGGCGAAGTTAGGAAGAGTCACCGTAGAGAAGTCCATTTGACAAATGTATGTTTTATATAATTAGGTATTAATCAACTTGTCGCATGATTTTGTCTCATTATCTTTTTGTCATTGTACGATGTCATTGAATTAATCAAAGTGTGTGTATTTGACGTAGGCTAGCTGATATTATGATATACTAAGTATTTTTGATTTAACATTAATCTGTGTGTTTAATGGGACGATTAAAAAATTAATGTAAGCTATAGTAGGAAAAATACACGTCGCTTGCGCGTAACATAGTTAAATATACACCACCGTATCAGGGAAGAATTAAAGTTTTCCTCTGATTAAATCCTAAAGAAAGAAAAAGAAAATCTCCTCCTTCCTGGATCAGGCTCGGCCCCTGTTACACCCACATTTCTGATCCAGTGAAATACTGCAGAGCCGGTGCGCTCAGTTACTCTTTGCTTTACTTTGGCTTTTTAACCTGTTGCTTTTTGCCTTTTGCTTTTTGCTCTTTTTGCTTTTTGCCTTTGCTTCTTGTCTTCTCTTACGTTTGCTTTCTAACTTTGGCGCTCCTTAGTTATTATTCTCTTGGGTTTTTTTGCGTTTATTTCTTTTAAGCTGCGTGTTCTCAACTTTATCTTGAAGTTATTGTTTATTCCGTTTAACACGTTTATGCTCACAAGCAAAGTTATTTTGAACTTTGAAATTTTATTGATCCAGTTTTTCCAGCTACAGTGTTTTCAACCTTTTTACGTATATAGTAGATTTGACATCAATATCAAACAGCCGACGATATTGATTTCACATTACAATAAACGAGTTATCAGAAGAAGCAGATCAGCCCCTGTCAACTAATCTCCGCTCCAGATTCTTCGGAACCGGCTGTCTATCACCTGCCCTAGTGGCTCGTCATCCAGCCTAAAGGCCTCCTGCAGCGTGGACCAACTACCGGGCCGTACCCGCCGGATTGCGACTTCAGCTGCTCGGCTTATTCTGCTGGGAAAGGCCAAAATTTTCATAATCTGAGATAACCGCTATGCGGTGGAGAGAGAGAGAGACTGAACAGGAGGCTCAGTTGGTTATCCTGATAGAAATAAGTTTCAATAGGTTCTGATTGAATGGTTTGTGCATTACTGCGGTTCCGTATCATAGGCCATCTAAGTATTATTCTCCCACTATAGCTGAACTAAACCCAAACAAGTGTTACTTTTCATTCCATTCATATATAAGTGTTTAATCTGTGTTGTGTTGTATAATCACCATTTGCTATTCATTTACTCAGTGTTATCCATTTAGTTAAATAAATCTTCATTTATCGCTAAAGTCGTTGTCTGTGATATATATGTCTTGTGTCAAGGAACAAAAATCACTGTCAAGAGAAATCATAACCCAGATATTGAGATTGATTCATTATTGATAAGCGTGCTGAGGAATTAATAAGTAATTTACGGAGTTATTAATTTGATTAGTCGCTTCCCGTTTCCGGTGGTGCCCCAAATTTATGATTACGAGTGCATATTATTCTAAAAACATGTATTTCCCCTACATATCTGGTGCTGTCCGTGTGAGGCCTTATCAAATCTTTGTTCTTTTATACAGGATATAAGCAGACAAAGCTTGGCGTCTTTAACGGCGATAGTGGAAATACACTCCCCCGATAGCCCCCGTAAGGTTTATTAACATTATATCAGCAGATTCTGAGCAGGTTGTCCACTGGAGGATCGAGTGTGTGTGCATTAATTTTCGTGCTATTGATTTTGTGTGTGAGCATTAATAACGGCAGTAAAATATAACCTTCGGGTGAATGACGCTAAACCCGAAAGATAGATTATTTAAAATCCTCGCGTTCAGACCATGGTAAATGATATATTTATGTTATAACACTGAACTAGAGCTAAACTATAGCTTTAATGTTTCAAATTGTGGTGCTGTGACACCCAATCCCTCAGATATCTGCATCAGTGTTGTACCTGAACGTGTTCATTTAACAAAAGTTCACAAACTAGTTCATATTTTGTGCAAACATGAACTGAACGTGCTCTCTTTCCCCTTGGCGAGCTTCGGGTGTGAACGAGTTCATTCGGGCGCTTGTGAATGATGCTCTTTCAAAGTTCACACACGCTCAAAACTGTGCCAGGTTTCCAGTGTACCCCATTTAAAACACACCGCAAACGAGCCTAATATGTATCTGCGGAAAGCAATCAAACATGGGAACACGGGCTGTCGTTCTTTCACACTAACAATTGCGTCATCAAAAGTTTAAAACAAGCATGGAGGAAGATGAAAGCTGCAGCCGCCCAGAGCCAGAGGAGTGCTCCGACTCCAAAGATTACAGCCATTTAAAAGAGTTTTTTGATCAAGTCGCCAGTGATGCAGGTGGAAGAAATCTCACTTTTATCTGCAAACTATGCCCGCCTGGTTTGAGGATGCAAGTCTGTACATCGATTACGTCAACAACAAACTTGAAAAGGCACATCGAAAAAAAACACCCAACTAGTCTTGCAAGGTATGTGCGAGCGTCGGCGAAAAAGGACACAACAACGCAGAACCAAAACACACCGTCTACCACGCAAATGCCATTACCATTGTACAGTAGTGGGCCCTTTTCTCCCAGGCGCAAGTGGACGACTTAGTTTTGCGCTACATTGTTGGCGACCTGCAGCCTTTGAGTAAAGTGGAAAGGCCACCGTTCATAGAGTTAATTACTGGTTTGCAGCCATCAAAAAAGGTGCTGTCCAGAAAAAAGGTGCAGAAACTGCTAAACAGTTAATTTAAAGAAAACAGATGTGAACTTAAAGCTGAACTGTCTGAGGTGGATGCTGTGTGCACAACAGCAGATTGCTGGTCAGCTGTGAATAAGGCATTTATGGGCATCACTATCCACTGGCTAAACAAAACTAATGTTTCTGAGAGACGGTCTGCAGTACTGGCATGCCGACGGATTATAGGATCACATACACATGATGTACTGGCAAAAGTACTGTCAGATGTTAACAAAGAATTCAAAATCCAAAACAAGGTTGTATGTACAGTAACAGACAACGCTTCAAATTTTGTCAAGGCATTCAACTGTTTTGGGATGGATATTCCTATTGTTGATCTTGGAGAGTCTGAGACAGTGGTCTTCTCTGATGAAAATGAAGATGACAATGAACCAGATGACAGTGTGTGCACAGATGAGGATGACATGGAGCCTGAGCCTCTGTCAGATCTGGATGCTCCCTCTCTACCCCTTCACAGGAGGTGCATGGCTCACACCTTGAATCTAGTGGCCAAAGATACAGAGAAGGTAACTGAAACACACTACAAATCAATGTCAAGGGCCGTTTTTGCAAAAGCATCTGCTTTGTGGAACCTGGTTAAGCGGAGTACAAAGGCTTCTGATACAGTGGAAGACAAATTGGCATTAGGTTTGTTGTGCCAAATGACACAAGATGGAACTCTGTATTTTATTCAATGGAGCGACTCTCTCGCATTGCAACACTAACAACCAAGGCAGATATGATTGTGGCTGAGGTCAGCACTGAAAATGATGCCACCACGTCCCTACATGACGAGCTGCTCCTGCACACTGTGAGTGATGAGTTTGGCTTTCGTCGATTCTCACCAGATGAAGTCAACTTCATTCACAAGTTTGTGGATGTGATGAGGCCTTTGGCACTTGCACTAAACATCCTGCAAGCAGAGAAGAACATCTATCTGGGGTACCTGGCTCCAACCATTGTGCAGCTCGAATGTGATATGAATGACCTTTTGAATGAGAGCATGAAACCCACTGCTGCACATGGTCTCGTTACATGCCGTCCCCTCATACAGAGCATCTTAAAGTCACTGAGGACAATTCTGACAGGGCTTCTGGAGAACAGGGAGAACATACTATCTGCTATGCTGGTGCCCAGATTCAAGCTAGACTGGGTCCAAGAAGAGGAGAAACGTGTGCAATACAGATCAATGCTGAAAAGTGAATTTCAAACCAACTGTGATGATTCGGATGCAAGAGACTCAGGTCAAACCCAGTCCAGTGGTCAAAGTGAAAAGAAAGATGCAGCTACATTCTTCAGATTTAACAGAAACTCTCGGGTTCCTCAAAAATCTGAAGGGGACATTTATTTGGATGCCCCAACCACAGATGGATTTGAAGAATACAAGCGGCTTCCAAAACTCAAAAGACTGTTCATAAAACACAACACTGCAATGCCCTCAAGCGCTCCAGTGGAAAGGCTCTTCAGCATCGGTGGTCAAATATTCAGGTAAGGATGGATTTGTTACTATATAAATATATAAGTACTAAGTGAGGCAATTATCCAAGCTCAATCACAGTTCTGTCTTGGTGATATTATTATCAATGTCATGCAGCAAATAGTATTGTGATTTCAATATAAAATGGTCTTATTTTCAGTGATTTTCTCACTACACAATTCCTTTACAGATTACTGTACCATTTTGCCACAATAATTATGTTCAAATTTGCCTTTGTCTTTTTCTGTCATGTCATTCAGGCCCAAGAGAAACCGACTGGGTGATGCCAACTTTGAGAAGCAGCTGATCTTGAATGGGAAGAAAAAGATTGGAAGGTATATTATTGGTGTGACCTGTTTTTTAGTCTATAGAAGTACAAACAAAACTGTATGTGTGTGTGTGTGTGTGTGTGTGTGTGTGTGTGTGTGTGAGTGTGTGTGTGTGTGTGAGTGTGTGTGTGTGTGTGTGTGTGAGTGTGTGTGTGTGTGTGTGTGTGTGTGCACGCACGCAGAGGTGAGCTGCATAACAATAACAAAGCATATCTTGTTTTTACAGAAAGAAAGAAACAGCAGCTCAACCAGAGAGAGAGTAACCACTGTGACTGACCAGAGGAGAGAACCAGACTTTGACTGACCAGTGACAGAGAATCATCATTCAGATAAGACACTTTCAGCATGGACAGAAAGTAACACTGTCCTTGGCCTTGCACACCTTTGAACTCTTTATTTGCAGTATTATTGTTTTAGTTATTTTTGTAAAATGTAATCCAGACGAAAACTAAAAGCAGCACTGTTCATGTGCCTTGGTATCTGGGTGACAATTTAAAACATTGTTAAAAAAAAGTGTTATTTGAGTACTGTTCATTTGGGCTGAATAGGCTATTGCACTTTTTTTATTTGACCAATCCTTTTACTGTTATTGTTATTGCTAAGCCTGTTACTGTTACTGATTTATTGGAAAGAAATGTTTTGCACTTTTAATATTTGCACTTGGAGGTAGCTCAACCTGTTTCCTACCCCAGTCTGGTAATTACTACCTCAGATTGTGCCTGTACTGTATAGTTCCAATAAGAATTGTCTCCTTTGCTTCAAAATGGAGTTTGTGGTGAATTGTTTCCAAGTTTGGAAGTAGTATTGAAATAGGGGAAAAAACATTTGCACCTTAAGGACCTGTTTTTGTCTTACAATAAAGACCATTTGGCAGCAAGTTTTTCCTCATATTTTTGATATACTGTAGTGAGAAGCTGAAAGGGAAATTACACTTTTACATGGGCTGTCCCTTCAATGCTAATGTGAACCCTGGTTGGATAAGGATTCAGAATTGGACACATAGTTTTCGACAGATAAAATAGATAAAATAATTGCTGTTTGTGGTGGTGTAGTATATGGGCAGTGCAATTGCTCGCAGCAACATTGAAAAAGAATAAGAAAAAATAACTAAAAATGAACTATTTAGTTCATTTTTTGAAATGATGAACTCTTGTTCCAAATTTTGAATTATGAACTATGGACTGAACTAGTTCGTTTTAATTTCTGTGAACTATGAACTTAACTAGTTCGTGTAGAAAGTGAACTTGCCCAACACTGATCTGCATATGAAGCGTCCCATACGCATTAAGAAAGTTCTATTTGACACACTGATTGCCGCGAAACCCGGAATCATAATCGTGTCCTGTTTTAATTAAGCTTTGCTGCGATATTCCAGAAAGTTGTAATTAACTCAGACTCTCTGTGTCCCCTGGCTTGGCTAGCTACCTTGCCAAGACAGCTGCTTGAACGGCAGTGAGGAGGTTGTTGTTACTGTGTTGCTATGGTAACGCATGTGTCGGAACAGCGCTGACTGTTGCAGAGTTTTAAAGTGATTCACTGCTTTGATGAGAGTGAATGAAATTTTTCGCTGGGCAATAAAGTGTTAACTAATTGCCCTGCTGGGTAACTGTGCTAAAGGGTGAGCCGCCGTGCTCATCTCTGTGGGTTTTTGTGAAACTCTGAAACTGCTGCAATATGGAAACGATGTTTTGCCCTGGGTGCTCTGAATGGTTATGAGCTTCTGAAGCGAAAACAAGACAGGCCACTCAGTGGGCGGTGCTAAACCGTCACTTCCTGCCCTAATCTTCTTCTACTATTTAGTAGCCTACTTCCTCAGAGTAGCGCCCTCTCGGGCTACTCTGCCCAACTACATTGAATTTAAAGCAAACAGCTCCCTCTTTCGGTTGCTGTGCGTCACTACACTGAATTTAAAGTAAACAGCTCCCTCTTTCGGCCGCTGTGCCGCATCACATTGAATTTAAAGTAAACAGCTCCCTCTTTCGGCCGCTGTGCCGCATTTCATTAAATTTACAAGTTGAACAAGCGCCCTCTTTGGTCGCTGTCCCTCATCACATCGAGTCTGTAAATTGAACAGTGCCCTCTTTTGGTTGTTTGGTTAACTGAGTTTGGTTCACAACTTCAGACTGTGTACAACTGATGAGAGTCTTAAATAACCAGCATTGATTTAAGTTAAGTTTATTAACTTTGCCATCTCATTAGTTTATATCCTTATCATTACACAAACAATTCTTTTTAAATCTGTTAACCTATATTAAGACTGATTTCATTTTAAAGGGTATTTAAACACACAGAGTGTCCTACCATTCATAAATAGGTGTCTTATTTCGTGTGTATTTTGATCTAAATTGTGATCAATTACAAAATTGTGCTTTTTAATTTTTGCCTTCCTCCACAGGAAATTTTAAATAGACTAACCACTCCAATTACTGGAAACTCCCTAGTTACTATTGACTGTTGATGTAACTGTTAACTGCAGAAAATTACTTCCTTAAAGGGAGAACAATTATTTTTCATCTCAAACAAAAATTTAAATTTACCAATCTGATTTTCTACAACTATTAATAACACTATTGATCTGTAAAGCTAACAATCATACACACATCTATCAATCTATATATATATACTGTATATATATAGAGAGAGAGATAGAAACCAATCTACACAATTTTGATATAATCAATAAAACTCAAATTAAAAATAAAATAAAACTTAATGAAATAAAATATTCACATGTCCTACACATTTTGAAAAAAAAAAATATATATATTTTGTCTTTCTCATACTACACTTAGTGACAGACTCTCTCAATTTGATACACTTTGTGTTCCCACTGACCTGAAACTAAAGGTCAAAACTCTTTAACCAAACTCCTCGTACCTTAAGCCTAAGCTAAAGCCAACATGGCTACAGGTCACTCTCCTGAAGCCTCAAGCCAGGGAGACCCCCTCGATGAACTCGAGCCAGTGTTGGTGGACATGACTAAAGATTTGATACCTGGCTTTGTAACTGACATTCAGAAAACTGAACCTTCCGAACTTGAAGCTACGCTGTCGCTATTGACAACCACAGCTCTACTCACCCCACTAAAAGGCCAAGCACTAACCGAGATGTTAGGAAAAATGGCAGTTGTGATGGCAGCTGAGCGGAGAGCCCTCAAACCAACACTTGAGAGCACTCACCAAGCTCTGGCCAAAGCAGAAAGAGACATTAGCGAGCTGAAAGCTCGGTCCAATGCTTCACAGGGGGACGCTGATGGTGCAACCTCAAAAGATGAAGAGAATGCTGAACTGCAAAGAAGGAACGCCGAGTTAGTCAGCCACCTCCATGACCTTGACACGGAACTATTTGCAACCACGCAAAGGCTCGCAATAGTAGCTAAAGAACGTAATGATGCTGAGGACCTCCTCAAGAGACTGGCGGATGCCAGAGACAGAATTGCAGAGTCGCAACACCAACAGCTTATCAAAGAAGAAGAACTGGCAGATGCAAGGAGAGAGTTACAGCACTCCTTTGAACAGAGCCAAAGCCGCAGAGTCTTTCTTGATGAACCTCCCCTTGAAGCCAAAAGAGATGCTAAGTCTTTGAAATCCTCTCAAGAAGACCGACTCTTGCAATCTTCTCCATTGTTCTCGCATGAACACGCCTCCCGTTCTCAGGACATCCAGCCCCAAGCTGATCAAACCGGGGGGGCCTTCACTCGACCCCCCGACCCAGCTACCAGAGCTCACCTTGCGCAGGGTCCCTCAAGCAGAGATCTGCCTTCGCGACCCGCCCTACTGTTTCCACCTGAACAGGTCTCCCGTTACCGGGACACCCAGCCACCACTAGAACAGGTGAGTAACATTTACGCTCAACAGCCGCACCCGGCTGTGGGTGTTCATTTCGCACAGGGTCCCTCAGATAGGGACCTCGATAAAATCGCCCGCAACATACCTCACTTTGAACCCAGTCCCGGTGGTTCACCTCACGCCAATCTCTACCTCAGAGATACTGACTTCCATCTACGGAAATTTCCTAACGCCTACCTTATCAAGGTGACCTCTAGTCGAGACGTCAGTGCTTTCATTGACCGCCAGCCTGATTATATCAGGACTGACTACTCCCTCCTTTGCCAAGCATTGCTTGAGGAATTCTCTGACTATCTTTCACAAGCTGGTTTGACCTCCGCCATGACGGTCAAACAAGGAAGAAACGAATCTCCTCAGCAATACTATCATCGCCTACGTCTCACTTACTTTGGTTCCAGAGATGAACCTGGGATGGAGGAAGACCTACACTTCAAGGCTCTCTTTATCCAGAACCTCCATCCCACTACCAGCGTCCATCTTGGTGTTGCAGCATGCCCTCGTATTTTGACAAGTCGACACCTACGAGAACTCGCTTTAAAGGGTTTTGCTAAACAAAAACAAAACATGACTAAACACGGAGAACCCAATACAATCTTGAGTCTTGAAGCTACAACTTTGGAGTTGGAAGGGGTTTCTAACAGCAAGCCATATGACCCCCGCACAACCCCTCCCAAAACTCATCAGCCTGGTCGGACAGAAAAACCACCTCCACCTAAACCAGCGCATCAAAGTAACGGCTACGCACGACCACCTTGGTCGAGTCCGAACCAAAAACCAAAGTTTAAGGGGAATCCCCGTTTCCCCAACTACGGGTCAGATAAGGTCTCACCAAACCAACGGGAGAACCGTCCGGTCCGGGACCGCCAAGAAAGTGACCGACATAAGGTACGAGACACTTACCTCTAGGACAAACAACCACCAAAGCAGGACCCGCCTGAAGAAAAAGCAAAGAAGGACAAAGACTCCAGAGGTAAGTCTACAAAAGATGATTTTAGCAAGGAAGAACTTGACGCTATCAGACGCGTCATACAGAGCATGCGTAGAGAGAAAAAGGATAAAGCAAACCTCTTTTCTGTCACCTCTGCATGCTCCGAGCCCTCCCCTCAGGCCGTTTTGACGCACGCACCTGAGGCAGAGGCTGAAGAGAGCTACCTGGACACCTGTTAACCTGAGCCCGCACAGCTTTCAAACCGGGTCACGACAGTCCAGTCCAATCCCCCTGAACAAAACTCGTCTCAGTTGACACCTCCCAGTGCTGTCCTGGTGGTTCAACTGGACTCGAAAGATGATTCTGCCAAGAAGAATTCCCTAACCATACAGGGTGAACCACCCTTCCAACAGTTCTTGTGCCACCTCACCGAGAAAGGGGTGGCTCGTAAATTCTATCTGTCCATGACACTTGAAGATGAACTTGTGCACGAAGCACTCCTCGATACCGCTGCAGACATCACCTTGATGTCAGCGACCCTGTTCAAAACATTGCGAACAATGACTCTTGTCCATCCCGTGTACGTGTCATCTCTCGACGCCATTCCCCTTTTATTCAGCAAGGATCTTCTCAATCGGTTTGAACCACTAATTGATTTCCAACGACTAAACATCTGGGCAAAGGTTGGTCAACCTCTGCCTATCTCCCTTTCTCAACACAATGCAGCTCAGTGCTGTGTTCTTGACACCGAATCAGTGTCACTCAAGGCTCAAGCCTATCCACCAGAAAGTGCTAAAGAAAACGATAAGCTAAGCACAACTTCTGAAATCTCGCTGACATCACCATGGCATCAAAACAAGTCGAAACACCTTCCTGTGTTCATTCACTGATTCTGATAAAGAAAGTGAATACTGCCCAAAAGTGGTGAACGGCATCAAACTTGAAAATGCCAACCTCAATGGGACACCCTGGCAACTCTGTCCAGACGCTTTTCCCCTCCCTCCCGCCCGTAAGGTTTATGCCATCACTCAGGACACAAAGGAACTAAAGCAACATATAAAGCTCTCCAGCAGGTGGCATACTGGCCACACATGCAGAAAGATGTGGCAGACTAGATCAGACGCTGTGTGGTCTGCTGCCAGTTTCAACCATCGAGACCACTCCACAGAGCTCCCTTACAGCGGAGAGGCATCGCCTTTCCATGGTCAGACTTGCAGATTGACTGGGTGGGGCCTCTAACCAAATCAACCCAAGGAAACAAATATTTCCTCACAGTCACGTGCGCTTTCACCAAATGGGTGGAGGGCCTGTCAGCCCCAAACGACACAGCCCAAACCACTGCATACTTACTGATGAACCACGTCTTCTCGCGGTTCGGTCTGCCCAGTCGTGTCAACTCAGACAGGGGGACACACTTTACCGCTAACACCATGCAACATCTCTGGGAGATGTTGGGCATGAAGGCCAACTTCCACGTCAGCCATCACCCTCAGGCTTCAGGACAGGTAGAGCGAGTGAACCGAACGATAGTCCAAACACTAAAGAAGTATGTGGCATCCAACCAAAAAGATTGGGATGTAAAACTGCCTTTGGTCTTGATGGCCATCAGAGCCACTCCCCACCAAACGACAGGAGTTTCTCCTTTCCAAATGATGACGGGTTGACAAATGACCCTCCCCCTACACCTGCTATACCAGCCAGGTGAGGCTAACATCGCAACAGCATATACGACCCATCAGTATATGACTGACTTGAACAAACACCTAAAGACCACATTCGCCTTTGCCCAGAAAAATCTAGAAAACAGTGTGGAAGGACGCAAGACCTACTCCGATCAAAAAGTGTCCTATGACGAACTCCAAGTGGGGGACAAAGTCTGGTACTATATCTTTGCTCAACCAACTGGAGCAAGCAACCAGGGCCCCGCTGGGAAGGTCCTTATGTGATCACAGAGAAGCTCTCACCCATCGTGTACCAGATCCGAATCAAAAGAGGCCAGAGAGAACCAACTCTCAAATGGGTTCATCGTAACCAGATCAAGCCACACAAAACCCCCATGGGAAGTAACGGGGACGCCAACGTCTCTGTTTAGTTGTGAAAGGAGTAGTCAAATATTTGGGGTGACAATTACTAGTGGAAATTAAATCGTGAATTGCTAAACGATAAACAGAGTGCCAGTATTGTGTAACATCAGTATCAAAACTACCTTAAAGTCAGGTATCTCATACTTTAGTCTGACACCAACAGCTTCACCATGAGTTATTGCCTCTCCCTCTCTCCAACCTGTTCTTATCATTTTGTTATAAGTGGGGGTGACACTGCAGAACCCGCTACTGGTTCCGCAATCTAACCTACCTAACACAGTCCAAATTCCGCCCTAACCATGTACGTTTCCCTCATCAGGATAATTTGGCTGTTCACCCTCTTGACCCTCGGCCTGATCACCGCACCGGTGCTCCCCGAGATCATAGAACTAGGACCTGACTCTGGGATTGTTCTGAAGGAAGGTAGACTGTCGCCTACACACACAAAGGGTTTTTGTTAGGCTAAACCCCCTTGAGGTATGTAAAAAGAATGTCCCTGTCACAGCTCAGCTGACCAGTTGGGCTGGCACGAACTGGAACAGGGAGGTTATACTCCATGCCGAGGCAGACACGACCCACATGTTGCAGCAGCTGCAGAAGTTCACCATTACCCAATCAGAACTAGGTGGACACAACAAGAGGTCCAAACAGTTTATTGGCGGGCTGCTAACCGCAGCTGCCGCCATGGGCTCTCTTGTCAGCATTGGACTCTCCTCAGTCAATGTAGTAAGCCTGTCCACCGTTAAGCGCCACATAGGTGAACTCCAAAACGAAATCCCGGACATCAAAGCACAAATTAACCAGCAACAAAGCCAACTACAAACCATAGGACAGACAGTGCAAGGTACCATCCTAGTGGTAAACACCCACAGTGAAACGTTAAACAAAACACTCCGTGCGGTTAATTCCCTCCTCTCTGTTGTGCAAGTTGATTATGCTCATACGCAACTTGTTAGCGCATTAATGTCAGACATGCTGCGAGATATTGGATCCTCCATGGACAGCTTAGCTACAGGTAGGATTCCTACATATCTCGTCCCTCTTTCTCTGGTACAGAGGCTCCTGACTACGGCTACGCGGGGTCTGGTCACCCCCCTTCAGGCCCATTTGGCCTACACTTTAGGTAACGCGGTCCCAATCTACGTCAATCCTGAGGACAGAGAATTGGCTTTTATTATCAACCTGCCAATCGTGGCCTCTGAAAGCATCTATTGACTTAAGGATGTTGTAAATGTCGGATTCTGGCAGGGGGACGTATACATTAAAGTGCAGACCCCTCCAGTCATCGCTTACCATGATAATAGTCCGGACCTATATCTAGCCCCAAATTTGCGCATGTGCACACTGACAAAAGACATCCACTACCTATGTCCCAGTAAGCCGTTTATCCGCGATAGCACGGATGGGATATGTGGCCTCAAGCCTATGGCACCGGATGCCCGATGCCCAACCACGGTAACACCCTGATCTCAGGTCACTGACACTCAGGCTGAGATTGTAGGAAACCGCTGGCTAGTCAACACTCCAGCTAGTGCTGCTGTCCTCACATATGACCAACATGACACCGCTACCCGCGTCGTGCTGCCCAGCCAGACGCTGTGTATCACTGTACCAGAGAACGCCATTTTACATATAGAGGACTTAGCCCTTTACCATCTGAACCCCGATCAGTATGAGAGTCAGATAGAGGTCTCTGAGTTCTTCAGCCAGCACACTTTGGAGTTAGATCCAGACACAGTAACTCAGGTACAATACAAAGGCACTCAAACGATCGATATTACTCCAGTTGATAATGTGCTCAAGGAGATTGTCTCATCTAGCCAGGTCCCTAGTCCACCCTTCAACCATGCCTGGTCAACCCCAGACACCATACTTGCCGCCACAATAGGCCTAGGATACTTCCTGAACTTCAGGATAGCCTTTTTCTATGTTAAACACTCCCAAGCCCTACAGTGAAAACTGGAAAAATGTCACAGAGGTCTAGAAACTCTAGCCAAATCTCGGAAGTCACGGAAAGACAGTCAATCAACTGAACTGCAGGAGGTTGAGGAAGGCAGGGACTACAGTGGAGCTGGTGCTCCCCTGGCCCCAGCCATCCTGGACCTGGAGTTCCAAGGAGTGAATCCGGCACAGGACTTGAGCATCGGCTCATGGGGTCTTGTCATCAATATGCACCACCTGGGCGATCCAAGGTTCCTGGGACAGTCAACACTGGAATCGAGTGGGGGAATGTAGAGTCATATCAATGAGCCCAGATTCGTTCCTCCACTTTCTGACTCCTTTCTGACCCCGATCAAGAAAGAGAGAGATACTCAGTCTGTCTCAAGAGGACAGCATGTGAAAGACTAATTTAAATCAGGACATCAGCGTACTTCCCCCATTACCCTGAGGTGCTAAGTTTATTGCTAACTGACAATGTATCCTTTTGGCGACTGCATCCTGTCGCCTCCATGTGACCTCGGGGGGGGGGGAGTCAAGGGCTTTACTGTGATAAACTGAATGTGTAAGTGTATCTGTATTACCGGCAATTGCTGTTTAAGACATGTCCGCCTGGGCATAACGGAATGTAATTTCAGATCCCTAACATGTAGCCATATAGCCACCTCGTGGCGAAGTTAGGAAGAGTCACCGTAGAGAAGTCCATTTGACAAATGTATGTTTTAATGAAGATATAATTAGGTATTAATCAACTTGTCGCATGATTTTGTCTCATTATCTTTTTGTCATTGTACGATGTCATTGAATTAATCAAAGTGTGTTTATTTGACGTAGGCTAGCTGATATTATGATATACTAAGTATTTTGATTTAACATTAATCTGTGTGTTTCATGGGACGATTAAAAAATTAATGTAAGCTATAGTGGGAAAAGTACACATCGCTTGCGCGTAACATAGTTAAACACTGCATGAAAAACCAGATTATCGACCCTGTAAACTCCTGCCAAGTTCCATGATTCCCGGCAATTCACACCAGTTTACAGAGAAGTTTACCTGTGCCTTAAACTGCCGGAAAGGAACACCGGGGGTGGGGGGTGGGGGGAATGATGAGGATGTGGGGGTCACACCTTCATGAATGTAATTAGCATTTGAATGTTACTGCCGTCTGGCCTGGCTGGCCTTACACAGACACCCATTGGATAACACCACAGACATTTGAAAGGAAAGATCACTTGTGATTGGACAGTAAATCTGTTGCTACTGGTCACATGTGGGTAATTATAATACATGTGTTGTATGCCCCTCCCATTTAATACTACTACGATAATAATAACAATAATAATAATAGTTATACTAATTATAATACTAATATATATATTTATTAATTATATATATATATATATATATATATATATACACACACACACACACACACACACACACACACACACACTATATTTGTATTATATAAATAATTATGATAATAATAATAATAATAGCAGGCTAATAATGATGTTGCTGAAAACTACACTGCAACCAATATTAACTGAGAAAAAACACATTTGCCAGGAACATGTTGAAAAAAAGTAATGGTTTATTAAAAAACATGACAAAAAACAGAAAACAACCAGTGGAACAACCAGTGGTTCCCTGGTCTGGGTCACACACTGGGCCCATGTTGACAACAGCAGAGGAGCGTTCGGCCCGCAGGTCTCATCAAATGTCGCTTTGCTGCATCGGGGTCATATTGGGTCCGTGCCAGTCTATCTGAAGGTGACCCAATATGAAGTCTTTTGTGGTGTGTCGCCACATATTTGGGGTTCATCTCCAGTCTCTCCTGAAGTCTTCCACACTCTGCGAGCTTGTGGCTCCTGAAGGATGGAGGCCTGACAATCCATCCAACTTCCCCGTCAACGGAGTGACCCTCTTCATCAGACATCATGTCTATGGTGATGCCCCTCCAGAAGTCCACTTCCTCTGTGGTGGCCAAGGCACTCCTTCTCGCTGCAAGCAGCTGTAAACACAAGTAGTGCTATTAGTACTGCTCTGTAGACACAATAACAATAGACATTTCTGCTGATATATGGGTCAGTGACATGACATGCATATTTTTGTGTCTGAGTGCAATATTTCCTTTTAAAACATTTAAATCAATTCATACTATAAAACCTGTTCAGTTTGAATATATTTTCAGTTACATTACAGTGAACCCTATCAGTCTATTGCATTGCAGCCTATTCCAGTTGCTTCTATCCAGTTTTTGATTAATGCATTTATTTACATATTTGTATGATTATTTTTCTGTATTTAAATGTTTATGTGTTAATGTTTATGTGCAAAATAATTTTATATATAAAATGCATTTCATCAATTTTGAAAAGACTTTTTAAAAATACCTGTTAAGAAGCTTTATTTGTCATTGACCCATATACATTTTTTGGACTGGTCCCTCAAATGGACTTGTGTGTGTATGTGTCACACACATACACACACAAGTCCTCTGTGCAATGACAATATAGTAAAATTCTTATAAATCTTACCCTCTTCCTTCTCTGTCTGCTGCGGGCTGAATTCTTAATGGCTGCTGCCTGGTCCGCAATGTCTGGTTGACTGTACCTGAAGTTCTTCCGGACAGTCTCATAGTATGTCTTACAGGCCGCTGGGAGAAAAAATATATATGTTAGAAAGAATAAAAACTAGCCACAGGAAATTAAATAAAAACAACAAACAAAACACATAAAACCTACATGTTACTTACATAAAAGGACTCCCCTGTCCACGCCGTCCATGTCTGGACTTGCAGTCAGGGCTGCCACCAAATGTGAGGTCACTGCCTCATTGTGGGGAGAGCTCAGTCTGTGAAAACAAAATGAATAGGTAAGAAGAGGTATACATTTACTGACATTCAACAGAATACATCCAGGTTTTTTCTTTAAATCTTACCCTTGCTCCGGTTCATAACGCCTGTTATTTCCTTCACTGTTGTGAAGGCGCCGGACCGTTTCCTATAAAATACAAAATAAGTATTGTATAAATAAATAAGACAAAATAAAAGTCCCTTTGGTGAACAAATATATCCAGGCTTAAATACTTTTCCACAATCAATTTTAATTTACTCAAGAGTTGTGCAAAGAGGAAATTCTTTTAAAAATAGCAGACAATTTAATATCTACTTACCGCAATTTTTGGATTGTGCACTCGTCTTTTTTTCCTGGTGGGCTCTTCTCCTGAAGAACAGTTTCGGCTGTGCTCCTCCAGGGAAATCAGTCTGGCATTGATGTCAGCCATTTGCTGCCTCACCTCAACTGCAAACTGTGTGAACTGTGTCATGTGTTGATTTAACTGGTGAGACAGCCCACTGATGACACCCAGCAGTTTCTTCTCAAGGTCTGTGGTGGGACTTGGTGGAGGCTGTCTTTCTGTAGCCACTCCCATCATTGACCCTCTATCTGAACCAAGACCAGCCATTATTAAGCAGTTCTTGGTTGTTAATGTCATGTCAAAAGGTACTGCATTCAAAGATGTCGTTGCAAAAGTGTCTTGGCTTCATCCCCATCCGGACAGACATTTTTATGGAAAGCCAGTAGAAGTTTGGAGTTTGCAGGGAACAGACACCTCCCACCCAGCACTGTATATATATATGTAAATATTTTCTGATATAAACATTCTTCTAAGAACCCTTTGTTCATTTAACATTTTTTGTTGTTTGATACAGATACTACTGTACTTTCTGTTCTATGTAAACTGTTTTAAACTTATTAAAGGTTAAAAAAGAGAAGTTATTTTCTTGTGTTCCCTTATCTACCATAGTGGAATTTAGCAAGTGTTAATCATACAGCCAATGTTATCATGAACAGTTGGTAAAAATGAACAAAATGTTGATACATGTCATTGCTGTGAGTATAAATAGATTCATTACTTTTAACAATTAAATTTATTTAACACACACACACACACACACACGATCCTGATTTGCATTTGTATAGCTCACAGCATTTTCATTTACATGTGAAAACCTCACACAGTCCATGGGGCTGGGGGGGTCAATTGCTAAGGCTTTCTCACCTTGAAACTGCCAGGGATTGAAAATCCACATCAATTCCAGGCAGTTATCGGCAGTTTTCTGTACTGACTGTAAATTCCTGCGGACAGTCGTTAACTTGAACTTCCAAAGCAATTTACAGTGCCAAGGATTGCCGAAAATCCCACTTTTCATGCAGTGAAATATACATCCCCGTATCAGGGAAGAATTAAAGTTTTCCTCTGATTAAATCCTAAAGAAAGAAAAAGAAAATCTCCTCCTTCCTGGATCAGGCTCGGCCCCTGTTACACCCACATTTCTGATCCAGTGAAATACTGCAGAGCCGGTGCGCTCAGTTACTCTTTGCTTTACTTTGGCTTTTTAACCTGTTGCTTTTTGCCTTTTGCTTTTTGCTCTTTTTGCTTTTTGCCTTTGATTCTAGTCTTCTCTCACGTTTGCTTTCTAACTTTGGCGCTCCTTAGTTATTATTCTCTTGGGTTTTTTTGCGTTTATTTCTTTTAAGCTGTGTGTTCTCAACTTTATCTTGAAGTTATTGTTTATTCCATTTAACACGTTTATGCTCACAAGCAAAGTTATTTTGAACTTTGAAATTTTATTGATCCAGTTTTTCCAGCTACAGTGTTTTCAACCTTTTTACGCGTATAGTAGATTTGACATCAATATCAAACGGCCGACGATATTGATTTCACATTACAATAAACGAGTAATCAGAAGAAGCAGATCGGCCCCTGTCAACTAATCTCCGCTCCAGATTCTTCGGAACCGGCTGTCTATCACCTGCCCTAGTGGCTCGCCATCCAGCGTAAAGGCCTCCTGCAGCGTGGACCAACTACCGGGCCGTACCCGCCGGACATCGCGACTTCGGCTGCTCGACTTATTCTGCTGGGAAAGTTCGGAGCAGTTCGCGACAGTCCCAGGACCCCCGACTGAGAGACCCACTGGGACCACCACTGCAGAAAGTACCCAGCAAACACATTTTGGTTCCCTGAACGTTCTGGGAACGTTTGTTTTAAGGTATAGGAACGTTTTTTGAACGTTGCAACACAACGTAATATACTGGTATAAACGGCAAGTTTTCCTGACGTAACCCTAACTGTATCCTGATGTTCCCAAAACGTTTTTGGAAGGTTAATTGAACGTTATAAGAAGGTTACCAAAACGTCTCCCCTAAAACGTTCCCTGCATGTTAAAACAGCAAGTTTTCCTGACGTAACCAGAAGGTTATTTTGATGTTCCCTCAACGTTCTTGGAAGGTTAATTGAACGTTATAAGAAGGTTACCAGAATGTTCTCCGTAAAACGTTCCCTGCATGTTAAAACGGCAAGTTTTCCTGACGTAACCAGAAGGTTATTTTGATGTTCCCTCAACGTTCTTGGAAGGTTAATTGAACGTTATAAGAAGGTTACCAGAATGTTCTCCGTAAAACGTTCCCTGCATGTTAAAACGGCAAGTTTTCCTGACGTAACCAGAAGGTTATTTTGATGTTCCCTCAACGTTCTTGGAAGGTTAATTGAACGTTATAAGAAGGTTACCAGAATGTTCTCCGTAAAACGTTCCCTGCATGTTAAAACGGCAAGTTTTCCTGACGTAACCAGAAGGTTATTTTGATGTTCCCTCAACGTTCTTGGAAGGTTAATTGAACGTTATAAGAAGGTTACCAGAATGTTCTCCGTAAAACGTTCCCTGCATGTTAAAACGGCAAGTTTTCCTGACGTAACCAGAAGGTTATTTTGATGTTCCCTCAATGTTCTTGGAAGGTTAATTGAAGGTTATAAGAAGGTTACCAGAATGTTCTCTGTAAAACGTTCCCTGCATGTTAAAACGGCAAGTTTTCCTGACGTAACCAGAAGGTTATTTTGATGTTCCCTCAACGTTCTTGGAAGGTTAATTGAACGTTATAAGAAGGTTACCAGAATGTCTCCCCTCAAACGTTCCTTATAAGTTAAAACAGCAAGTTTTCCTGACGTAACCAGAAGGCTATTTTGATGTTCCCTCAACGTTCTTGGAAGGTTAATTGAAGGTTATTTAACCTTCCAAGAACGTTCAGGGAACATCAAAATAACCTTCTGGTTACGTCAGGAAAACTTGCCGTTTTAACATGCAGGGAACGTTTTACGGAGAACACTCTGGTAACCTTCTTATAACGCTCAATTAACCTTCCAAGAACGTTCAGGGAACATCAAAATAACCTTCTGGTTACGTCAAGAAAACTTGCCGTTTTAACATGCAGGGAACGTTTTACAGAGAACATTCTGGTAATTGAACGTTTTAAGACGGTTACCAGAAAGTTCTCCCTCAAACATTCCTTCCAAGTTAAAACAGCAAGTTTTCCTACCATAACCAGAAGGCTATTTTGATGTTCCCTGAATGTTCTGGGAAAGTAAGTTGAATATATAGGACGGTTGCCAAAATGTTTGAATGTTTTAAACACAATTATAAATAGCAAGTTTTCCTGACGTTCCCAAGGTTAACTGAACATTATAGGAAGGTTACCACAATGTTTTCAGTTTAATGTTCCCTTCATGAAAATCATAAAACAAATGTGATTCTGTTCCTACTCCCAGGAAATTAAAACACTCAGTGAATGTTCCTAGAATTTTTTAACAATACCATTTACATCAATATCAATACTTCTGAAGTGTCACCACCACATACTGAAAAACCAGAGAGAAAAAAATTCTGTCAACACTGACATTTGTCCAATTTATTGGAAACTACGAGGAAAAAAAAAAAACACCAGGAGAGCAAACAGGAACACTTTCTGCTAAAGAAACATACAGGAAGTAACATAGATGGAGGAACACAGCCCTAGTCCTGGCTTTCTGCAGTTTGGTCTGCTGCTTCACCCCCCTGTAAAATAGAAAAAAAAGTCACGTTAGATAATCTTTTATTGCAACACACGTCACACTATCATACAAACAAACAAAAGTTTCTAAGACTTGGCTTTAAATAGCTATTGCAGGGTCTAAAATTATATTTTTGGCTCACCAGTCAAATGCCTGTGTAATGGCAATAATTCATGGTGATCATGAAAAACACAGAGAGCTGTCCTTTGGGCGTTTATTTTCTTTGAAATAAATTATCAAGCACTCAGACCCTGGAACCTCAGCTCCTGGGTGAATGAGAGACAAATTGACATACAGAGTGGAAGTACTTATGCCAGAGAAACAGATAACGCCTTTGCGTACACAGAGAGAAACTTCTTCACATATACTGACCTTGTGGGCCAGATAAGGTTTGAGACATGGAGACAGACAGAAAAGGCCCAAACTACATGCAATATGAAATAGGAATAGACTAATAGTGAAAGATTGATATTACGGTAAAATTGACCTGACAGGGGTGTAACGAATAACCAATTTGAATCGGAAAATCGGTTTTGATTTAAAAGATGCAAGTGCATCGGTACACAGATTAATGAATCAGTCTCAGTGTAGCTTGAACCAGCCGATGGCCCGATTGAAAAGTTATAAATCGGTTTAATGTTCCTGATGCAGCTGCTGAAAGGTGCATCTCCCTCTTTGACCATCTCCTGCTCCCTCCCCTAACCCCTAAATTCCACCAGATGCGTGTGCAGTGGAGCTGATACGTTTCAATTCTAATCAATGTTTGTGGTTCCACCGGCTCTGTCACAGCTGCGGCGCTCCGGAGCATCCGCAGTAGATATGCAGAGCTTCTATTTTTACGCAGGAGCACAACGCAGCAATTCAGCACAGAGCAGATCGTGTGGAACAGGAAGTCGTTCGCAGAAACAAAATAAAACATCCGGTTAATTTTAAGCGCAGTTGACTCTCTCCCGCTCCCTCAAATACAATAGGAGCCACTCAAAAGTTCCTTCCCTCGGCCAACTGCCTGTCAAATCCCAGCCAAATCCCAGCCAAGTTCCAGCCAGTTGCCAGCCAGCTGCCGAGCTGGCTCTAGCCCCCCCCTTAATCCTTGACACGCCCACTCGTTCAATTGCAGGGTATCGTCATGAGATGGTGCCTCTCTCACAAAAAACAGCCTGCAGTCATTTAGTTTATCAAACGTGGAAGCGTATCTTTTCTATAGCAACGACTCTTTTCAGGGGTAACTGTCTGCCTTTCCGAAACCTTGCCTCTTCGAACTTCCATTGTTCGGACTGGCGGTCCTTCACCTTTTTTTCTTAAGTCCCACCATTCCGAAAATTCCTGCCTTTATTATTCGAAATGTCGGCCCTTCCTCTTTTTTCTAAAGTATCCGTCATTCTGAAGTTTGGATATTGTGGAATATGGCACAGCAGCTGTGCTGCAGTGCAGACATTTCAGTCGCACGCTGCGCGTGTCAGCAGCGGGCAGCCGTATAGAACTGGGCTTTACTGATGCACTTTCTGAATGGTATTTACTCGATTACACTTCTATTTTCGTTTGGATATTATTTTTTTGGATATTGTATAATTGTTTTCAGTTAATCAGTGAGATCACATCTTCAAAAAAATAATTGAAAGAAAAATAACCGAAAAGATGTAAGGGGCTGATCGATATTTATATGCAAATGGGGCTGGTCCAAAACAGGGGGGGGGGGGTTCCCCGAACTTTTTTTTGAGCACAGGGGGGCGGCGGCGGGGCGCATATGGTTTTTATTTTGGCTTCAGGGGGGGTCATGTAACTTTAATTTGTTAAGTTTTGTATGATTTTTTGTTTGTTTTCCATTCGTATTTTACGCAGAGGTTTTGGTTTATACTTCGCTATATAAAGTTACCCTGCATGGTCCACAATGGTATTTCCCACTTGCGCACACGTCACTGACCGGAAAACCCAATAGAGTAGCAGAAGAAGTTGACCGCGGAACACAAACAATTCAAGCATAATGGCTGCTGTGAGGAAATCAGTGTATCGAAAGGAAAGTTTCCTTCATGCTAATTTGAGAGTGGTCTTTGCAGACCTTAAAAGCAGATGAGACACTGGACAAATTTAATTTTATTACAGAGTCGACAAAGAATAAGAACTTGCGCGACAAACTTCTAGCTCTGAGTCGGCTGCTGCTCCCAGCCACTGGTGAGAGCAAACCTTGTGGATGGCTGGACTACGAGTATGCGTATCAGTGTATCATTCGTTCATTCCATATCCGTTTTAGAATCCAAAATCGGAAAACGGATAACGACTTGTTATTTCATTTCTCGTTTTCAAATCAAAAATCGGAAAACAAATAACGGCCTATTTTTCGCTGTTTTGATTTTATTTTGAAATTAAAAATAGAATATGAGAGAATGGAATTTAAAAAATCTGTGTATCATTCGTTCATTCCATTTTCATTTTAAAATCAAAAAATGGTTTGTTTTTCCATTATTCGTTAAATAATCAAATTCAAAAATACAAAAAACGGTTTGTTTTTCTTATTTTTGATTTTATGCTCACATCAAAAATAGCAAATCGAAAAATGGGCCACGATTAAAATTTGATTTCGATTTTTCATTTGATCCAACTTGCGTGACCCGGAAGCGCATTGCATTAACTGGATAAAAAGAAAATTAGACACCTTATCTCATAATTACGAGAAAAGATCTTGTAATTACACAAATAATAGCCTAATTAATTACATATGTGGAAATAGCCTGTGTCGTCCTTTGTTAACCATTTCACATACAGATGTTACTCATTTCAATGCCGCAGCCACAGTGAAGGGGGTGAAACAATTGATCCAGGAGTAGCTGCAGTGCGCAACAACAACCAGCAGGTGGCACATGCGAGCAGTAGAGATACAGCGTCCAACTGAAACTGTTTGAGAATTAGCAGTAGGCCTACTGATAAACGACATTTATACTATGATATTTCCACAGCGGTCAGTGTTAGGTCCCCTATTATCCTAGTGATCTCAGTGTCATGATGTAGAACTGCAAATGTATGTGTGACATATAGGCAGAGTTGGGTATAGGTATAGAGTTGGCAGTTACACTTAGAGTAAAGCTACTGAAGACCAGCAAAATGTTTTCATTTATTCTTTCAGGTGGGTAAATGTCACCTAAGCACCTTCAGATTGTATCAGTAGTGTACCCTTAATAGATAGCTTGTTTATATGGTTTGTATTGTGCTTTGTGATATTATTTGAGGGAACTGTAACATAAGGTAACTGCATATGGGGCCGTTCACATGTAGCGTCTTTTACGCGCACAAATCCATTAGTTTCAATGTAGATGCAAAGCGCGCTCACAATTCTTGTAGCATGATGTTATTAGGCTAAATATTACATTTCTAACAGTGTCTGAGCTGATTTATTGACACAGCATGCTTGTAGGCTGCTGTAACGTTAGGTTTACAGAGGAAATAACGGGATGTGACTTAATCGTGTGAAAATATCGTTAGTGAAACACATAAACATCGTTTGGGGACAAGTTAGTGGTCACGTTACTTGTTCCACCGGCGAAGGACCCCGGACACATAGCCTACAGTAAATACACCGGTTCTTAGTAACTTTTAACAGAGCCTATGTGAGTCTTTGCGACTCTTGACTCTTGTCCCCTAACTAACGCTTGTTTCTGTTTCACTAACGATATTTTAACGATTAAGTCACATCCCGTTATTTCCTCTGTAAACCTAACGTTACAGCAGCCTACAAGCATGCTGTGTCAATAAATCAGCTCAGACACCGTTAGAAATGTAATATTTAGCCTAATAACATCATTACAGCAGTAAGAACGTCAGCTTTAGTCAAATGGCTCTAGCTCTCCCGGTAAATGTCATCAACTCTGGACACATTTTCCCTGTGTGTTGACATGATAATGGCCGCGTTTCCCACATCACTCTTAGCTTAAGAAGATCTTTCATTAAGAAGGAGTTGTAAGATCGAGCTGACCCACTCTTAACAGACTTCTTAGCCACCAAACGCTCACAGATCCGGCCGCAGCAGGCACATTAATATTACACTGAGCAAGGACAACAGTGCGCACCGTATATATATTTTGATCTATTTTATACTTCAGATTTATATTGTTTGGCATTAATTGGTGACAGAAAAGAACGATTTTCATTCTGCAGGGAAACGCGTGTCCTTACTCTATGTGCCTGAGATCGATTGATTTCAGCACCACGGTAGTGGCCAGCTCCTGTTAAGATATAAACACAATGAAAGCGGACAAGCCTACTTATTTATCGTCTTATTAATATTTTTCTTCCGCCAGATTTCAGTGTGTAACTTGTGCCACAGCTCTGAGCGCACACAGGGTCTTCATAAAACATAGATTCAAGATTCATTATGCACAGTAAGGACACACGTTTCCCTGCAGAATGAAATTCGTTATTTTCTGTCACCAATTAATGCCAAACAATATAAATATATACGGTGCGCACTGTTGTCCTTGCTGAGTGTAATACTCCGTCGTAATTTACAATATATATAAATTATAATAAAGATATGGGATATGGTCAAAATGGCACCACCCGAGTGGCAGCTGGTTACAGTAGTTCTGCCCCCCCTTCGTGGATGTGCAGTATGTGGTTCTGAGCGAAGCAGTGGCCACAGTGACACCTTTCCTGATCTCATAATTACGAGATCCTGATCTCGTAATTACGAGATAAGGTGTCTAATTTTTTTTCATCCAGTGAATGCAATGCGCTTCCGTAGTATACTGTGCAGGTCCGGCAGAGAATATAACAGTACTGCTAATTCTCAAACAGTTTCAGTTGGACGCTGTATATGAACTGTTCTCCTCCTCCTTATGTTAAATGCTGAATGGCTCTTTAAAGTACCGCTTTGGAATACTACAAGAGGACACAAAATGGATTTTTGTGGCTGCTACCGGTCCATTTGGTTTAAAACACAACACTGTTCTACAGCTGGGAAGGTAGGAGAGAAAAAAACTCAGGCCTGAAAGCTGATAATGAAAGCTTTTATACTCACAGCTGTTTATTTTAAATACGAAAAATATAGCTCCCAATCTGTCTTTATTTTACAGTGTCAGAATCAAATGAAAGACGTTTCCAGATTTAGTTCCACAGTAGCTTTGTGAACTCAATACTGACCCCACCCACCTCGTTTTATTTCATGGAAGTGATCAATGTAAGAGCACTTGTCCTTTAAACTTAATAAAAAAAAAAAGTTAACAAAATAAAAGACACCTGGTACATTCGTTACAAGTGTATCAGTTTATAGAACAGTTTTGAACAGTTAGAACAAGAGGCTGCACTGCAATGTGCAAATCACTCCTTCTCGTGGCTGCCTGCGCTTCCCTGTCCTTGCGGCTGCAACTTGCGCTGTCTTCTCTTCTTCAAACTACAACACCCATAATTCATGTAGGAACTGCTGCAGCCAATGTGCAGCTGGTGGGAGCTGCATGACAACTCAACCACCATGATCAGTTTTTAATGTTTTATCGGGCAATAACTACTCCAGACTCTGCTCTGTTGTAATTTTTGGGACAATCAGGGCAGGATTCAGGATTCAGGACAACTGCTTGGATTTTTCGGCACAGTCCCAAAATCTAAGCAGTTGTCCTGAATCCTGAATCATGCCCTGATTGTCCCTAAAATTACACGGAGGTTGCCGGGGAGGTCAGATACTTGCGTGCTAGGGCAGACAGCTTTTCATAGACTCCTGAGTGAGCAGACCGCCACTGCAGGGGACAGTTAATGCTGATGCTGGGCTCTGCTCTGTAGCGCTGCAGCTCTCCCACAACTCAAGCACAAAGAATCCTAATCGTACGCCTACAGACGGATTTTATTAAAGGCAACTCTGTGGCATACAGAATCAGTAAAGTTAGAGATTAAAAATGAGATTAACGCGATCAAAAAACACAGCACGTTAAATATGGCTGTAATTAATTATTCACAATTAACGCGATAATTTGGCACCCCTAATATTATAATAATTTTTGAAGTGACGTGACAAGAAGTTCTTGAATGTGTGTTGGAGACAAGTGTCCCTGGCTTTCATGGATAAAAAGCTGACACACTAACATACAGCAGGAATTCAATGAATTAATTTTTATGTTGGATGAAAAGGATTGCAAATGGAGGTAAAAGCAGTTTGTATAAACCACCAAAACCACCGCTGGAATTTTTGAACAATGCAAGCCAAGTACCCTTATTGTTTCAACAGGTGTGCTCAGACATGAGTGAGTTGAGTTGAGTGAGCAAGTGAACACTCAATCATTGCTACATTGTGACTCATCTAAACAAGTTCCCTCTGTATAGAGTGCCGAAGTCACGCCCCTTTCCAGTGAAGCTCATGGGACCTTAGATCAGAAAAAATATGAATGGCAGTGAATGAGGAGAGAAATATTATCTTTTGTTCCTGTTTGAGTTGTGACATGAAATCTAAATATGAATTTAAAACATAAATTTTAAGGTCAAGAAAGTCATACTTTGTGGTAAAACTAAAATGAGTTGAAATTAGGTGCAGGTACCATGGAAACAATGCCAATGTAAAGTCAATTAGGATCCTTTTTTGTGATGGACACACAAATTCCCTGATTCAACAACCTCCTGTATACACACAAAAACATGAGTGTGTTCTTGATATTAAAACAGCAAATATATTCCTCTGTTATAATTTCCCATCATAATAATAATAATAACATGATAGTTGATCTTTACTAGACATTTGATATAATCAGTAGATCTATCTTTTACAACTTTATTTTACAACAAGTGGTAAAAAAACTACCACCCCCAAAACGCCATTTTTAGAGTACTATCAAAAATATCTGAAATTTGCCAACATCCTTGCTTTTTTTCTTAACATAGTTCATCTAGGTGCAGTGTAATAACTAGTTCGGCTTTACTAGATATTAAATATATTCAGTAGATGTATCTTTTTACAACCCTATTTTACAAGCCGCATACACCTACTGTAAACACTGCTTCTAGCGTATTAGCTAAAATAGCGAAAATCAGCTGACATCTTTACGTTTTCTTAAATAGTTCATCTAGGTGCAGTGTAATAACTAGTTCAGCTTTACTAGATATTAGATATATTCAGTAGATATATCTTTTTAAAACCCTATTTAGAGCTCTACTTTGCAAATCAGAAAAACTACAACTATATTCCTGATATGTATCAAGCTGCATGGCGTGGTCCCAGGGAATTGTAGTTTTTCAAAAATATAAGTGTTTTTCCTAGATTTGGAAGTTGTAAATACTGAATTGAGAGTACACAGTGGACTTCAAGGGGATGGTAAACACACTTGTGTAATCAGATTTTAAAGATCTAATTTCTAAATGGGTGAAAATTAATTTTATCCATATTTTACCCATATCTGACAGCACGCCCAGTTGTAGACTACACTCACATGATAGTTGAGGTCAAGAGCTCTCCATAACAGTTGGTCCCATGTCTGTTCCCCCTTTAGTTGCTGAGTTATAGCCCTCAAACATGCTCTGAGGCCAAGGTTCAATGGTCAATGGCTCAAAGCAGGAGCCATGCAGAATCTTCATACTGACATGTTACTCTCCAGGTTGAGACCTTTCCAATAATGTATTTGGTTTAGCTCTATGACAAAGTTTTGATTTTTTCATTTTTTGGACACAACTCATGCCAGGTGTAGTTTCAGAGAGGACTCTGAAGGCCCAGTGTATTTTTATTTGTTTTTTTTTTTTTTACTGTAGATAGTTACTAAAATGAGTCATCCTCAGACAATACAGTACTACTAAAAAAATAAACCAATAATAACAATCATGAAATAAGCAAAAACAATATTAAAATTATATTGAAATTTTAAAATCTATTTACAGAGCAGAATGGCAGCCTAATAGATATCTTAGATACAATTTATTATTAAGACACTTTATTATTGCTTAGATACTGTTTAGCCTATTATTGTATTTACTTTTAGCATGCTCCACTTCAATCTACTGTAGGCTTTATGTTTGAATTTATTGAACCTCTTGCACTCCACCCCCATTCTGTAGTAAAAATGCCTAAAATGACAAACCGAAATTAAAATGACTGTAGCTTCTGAACCACTCTGACTACATGCATGCATGAGGTCTTGCCAGAAAGCAAACTCCCTGAAGTTCATGTGAAAGTGTTAGAAACACTCTAGGTGATACAGAGACAGAGTAATGGGCCTCTGAATTTGAAGATTTTGCCTAAAATTAAAAAAAAAATGTTTTTCAGGATGAATAACTGTCTGTGGCTTCATCTGAGCAGGTAAATGACACTGTGGGGCTGTAGGCACACTATCAATGAACACTTGTTTCAAGTTTGAAGAAGATTGCTCAAAGTATGACCATTCTACAGTGTTTTTCCCCATAAGAAAGATCCAGGCGGACCTCCAAATGACAAGTCGGTCACTCTGCTTCAACAACACTCAGCCAGCTTCAAACATCACACCTTATTGAATCAGGTGTGATTATGATAGCTGATGTTGTTTGTTACAGAAACACCATAAAATATCACCAAATAAAGCCATATGAAACGTGAAAGTTGTGATCCTATTTTCTAGGCAGTATATCTCAGCCAAAAATAGTGGTAGGAGTGAGATCTCACCTTTTATAAACCAGCTATGTATCCATTCACGGTTGTGCATGAGATCGCGAATAATCCTTTAACCTTCCCCCTCAAAAAACGGCATGTCATGGCTTGTCACCACTCAACACGATTTTGGACTTCGTGTATTTAGGCTGCTCTTGTGCGAAAACCATAAGGAATTAAAGAAAAACGACGGCGGATTCGGGAAGATACCAAGCATTACATGATTTGATGACGTAGTGCACCTGTGAGATCCCATTTAACAGAGGAGGGAGGGAGCACAGACACCGGAGTTTAAGAGGTCAATAACGAATTTATTTATGTTAGGCCTACATCTTAATATTTTATGTCATTTATCATAGTTTAGTTCTTAACTCCAGTGTTTCCTCAGTGGGAGCCGTGTGCGCCGGGGGCAGCGGCCGCTGGTTCTGTGGCGCTGGCTTGGGGTCTGCTTTCCCTTGGTGGAGTGGAGGGTGACAGGGGGCGGACGGCTCCATGTGATGGTGTTTCCTCTCTGGTTCTTACGTGCTCAGCCTTATTTTATTCTTCGTATTTATTTATTTATTTATTAGTGGCGTTTGGATTCAGTTACGGACGGACAGCAATCTGAAATGGAATGAAGCCCAAAGACGGCAGACAGCAGCTACAAAACAGTAGTGGAACGCGCCACATCCGCCACAATGCTCTTAAAGCCCTACGCTATCTGCTGGCAAAATACATTTATTTTATTTTATGGTGTAATTTTATCTCATTACGTGCTGCCACCACGGAATGCGGTGTCCAGTGATTTCAGGCTTTTAAATTCCTGTATACTAAATAATGCCGAAAACTAAGTAGCCTAGTGAACCAACTGCATGTAGGTGCAGGGTGGCAACGCGCCTCCCTGCTCCAGCTGCAGGTAGCTCATACGGATCGATGTTATTTATTTCTTGGATCTTCTCCAAATACCTCAGTTTGAATCATGATAACACGGCGAAAAAAAAAATATGTCACACAAAGCACAGTAAATGAGATGGAGTTGAATTATACTGGGGTAGCCTAATTAACGGGAAACACAGGGACAAGTAGATTTTGGAAGATAAAAAGAGAGCGTCCTCTTGGCTTTTCACATGGTAATATTATTTTAGAAAATATGGGTTGCCTACAGTAGTTGTAATTTGACCTAGTCATAAAATGCTACTAGGCTAAATAGTGGACCAGCTGATAAGCCGTCTTTCCCAGATCTGCAGATATTACAGTATTTTGGTGATAATCACTGCTCCTCCCCGTGGACAAATTAACTCCACGGAGCAGGCGGCAGGCTTGCACGGAGCTGTCACGGATCTGCCACGGACCTGCCGAGGTTCAGTCACGGAAACGGGAACATTATAATCGAAGAAAAACGCACGCTGTGCGGCGTGTATGTAAGTCCCTGTGCTGGAAAAGCACCGTGAATGCACCTGTGTTACGTACAGCCGCAGCAAGCGTGTGACGTGTGTGGATCAATAATATGTGGAGCGAGTGATTGAGAACATGGCAGAAAGGCAGCCTTTGGTAGAGAACAAAGGTAGGACAACTTCAGTCATCTGGAAACATTTTGGCTTCAAGTTGACGGATGTCAAGCAAAAAGAAATTGTTTGCAAAGTTTGTCACGCTGTGGTGTCTGCCCCCAAGGCAACACGACCAACTTATAATCATGTTTATTAATCGTGATTTCAATATCAGTCAAAATAATCGTGATTACTATTTTTGCTATAATCGTCCAGCCCTAGGACATTAGGCTTGGGCGATTGGACGAATATATCGCCAATCGCCCATCGGCTAAATCCATCATGGTTGGTTTCATTTTGGACGATTTTTGTCATTTTATTTTGCTAAATTAATGGTCTGTCTCCACAGAATTCAACTCGGTACACATAGTCCATAATTACTATGTAGAGCACAATTCAATGTGTGTGCGTATTGGAACCTGCAGCTTCCACTGATTTCCCATGAGTCTTTCACAAAACACGTCAGTGATGGCGGAGCTGAAAGTTACGGCCGGGGTGCAACGGCAACGGGAGCAGCGGACACGTCTGCAGCACGAGTCCTGTAGCAACTCGCCCCCCTGTTATCAATTACAGCTGCTGCACCGGCAACGGGAGCAGCGCAACAACTCTCTATTTTAGGATGCTCTTCTATTTTTGTCGCGCTATGCTTCCCTACGCGACTCTCCAGCAGATAAAAACTACATGAAATAGTGTGCTAAAAGAGCACACTGTGTTTTTAAATAAACCATTATCAGAGGAGATATGTGATGATTTTTTTTTCATGCATTTACCAATGTTTATCCGTGACATTGTGTAAATGTCCGTGGCGGACATTTGAAAGCGAGTAGATGACAAACAGTACAGTAAACTTGTAGATTACTCAAATATATGTAATAACTTAGGTGGAAAATGCTTTAACTATCATGGCTCAGCAAACGGTAAACAAGGCGCTTGACGTAACGTGAACTCATATGCGCATATGGTTAACAATGTTATCAGCCGTGCTAAACACCCTCTCTGACGGCGTGCTTGTTGCCGGTACGCACAGATATTTCTGTGCCATGTTGGATATGAGTGGGCTCGCGGAGCACGTTGCATTTTTTTTGCTGCATTCATGTGGTGTCGGGAGATCCGAGTTGCCCAGTTGTTTTTCTGACATAAGGTGTCGTTAATGTGAATTATCCCATTCTAAAAGTCATTTTTAGATTCTTTCCGACATCACATGAATGCAACATCCCCCCTCTTTTTTTTTCTCTGCCACACACACACAGACTATTTACATTGTAGATTCTCACTGAAGGCATCAAAACTATGAATGAACACATGTGGAGTTATGTACTTAACAAAAAAAGGTGAAATAACTGAAAACATGTTTTATATTCTAGTTTCTTCAAAATAGCCACCCTTTGCTCTGATTACTGCTTTGCACACTCTTGGCATTCTCTTGATGAGCTTCAAGAGGTAGTCACCTGAAATGGTTTCCACTTCACAGGTGTGCCTTATCAGGGTTAATTAGTGGAATTTCTTGCTTTATCAATGGGGTTGGGACCATCAGTTGTGTTGTGCAGAAGTCAGGTTAATACACAGCCGACAGCCCTATTGGACAACTGCTAAAGAAAAATGAGTGGCCATCATTACTTTAAGAAATGAAGGTCAGTCAGTCCGGAAAATTGCAAAAACTTTAAATGCGTCCCCAAGTGGAGTCGCAAAAACCATCAAGCGCTACAACGAAACTGGCACACATGAGGACCGACCCAGGAAAGGAAGACCAAGAGTCACCTCTGCTTCTGAGGATAAGTTCATCCAAGTCACCAGCCTCAGAAATGGCAAGTTAACAGCAGCTCAGATCAGAGACCAGATGAATGCCACACAGAGTTGTAGCAGCAGACCTATCTCTAGAACAACTGTTAAGAGGAGACCGCGAATCAGGCCTTCATGGTCAAATAGCTGCTAGGAAACCACTGCTAAGGAGAGGCAACAAGCAGAAGAGATTTGTTTGGGCCAAGAAACACAAGGAATGGACATTAGACCAGTGGAAATCTGTGCTTTGGTCTGATGAGTCCAAATTTGAGATCTTTGCTTCCAACCGCAGTGTCTTTGTGAGACGCAGAAAAGGTGAACGGATGGATTCCACATGCCTGGTGGTGTGATGGTGTGGGGGTGTTTTGCTGGTGACACTGTTGGGGATTTATTCAAAATCGAAAGCACACTGAACCAGCATGGCTACCACAGCATCCTGCAGCGACATGCCATCCCATCCGGTTTGCATTTAGTTGGACGATCATTTATTTTTCAACAGGACAACGACCCCAAACACACCTCCAGGCTGTGTAAGGGCTATTTGACCAAGAAGGAGAGTGATGGAGTGCTGCGGCAGATGACCTGGCCTCCACAGTCACCGGACCTGAACCCAATCGAGATGGTTTGGGGTGAGCTGGACCGCAGAGTGAAGGCAAAGGGGCCAACAAGTGCTAAACACCTCTGGGAACTCCTTCAAGACTGTTGGAAAACCATCTCAGGTGACTACCTCTTGAAGCTCATCAAGAGAATGCCAAGAGTGTGCAAAGCAGTAATCAGAGCAAAGGGTGGCTATTTTGAAGAAACTAGAATATAAAACATGTTTTCAGTTATTTCACCTTTTTTTGTTAAGTACATGACTCCACATGTGTTCATTCATAGTTTTGATGCCTTCAGTGAGAATCTACAATGTAAATAGTCATGAAAATAAAGAAAACGCATTGAATGAGAAGGTGTGTCCAAACTTTTGGCCTGTACTGTATATCGGCAACCGCCAGTTGATGGGCTGACGGTGGCCGGTTGGAAATTTTTAACATATCGCCCAACCCTATAGGACATATTATACTCTTTGTAAACAAGTTAGAATAGGTCTCTGGGCTATACAAAACATGTTCATGAAGTTCTTTGCACAAAATCACTCTCACAGAAAGAGATCTCACCAGCTCTATTCTTGCCAGTTTCAGTCCCTGTCAGAATGAGCTGTTTAAAGAGCATATTGCAGGTTATACTTTTTACAAAATACATGTGTAACCTTGTCTAAAAATTACCTTTTGAAAAGTTGATTGAGAATTGAAAATGTTTTTCAAGACAATAGGACACAAATTTAACCGAAAAACACTTTTTTTGGTCAACACTGCGTCATATTACATCACGATAGGGAGTTACATGCTAGGCACTGCCATCAGTGTGGAGGCAGTCGTGTTAAAGTGAGTCAGTGTGTTTACAGTAGTTTTGGATTGCGTTAATTTATCATCAACATGGTAAATTAGTGATGCGCGGATGGGCTCTGACGGCACCCGAATCCGCATCTATCCATCACTCATCCATCCGAGCAAATTAATTTTCTATAATTACAGACCCGCATCCACCCGCACCCGCATGTTTATATTATCAGGAAAGATTAGATCCTGGCTGATCCCGTCAGCTGACTGACATTAAAATAATCAATAAAGCGGCGCCATTACTCCGTGCATAAAGGCGCACATTGGCAATCTTAATGAGGAGACACTCATTTCTGCTGCTGCGGGGATCACTGTGTTAAATAAACCCTTCCACATGACTGCCTTCGCGCCCTCCATCATGCTCTGGTGTTCTGGTCCATACACAGGGGTCCTCAATTAGGCCGCCGGCCAGATTGTGCCTGACTAAATATAAATATTAAAATGTGTTGTTCACATTTTAGAGCATGCAATACAGTTTCCCCTCATTAATGTTTGTCAAAGCAATTTGTAAACTTTGTTTTTAAAGGGTGCGATTTAAATAAAAGTTATTATTAGGCTATTATTTTCACCCGCCCATAACCCATCCGCCATTAATCAGATTGTTCATTTTTATCACCCGACCCGCGGATTAACCGCAGACCAGGCAGTTATAACTGCCATCCGCACATCTCTATGGTAAATTATTGTGTTTGGGGAGGTTGCACAAACTCCAGCCTGTCAGGACACCGAGTCCACCGGTTTGCGTCTATTGAAAAAAGTGCCTGGGTGCGTTCTGCGCAGCTTAACAAACACATGGCTGAACATGATAGTGTTCCGGTGACACCTGCCGTCAGATCTCCGGCGAGCCGCTGTTGGGAAAATAAAGGAAAGAGTGCGCGCCCTTTGATTCGGCCAGATCAAAGGGAAAGCCATAATTTCCCACACGGCAGCCAGATCTCACTGAATCGAAGGGTGCGCACTCTTTCCTTTATTTTTGCAACGGTGGCTCTCCGGCCGGCACGGCACCGGAACGCTATCAGCCACGGGACTTCACCTCTGCACCACACAGTGCGGTCGTGTGTGGCACTCACTTTTGGCCGGAGGACTATCATCCAAGCGATCTGATAGAGTTCAACATGGGATGCTGAAGCAAGAACCAGGTGCGACTCACACCCGGTGCGGTGCCTTCGGTGTCCACAGCTTCATCAGGACCACTGTCAGCAGCGGCTCCTGGTCCTGCCGCTGGCGGAGACACGGTCACGGATCCGACAGAGAAACAGCTGGGTGTAAACGTGAACTGTGCACTGTCTTGTTTTCTAACATTTGCAAACTACCTACTACTCGCCATAATGATTTCATTCATGAGAAGCAACGTGATATGTATAGGTTGTTGTGTCATGTGCTGCAGCACGTGGACCCAGAGCATATATTTTATATATTTTTAATTCTGTGCTGAGCCATATGAAATTTTGTTCTGTAACACTTGTAACACTATATATATATATATATATATATATATATATATATATATATATATATACAGAACATAAACAAGAACTTTAGTTTCTGTTATTGGTAAGTATCAGGCCTGTATGAGATGACCAATACTTTTTTCTTTTAAACCAGCCAAATAGTATGATATATATAATGAGCTTAAGTGTTAGTTTTTACTTCAAAGCTTTAAAAGTTGTGTAATCTATAAAGCAAAACAGCAAGCCAAACACGCATCAATTTATACACACACACACACACACACACACACACCTGCTTCTTTCCTCGATGGGGTGCAAACTTCAGGGTTGTGGCAACTGCTTCCTCCACCTCTGTCTGTTTTGCCTTAAAATTCTTCTGACATGCCCCTAAATAAACAAAAAATTAAGTTAAAACAGTGTAACGTGAATAATCTACAGAGATACATAGAAAGGGTGTGTATGTGTGTGCCTGCACTCATGTATGAGTATGATGCTGACAGATTTTCAGGAATCCCGTGGGTTACAAGATTCCAGTGGGGTTCCAAATGGATGGCAATCAGGTGACTATTAAGCAATTAATGTCCACAAATGAATTTTATAATGTCCTTTAGAGCTGGGCAATTAATCAAATTTTATTTTCAATTACAAAATGAGAGGAAATGTGAATATTTACTTTGCAAGTTGATTTACAGTGTGCGCCCCTAAATTTTCTGCTTGCGCCCCTAAAATTTTAAGTTAGGGGCCACTGTGCTCCTCGTAAAAAAAGTTATTCTGGTGCCCTGTATATATTATTTATACTTTGTTTTAATTTACTTTTTGTCAAACGGTATTTAAACATTAGTCATTGTGTTAAAAAGGAAAACCTGTTTAAAGTCCAATATAAGCAAATTCTCAAATCAATGAATAATCGTTTTGAATAATCGTGATTTCAGTATGAATCAAAATAATCGGGATTATGGTTTTTGCCATAATCGAGCAGCCCTACATTCTGGTGTACACTGAAAAGAAAATAAAGGGAAAAGACCACATTGTGTCAGATAAAAAAGCAGATTTAGTACTGACTGAGGTTCCAATCATTGTAATGGCAATAATGGCTGGAGTGTATGTAACCTAAACTAAACTCAGAACTGGTCTAGTAGGGAGCTGTGGCTGGAGAGCAAAAACAAAACTCATTTTTTAAAATCTTTTGACGTGGACCAGCATTTCAGGGGCCGTTTCCTGTGCTTCACCATGTGCCTCTTTCAGGCCACACTTTATTCTTCAACCACTTCTGCCCTATTCTCATCTCTATCTTGAGCTTACTGTCAGATATTAAATATGAAAGGAGGCTCCCACATGCTTGAGCTTTACACATGTCCTGAGATTTTCAGCCAACTATGATTATGGAATATGCTGTATTAGCCTACCTTTTACAGCAGGTAGCCTACACACACACACCTGTAGCTGTGCTGTCTCTCTCTCTGTTCCTCTGCTCTCTGGACTGGCTCCTAATAAGTGAGCATGGATGGCCCAACCCGACCGGACAGGCCGGGCTGGGCCTCGGGCCTCTTCTTTTTTTTTTTTTTTTTTTTGGCCGGGTTCGGACCGAGAATTAATGCTTGTCACTTGCATTAATTAGTCACTCTTCTCGCTCATGGACGGTAGAAAAATGTGGATGTAACCACGCCGTACCGGGCCGGCCCGCTGACCCACCGGCCCACCGGGAAAACTCCCGGTACTCCCGGTGGCCAGTCCGCCCCTGGACACCGCTCCTCATTCTCAACATAAATCGCAAATACAAAACAGTCTTCTACACTAGCTTCAGCTTCACGTGTCCTGACAGAAGCCGACACACAGAGACAGTGAAGTAATTCCCCGTGGCTTAGGCTATCTTACACAGCTTGGCTAGCTTACACAGCTTAGCTAGCTTACACAGTTTAGCTAGCTTACACAGCTTGGCTAGTTTACACAGTTTAGCTAGCTTACACAGCTTAGCTAGCTTACACATGAACAATACTTCGA
Organism: Epinephelus awoara; assembly: GCA_035609425.1. Lineage (NCBI taxonomy): Eukaryota > Metazoa > Chordata > Actinopteri > Perciformes > Serranidae > Epinephelus > Epinephelus awoara. Next base: position 415,107 of record CM069296.1, read on the forward strand.
CATATGACTATTAGGCAGATAGGAACTTTACACGACAGATGAAGCTGGATATAATAACTTTGAAGTTACTCACCTTGTCGTATTTTCCTGGCTTCTTTTCGTTCGTCGCTTCCTCGCGGATGATCACGCGGTCACCAGCAGGTATTTCGGCGCTGTGTTGAGCGCGATCACGATGTCCCAATGCGACATGGGATATGCTGCGTTCGGTTGTACTCGGAATTCGGATAAATCCAACCTCCAGCAATAAATGTTAGGCTACAAAACGTTTTGGGAATATGACATTTAACAGAAAACAGAAATGTTTTAAGGTTGTGGTTGTTATTATTATAATTTGAATTGAACATCAAGGGGAACAGTATAGAAATTAATAATATAATAATAACAACAACAACCATTATTGTTATTATTATTATTATTATTATAACTTGAATTGAACATCAAGGGGAACAGTATAGAAATTAATAATATAATAATAACAACAACAACCATTATTATTATTATTGTTATTATTATTATTATTATAACTTGAATTGAACATCAAGGGGAACAGTATAGAAATTAATAATATAATTATAAAAACAACAACAATTATTATTGTTATTATTATTATTATTATTATAACTTGAATTGAACATCAAGGGGAACAGTATAGAAATTAAAAATATAATAACAACAACAACCATTATTATTATTATTATTATTATAATAACTTGAATTGAACATCAAGGGGAACAGTATAGAAATTAATAATATAATAATAAAAACAACAACAATTATTATTATTGTTATTATTATTATTATTATTATTATCATTATAACTTGAATTGAACATCAACGGGAACAGTATAGAAATTAATAATATAATAATAAAAACAACAACAATTATTATTATTAGGGGGCGAAGTAGCCGGTTGATAGTGGAAAACAGCATTCTGGGTTGGTTTTGCTGGTTCTATAATGAGGGTGGAGTAGTGGTGAGTTTTGGCCTGGGAGAGAGCTTCTTTCTAGGACCTCACATCCATAGGCCTCAAGGTGGACAGTGAGGCCAGATCTTTTAGAGAACCTCTCCAGTTAATGCCAGTGGCCTTCAAGGGGTGGAGTTCAGTGGTGAACCAGGGGGCAAGATAGGTATAGAAGACAGTCCTGATTTTGAGGGGGACGAGAGAGTCAAGCCAGCAGGATAAGGCGGAGTGGCAGTGAGCAGCCAGCCCATCAAAAAGGATGTTGGACTGAGCAGAGGCCAAGTGGGTTGTTATGAAATTGGTTAGGGCTGGTGTACTCACTGTCTTGATGTTCCTGTATGTGATGGTCCATTTTGTGAGCTGCCAGGGCAAGGAGACAAAAACAGTGAAGACAATTGCATGTTGGTCAGACAGAGCAAGGTCCAAGCACTGAAGATGGGATGGGATTGTGCCAATGGAGTTCACAAGGTCCAGTGTGTGGCCTTTGGTGTGGGTGCACCCTTTAACATGCTGTGTGATATTGAAGCAGTCCAGTAGGCTAGTGAAAGGAATTCAGTAGCAAACAAGCAGTTGGTATTGTCCACATGACCCCCAATAATCATTATGTCAACATTTTGGGAATGTTATGATAAAGAAAATAATTTTTACAAAGTCTTGATAGCAGACTGTTGCCATGTAACACATCATTGCAAACAGTTCTGTGTCCATAAGAACAAATGCAATTATTTTCATTCAGAGCAGTGATAAACTTATTTTTAACTCAATAAAATCATGTGAAAAATGTAATAAGCAGGATAATACAGTGAGTTGATTATTATTGCAGAAAACCTCTTCAAGGGAATTTGTATCAGGATACTGATCATCCTGTCAGGATTTTTATCCTCAAGAATGACCACCTCACTGTGCATTATCCATTACATGGCAACCTGTCCATTAAAACTAAAACACAAAACATGACCAGAGGGCTGGTAAAAAATATTGTTGTGTTGCCCCCATCCTCCCTCGTTCATTACAGCTGATGCATTAAGTAGAAGTTACATGTTGCCTGTAACTGTATACTGAATAGGTAACAATTCTCTTTTATTCCTTTTTCAATCAAACTGCTGCACAGCCAGCAATGATGGTGTGTGTGTGAGGTGGAGGGGCAGAGGAATTAATAGGATAGAATTTATTGATCCTCGAAGGGAGATTAAATTGCATTGTAGCTCAACACAACAAACTATGTATTCTGATGGCAGTTTGTATGAAACATTTCCAGAATCTCAGTTCTGCAACGTAGCTGGATCAGTCGATCTCTGCCTCATCCCTTCCATTCCACCAGCGCTATGAAGATGGTTTCTAACTTCCATTGTGTGTGCATTGCTTCACCACAGCCTCCAATGAGTCTAATCTGAGTCCTATCACAAAGCCAGCTCTTTTCACCCGTCTGTCAAGCTGTCGTTCATCTTTCTGTTTTATGTTGCCTTCCTAGCAGACGGCAGCATAGAACAGTACATTTGCCACTACAGATTGATAAAAACATCTGCAGCATATTTTTGCAGATGTCTGGATCTGAACCTCCATAAGAAAAGGAGCTGCTCCGTCCCTTTCTGTAGAGTGTATCTATGTTAGGGGACAAGTACAACTTGTTGTCCAGGTGAACTCCCAGATATTTGTAGGTTAGCATTACCTCAATGTCCACCCCACGAATGTTCACTGGCTGGTCCAGGAGCTTGGACTTTTGGAAATCCACTATCATTTCCTTTATCTTTGTGGTGTTCAGTTGGAGGCAATTGTAAATATGATTAGTTTTTGGGTGACCCTGTAGTTTATGTCATTTAGAGTTATTCTGTGTATGCCTGACCTCTGTTGGATGCCCATGATGAATTTCTCCTGACAGAGTCAATAAATACAAATCAATCAATCAATCAACGGGGATCTCAGGAGAACATTATAAAATTCACACACACAAATCATTTGTGTAATGTTTTTAGAACTATCCACAATTCAACCAAACGGGTGAACATTATAAAATTACTCTCAAAAAATGTTACAGGCATCTGGTTATTAGAACATTTTAGGAATGTTACATCAAAAACCAAATATGTGTAGAACTTTCTTAGAACGTTGTGGGAAGGTTACATTATTTGTAGAACTTTATTAGAACGTTGTGGGAAGGTTACCCAAAATGCAACCAAACAAGAACCTTAGGGGAACATTCTAAAAATTACTCAAAAAAAACAACAAAAAAAACGTTACAAGCATGTGGTTAGTAGAAAGTTTTAGGAATGTTACATTAAAAACCAAATATGTGTAGAACTTTCTTGGAACGTTGTGGGAAGGTTACCCAAAATGCAACCAAACAAGAACCTTAGGGGAACATTCTAAAAATTACTCCAGAAAAACGTTACAAGCATGTGGTTAGTAGAACGTTTTAAGAATGTTACATTAAAAACCAAATATGTGTAGAACTTTCTTGGAACGTTGTGGGAAGGTTACCCAAAATGCAACCAAACGAGAACCTTAGGGGAACATTCTAAAAATTACTCCAGAAAAACGTTACAAGCATGTGGTTAGTAGAACGTTTTAAGAATGTTACATTAAAAACCAAATATGTGTAGAACTTTCTTGGAACGTTGTGGGAAGGTTACCCAAAATGCAACCAAACGAGAACCTTAGGGGAACATTCTAAAAATTACTCCAGAAAAACGTTACAAGCATGTGGTTAGTAGAACGTTTTAAGAATGTTATATTAAAAACCAAATATGTGTAGAACTTTCTTGGAACGTTGTGGGAAGGTTACATTATTTGTAGAACTTTATTAGAACGTTGTGGGAAGGTTACCCAAAATGCAACCAAACAAGAACCTTAGGGGAACATTCTAAAAATTACTCAAAAAAAACAACAAAAAAAACGTTACAAGCATGTGGTTAGTAGAACGTTTTAGGAATGTTACATTAAAAACCAAATATGTGTAGAACTTTCTTGGAACGTTGTGGGAAGGTTACCCAAAATGCAACCAAACAAGAACCTTAGGGGAACATTCTAAAAATTACTCCAGAAAAACGTTACAAGCATGTGGTTAGTAGAACGTTTTAAGAATGTTACATTAAAAACCAAATATGTGTAGAACTTTCTTGGAACGTTGTGGGAAGGTTACCCAAAATGCAACCAAACGAGAACCTTAGGGGAACATTCTAAAAATTACTCCAGAAAAACGTTACAAGCATGTGGTTAGTAGAACGTTTTAAGAATGTTACATTAAAAACCAAATATGTGTAGAACTTTCTTGGAACGTTGTGGGAAGGTTACCCAAAATGCAACCAAACGAGAACCTTAGGGGAACATTCTAAAAATTACTCCAGAAAAACGTTACAAGCATGTGGTTAGTAGAACGTTTTAAGAATGTTATATTAAAAACCAAATATGTGTAGAACTTTCTTGGAACGTTGTGGGAAGGTTACCCAAAATGCAACCAAACGAGAACCTTAGGGGAACATTCTAAAAATTACTCCAGAAAAACGTTACAAGCATGTGGTTAGTAGAACGTTTTAAGAATGTTACATTAAAAACCAAATATGTGTAGAACTTTCTTGGAACGTTGTGGGAAGGTTACCCAAAATGCAACCAAACGAGAACCTTAGGGGAACATTCTAAAAATTACTCCAGAAAAACGTTACAAGCATGTGGTTAGTAGAACGTTTTAAGAATGTTACATTAAAAACCAAATATGTGTAGAACTTTCTTGGAACGTTGTGGGAAGGTTACCCAAAATGCAACCAAACAAGAACCTTAGGGGAACATTCTAAAAATTACTCCAGAAAAACGTTACAAGCATGTGGTTAGTAGAACGTTTTAAGAATGTTACATTAAAAACCAAATATGTGTAGAACTTTCTTGGAACGTTGTGGGAAGGTTACCCAAAATGCAACCAAACGAGAACCTTAGGGGAACATTCTAAAAATTACTCCAAAAAAACGTTACAAGCATGTGGTTAGTAGAACGTTTTAAGAATGTTACATTAAAAACCAAATATGTGTAGAACTTTCTTGGAACGTTGTGGGAAGGTTACCCAAAATGCAACCAAACGAGAACCTTAGGGGAACATTCTAAAAATTACTCCAAAAAAACGTTACAAGCATGTGGTTAGTAGAACGTTTTAAGAATGTTACATTAAAAACCAAATATGTGTAGAACTTTCTTGGAACGTTGTGGGAAGGTTACCCAAAATGCAACCAAACGAGAACCTTAGGGGAACATTCTAAAAATTACTCCAGAAAAACGTTACAAGCATGTGGTTAGTAGAACGTTTTAAGAATGTTACATTAAAAACCAAATATGTGTAGAACTTTCTTGGAACGTTGTGGGAAGGTTACCCAAAATGCAACCAAACGAGAACCTTAGGGGAACATTCTAAAAATTACTCCAGAAAAACGTTACAAGCATGTGGTTAGTAGAACGTTTTAAGAATGTTACATTAAAAACCAAATATGTGTAGAACTTTCTTGGAACGTTGTGGGAAGGTTACCCAAAATGCAACCAAACGAGAACCTTAGGGGAACATTCTAAAAATTACTCCAGAAAAACGTTAAAAGCATGTGGTTAGTAGAACGTTTTAAGAATGTTATATTAAAAACCAAATATGTGTAGAACTTTCTTGGAACGTTGTGGGAAGGTTACCCAAAATGCAACCAAACGAGAACCTTAGGGGAACATTCTAAAAATTACTCCAGAAAAACGTTACAAGCATGTGGTTAGTAGAACGTTTTAAGAATGTTACATTAAAAACCAAATATGTGTAGAACTTTCTTGGAACGTTGTGGGAAGGTTACCCAAAATGCAACCAAACGAGAACCTTAGGGGAACATTCTAAAAATTACTCCAGAAAAACGTTACAAGCATGTGGTTAGTAGAACGTTTTAAGAATGTTACATTAAAAACCAAATATGTGTAGAACTTTCTTGGAACGTTGTGGGAAGGTTACCCAAAATGCAACCAAACGAGAACCTTAGGGGAACATTCTAAAAATTACTCCAGAAAAACGTTACAAGCATGTGGTTAGTAGAACGTTTTAAGAATGTTACATTAAAAACCAAATATGTGTAGAACTTTCTTGGAACGTTGTGGGAAGGTTACCCAAAATGCAACCAAACGAGAACCTTAGGGGAACATTCTAAAAATTACTCCAAAAAAACGTTACAAGCATGTGGTTAGTAGAACGTTTTAAGAATGTTACATTAAAAACCAAATATGTGTAGAACTTTCTTGGAACGTTGTGGGAAGGTTACCCAAAATGCAACCAAACGAGAACCTTAGGGGAACATTCTAAAAATTACTCCAGAAAAACGTTACAAGCATGTGGTTAGTAGAACGTTTTAAGAATGTTACATTAAAAACCAAATATGTGTAGAACTTTCTTGGAACGTTGTGGGAAGGTTACCCAAAATGCAACCAAACGAGAACCTTAGGGGAACATTCTAAAAATTACTCCAGAAAAACGTTACAAGCATGTGGTTAGTAGAACGTTTTAAGAATGTTACATTAAAAACCAAATATGTGTAGAACTTTCTTGGAACGTTGTGGGAAGGTTACCCAAAATGCAACCAAACGAGAACCTTAGGGGAACATTCTAAAAATTACTCCAAAAAAACGTTACAAGCATGTGGTTAGTAGAACGTTTTAAGAATGTTACATTAAAAACCAAATATGTGTAGAACTTTCTTGGAACGTTGTGGGAAGGTTACCCAAAATGCAACCAAACGAGAACCTTAGGGGAACATTCTAAAAATTACTCCAAAAAAACGTTACAAGCATGTGGTTAGTAGAACGTTTTGAGAATGTTACATTAAAAACCAAATATGTGTAGAACTTTCTTGGAACGTTGTGGGAACGTTATCCAAAATGCAACTAAATGGGAACCTTAGGGGAACATTCTGAAGGTTACTTTAAAAAAAAAACGTTACAGGCATCTGGTTATTAGAACGTTTTAGGAATGTTACATTAAACACAAACATTTATACAACGTTCTTAGAATGTTCTTTAGGGAACGTTCAGTAGGAAACTTGTAGGGAACATTCTGGGAATGTTATGGGAACGTTATGTGTTTGCTGGGTAGGCCAAAATTTTCATAATCTGAGATAACCGCTATGCGGTGGAGAGAGAGAGACTGAACAGGAGCGAGAGAGGCCGAACAGGAGGCTCGGTTGGTTATCCCAATAGAAATAAGTTTCAATAGGTTCTGATTGAATGGTTTGTGCATTACTGCGGTTCCGTATCATAGGCCATCTCAGTATTATTCTCCCACTATAGCTGAACTAAACCCAAACAAGTGTTACTTTTCATTCCATTCATATATAAGTGTTTAATCTGTGTTGTGTTATATAATCACCATTTGCAATTCATTTACTCAGTGTTATCCATTTAGTTAAATAAATCTTCATTTATCGCTAAAGTCGTTGTCTGTGATATATATGTCTTGTGTAAAGGAACAAAGATCACTGTCAAGAGGAATAATAACCCAGATATTGAGATTGATTCATTATTGATAAGCGTGCTGAGGAATTAATCAGTAATTTACGGAGTTATTAATTTGATAAGTCGCTTCCTGTTTTGGGTGGTGCCCCAAATTTATGATTACGAGTGCATATTATTCTAAAAACATGTATTTCCCCTACACCAGCTTAAATTAGTGGACCGGTCACCTGAGAGGTCATGTGACATAATTAAACAGCAAAAATATAAAGGTGTACAGGGATAAACAAACAATCAACCTACACAATTCTATCAGATCACATGTAACAACTTGAGTATTGTAGTGTAATGTTTGATGACTAATCAGGTAAAAGCCCTACTTTGCATAAATTGATTAAGTTGAATATAATCACATGCTGATCAGATAAATGTGTTATCCTGCATAAGTTGATTAAGCCTAATGATTAAGTTGTGTGATATCTTGTATCCTGTGTAACCCAGAAAAGTGAATCATTGTTGTAAGCACACACACACACACACGCACACACACATGCACCTAGAAAACACGTCATATAAAGAACACACACATAAGGCATACACACGCACACACATACACCTAGAAAACATGTCATATGAAGAACACACACACAAGACATTGTATCAACCACACACACACACACGCACACACACATACACCTAGAAAACATGTCATATGAAGAACACACACACAAGACATTGTATCAACCACACACACACACGCACACACACACATACACCTAGAAGACACATCATATAAAACACATACACATAAGACATTATGCCAACTACACATACATTTGCACACATACACCTGGAAACACATCAGATCATCATATCATATCTTGTACTGTTTAAAACACACACACATAAGACATTATGCATCACCCGAAAATGTAACAATAAGACACACACACACACACTCAAGGGTCTGTAAGTGATTGTGTGTGAGTTCAGGGGATCATATTAAAAGAAAGGATCCCCGGAGCTCACATATCTTTTAAAAAATAAAGTGTACAGCAGATTGAAACTATTGGTAGAAAAAAGTTGGCATTTTCTGTCTTAGAGAGTAGAAGGCGCACCTGACCGAAACTACCAGAAGAAGGGCATCTTCTATCTTAGGGAATAGAGGGTGCACCTGGCCGAAACTACCCGAAAAAGAGCTGGGTACTTTCCAGGGCCTTGAGGTTGGCCTTGAATAGGGGCCAGGTTGGTCACTACGGTTATGTCACACTAAGGGCAGATTTGGACAAAAATAAAATGTTTTCTACCAATAGAAATCGACTGCGATGGGAAGGATTAATGAAAGGAGGTGGAGATTTTGTCACATCTCCACAGGTTTAAAAGAGAATGTTCAATAGCAAATCTTCAGTCTATCCCCGGGGTTTGGCTCATGAATTGATGTGTTGGTTGCCTGTGTAACACATTAAATTCAAGTTGCACCTGATTCTCCGTGTCTCCAGTGTATCTTTGAACATCCTTGAGTTCCAGTTAACTGAACCTAAGTTTATCAAGTGTATAAGTGTAGGAGAGGAAGAGGGACAAAGGAGCTGAGAGCCGTCTGGCCCTGCAGGCTCTCCATCATCCTTTTTTGACACTTCAGTATTGCATAGCAGAAAACATCAGGTGTACCCGTCATGATGCAATGTAATACCAAGAAGAATAAATATCTGCATAACAGGGTGCCTCAGCTAGTGGTAGAAGTGGTGACATACAATAATTTTTCAAAATTTACAGATTCTTAAAAAACTTCAAATATACAACTTTAGCAATTAACAAATTATCCACAGCAGAATCACATCTGGAAAAAGACTAACATGACGGGTACACCTGATGTTTTCTGCTTTGCAATACTCAAGTTGTTACATGTGATCTGATAGAATTGTGCAGATTGATTGTTTGTTTATCCCTGTACACCTTTACATTTTTGCTGTTTAATTATGTCACATGACCTCTCAGGTGACCGGTCCACTAATTTAAGCTGGTGTGTCACCTAGGTTCTTCTCAGGTCTGACGAAGCCCGAAAAGTTACATATGTGACTATTAAATGCAGTCGGGAGCTATAGTCCAGTGGGCGGACTACTTTCTTTTCATTTACGAGCGAATGAGAGCCATGGCTCCAATTGGTCAATTTCTCTGCAGGCCTGCAGCTGCTAGACAGAATGGGAGTGGCTCAACATACCCTTCTCCTATGCTCACCTTATCCCATACATGGGGTAAGTTGAGCCACCAGACCACTTTTTTTGGAGAGGCGATATTATCAACACTGTTAAGGTTACACTCTTGTTTGTTTGTGGGGATGTACAACATCCTGAAATATATACAGATGCATTAGTTTGCAGTGAAACTATAATTGTCTTAATGTAGTGATCCTGAATATGAGAAGTAATTCAACTTAACCTGGTCTCCCTATGGTTCAGAGTTTCATATAGTGGTCTGAGATTACTGTCTATCATCAGATGGAGTTATCTTCTTCTTCATATAGTTTTTTTTACTCATGCCTAGTCAATGGTTATTGCAGACATATTCCCCTGCCCATGCTAAGAAAAGTAATAGGGCTAAGTAGTCTGATGTGTGCTATATCTTAAGCACTACAAGTTCAGTGCAGCAACTTACAAATGACAAATGCTTTATACTTAGTAGTCTCTCACTATCTTTTTCAATTTCTTCCTCTTCCCCTCCCATTCCCCTATGCACACAAGACAAAACACTCAATTTGAGAGTGACAGTGAGGACAGCCCTGCTGCCAAAAGAAGGGGATCATTGCCTGCAGCCCCCAAAATACAAGGGCCAAGTGTTCAGTCAACACTTGAGAGAAGGGCCCTTAGCCCCCAACCACGACCCAGGCATCAATTGGTGAGCCCTGAATTGACAGCGAGCCCTGAACGAAGACCGCCATTGGCCAGCCCGGGTAATACAACTCCCACTGAGGGCCAACGATCGTCAGCCACAGGTACTCCAACCCTTGCTCATAAATGATTATTTGCACATTAATGCACATACACTCTCTTTCTCAGTATCTTTTTCTCTGTGACTGTCTCTGTATGAAATCATCTTACAATGCCTTTTTGGTTTTAATTTTTTTTAATGTATGTTGTTATTTTTAGCTCTTCTGCGTAGGCTACTTACAAACCAAGAGATGATCACGGACCAACTGAAGATTGTAACCCTAACCCTTCAGAAGATCCAGGGAGAACATGTTGGTGGGCAGGAGGTCCTGGAGGCGGATCTCTTCCCACTAAAGGACATAAGCTCTTTACTGGCTGTGGAGAGGCGTGTCAGGGAGGAGGTGGACTAAAAAAAGAAAATGGTACACATTTCTCACTCTAGAACAGGGATCGGCAAACTTTGGTACTCATGCCACAGCGCGGCATAATCATTGGCACGCTCGCACCTCCACCACTAAATTTCTCACTGTCACCAGCTCACAAGTAAGTGTTTTTTTTTTTTTTGTTCGGGCTTAATGCGCATTTTTAAAGGACAGCTGGAGAGAGACGGAAAGGGAGACACAGTGAGAGGGGGAATTGACATGCAGTAGAGGGGCCGCCGGGTGGAATCAAACCCAGGTCGCTGCAGTGGGCGTTCTCCGACGCTCGCAGCTCAGTGTATTTAATTGGAGTGTTTCAATTGAGTGTTTCAGTGACGGTGAGCGGCCTGACGCTGCGTCATAATTTTTTTTTCCAGTATGCACTCGCTGTAGGTTTAGCCTACATAGACTAAGTTTCTAAAAAGAAGTGTTTTGAAGTGGGATCCAGGGCCCTGCTATTATAACCTTTATTTAAACTGTAAATATATTGAGGAAGCAACCTCATTTACAATTGTGAATAACAGTAAAATATCTTCAAAATATGATTGGTTGTAGCCTGCTAGATTAAAATCCCAGGTATTTTTTGTATTTGGTGTCACATTGTTCTATTTATAGTGGTACACTCATTGACAAAAAAAATTCCAAACTGGCACTCCATATCACAAAGGTTGCCGACTCCTGCTCTAGAACTATTTCGCGTATGTCAGTGTTGATGCAAGATTTTTTTTATTGGAGTGAGAACTATTCTAAAGTAAAAAGTGTTTGGATACATGGTTTGTACATCTGTGGGAAACAAAATTCCTCATGCACAGCAAAAATGAAGATCAGTTAGTTACAGGGACATCTCAGGTGAAAAATAAAGATAAACCACTGAAATGTATTGATTTATTTAGTCCAAAAACATTTTTCCTAAAACTGTGGTATAACTATTACTGCCTGTATCAATCATGTTTGCTCTTTTTTTCCTGAGATTACTGCTTTGAGTGTCATCGGTGGGGTGGACATTAAAGACACGGTGTGGAGGATCATGAAACACCTCTTTACCAACTCCCTGGCCAAGCAGCGTAACTGGCGGGGCGTAAATGGAAAGACAGCTTTCCATAGCCTCCAGCTAAAGGATGTAATTACTGGTAAGTGTTAATTGTGGGTTATGTTTATTTGTGATGTGTCTTATGAATTGATTTTCCTTTTCTTTCATGCTTCTGATTAGGGCTGGGTATTAGAACCTCACGATTCAATTCGATTTCGATTCTTTAGGTTGCAATTCAACTCGTTATCGATTTGATTCAATATTGATTCAAATGTTTCAATATCGATTCAGTAATAAGTAGTAATACACAAATAATTCATTAGAGTACCTGTTGATAATTTTCAAGTTCAATTTAAATTCATTTTTAAATTGTAAACTTATTATAAATCTTTCCTCTAGGAAGTTCTTGTTCAAATTGAAATAAGCACACAATGTGTTTAGTCATGAAATAGTGCAACTATAGTTAAGTTGAAAAAGTGCCATTGTGTCTGTGACTGTATATGTTTTTGTCTGATATAAACATAGACATAAACACCTGCTTTCCCTCCATCCTCCAGTTAGACAGGAGGTGGTAAAACTTTGACACTAAAACCCTTTCTCTCCCTGGAGGAGAGCGCTACCCGCGGACATATGGCGCAGCGGCCAGGGTGACACTGGCTGTGCTGGGAGTTTACAGGCACCAAATGAGCGGTGCGTCAGACATCGGCTACCCGGCCCTGCAGCTCCGTGTTTCCACGGCACTCCCTCCGACCCTCGAGCGAGGTCGCTGGACCGGGAGGCGTCCAGTGAGGGACAGCGGGCCCTGACCACGGGGAGGACATGGTCGGGGGCGGCTGCTTGCCTGAATCGATTCAAAGGATTTTCTGAATCGATACTGAATTGCAAAAAAATATATTGCAATGCATTGATGAATGGATATTTTTATCCACCCCTACTTCTGAGTAGTTCCTATGGTCAAATTGGGGTGCTGAAATGAATCATATAATCGATTTATTGAGATGCATATGTGGATGAATATGCATCAGTGTGGTAGCAGACAATATTCTATTCTATTCTATTATAATAGAATGGCATTGCTTGTTGATTTTCTGGCTGCAGCTACAAAACTGACAGGAAATTAGTGAAGGCTGTTGATGTTCCATGTGTGTTCAAATTTGTTGAAGTGCATGACTACATGAGTTTTAGTATTTGCTGGCAGGGAGAAGATGCTGGAGCAGAAATTTTCATTACAGTGCAGGTTGCTGACATGTCTTCTTCAGAGCAAACAGAGCATTTTATGAATGGCAGCTTTATAAATAGGGTGCCTGCTCAGTGAGGCAGATTGGAGGAGCAGGTAAGCTGCGTCATTATTATTATTATTATTTAAAACAGCTCATGTGACACCACACAACACTTCAGTAATATAATTAAAAATTATGAGTCTAATACTTGTTACACTTATAATACAACAACATATACAGCCAATCAATCAGAGAACATTATAAGGCACCAGTTTAATTAAAGCTGTCATACATAAAATGCTCTGTTTGCTCTGAAGAAGACATACTCTGTGCCGAAACGTCAGCAACCTGCACTGTAATGAAAATTTCTAAAACTGACTGTGTGCCCCACCATCTTCTCCCTGCCAGCTGTTTATCTGTCCCCTGCTCTAAGATGCACCGGTCTGCAATCAGTTCATCAGTTTTCCTCCTACAATTTTAGTAATGGGTTGGTCATGGGCATGGCTAGACTGTTTTCAAATTACATTCATTGTTACTGCCCAACTATGGGCAGGATATAGCATGCCAAGCATTTCTCACCATTGTGTGTAATCTATCAAAAGCTTTAAAGTTTTCTCAATTTTTAGGAACAGTGAGAAACAACCATTTGACGGCCACTGCAACTGACCAGGAGGTGGAGGCCTATAAAAAAAGGTGGCTTCATCTCACCGGAGACAGGGATGGTGGGAGGAGAGAGAGGGAGGAGAAAAGGCGTCAAGTCAGCTACAATACCTATTTTGCAATACATGTGTGATACTGTTCTACAGCAAAAATCAAGATGAAGCTGTCAGCATGTGTAAACAAAATGAGGGCAGGGTATATGCAGTCCTGAGGTTAATGTCAATACCTTTTTAAGACTTTTTAAGACCTTCCAAAAAACCTTTAAGACCTTATCGCCACTTCAAGCTGTCATTAGCAACACATCTTTAACTTACTTAACAGTTGTAATTTGCAATTAAAACTATAGAGCACAGACATAGGCTACAACATAACTCATAGCTGAAGGAATAAAGCTCAAAAGAATACATTAAACCAAAGGCAGATTTATTTGAAATACACGTTAGGTCACAAGTGACCTGTAGAGTAACACTCGCAGCTATTCAGCTGAAAACCACAATAGCCTAACTTGGTGAAATTAGCTACAATATTACAACTAGGGGTGGGCGATATAGCAAAAATATCACGATCATGATTTTATCACAATTTTTTACATTGATTTTAACTATCCGTTTTTGACTATTTTGCAAGTGACTGAACCTTGCAACCCAACTATTTCCCTATGTAAAAACTCAAATACAGCCCTAAAATAAAATTAAATTCGGAAACGAATTTTAATCAGACAATGACGATCTATCTGAGTTAATAAACAACTCCTCTGGCTCAGGCTGCAACAGCTTATCTCCATAGACTAAAGGCTGGGTCACTCCTCACTTGGCTAAACTCTGAACACCAGACTCAAGTCTGACTCTGATTGGACAAGTTGCTACATCAATGACATGAAGGTAGGCATGTAAAATCAGCCCAGTGCACCTAGCTGCCGCTTCAAGGGTAAGAGCAGAGTTTTTTTTTTCTTTCATACTGCCCGTTTATTCATCCAGTGTTTCCCATTAATTAACGAGTCTGTGGCGGCCCATCACAGTCTCGCACAGAAAAAAAAATTGTATTTTTTTCAGCATTTCACCATCTTTCATCTCTGTCAGTCAGCAGCCCCTCCCCCTGCTGTCTCTCTTACGTGCGGGCGCCCGTAAACACACGCACATACACACACAAACACAGGTGCATGGTCAGGTCGGCTGGACCGCTAATAAACACTAAATGGGCTAAACTGCACTAATTGTGGGAAACCCTGTTACACTCTGAATCAAATAGGGCTGCACAATATTGGAAAAAAATGACATTGCGATATTTTCATTTTCTGCGATTTTCTGCAATATAATAATATTGAGACATTAAAAAATAAGCACTATCAAATAATCACATTTCTTGAAATGAGATTAGGATTAGGATTTATAGGAGATTTCCTGATAGTATTGATCATACATCAACAGAGAAGGCTAATCATTTTCATGTAAATAAACAATCTTTGGCTGATCATGTGATTGCTCACAGCTTCCCCATTGGAGTTTAGCCCGTCATGTGACGGCACCCGGGTCTCCTATTGGACAGCCGATCTTACCAGCTTGACTGCTCGGCATCTGGATAAGCTACAGACACACCGATGAGACCGATGTAAAGCCTGAATTGTCCCGGTTTCATTAAAAAGAAGAATTATGTTGTTATCATTTTCCGTTATGGAAATAGATGCGAAAGAGTACGACAATACCTCTGGCTTTACAAGCGATGACGCTGACTTCAGAGGGTGAAGCTCTGCTCTAGTGACTGACAGGCAGATACTTATAAACAAGCAGTGCGCAACACGTTACGTTTCACTTTGATGACGCGGGCTACGGGCTCTGTTCAGCTGGATTCACGCCACAGCACCTTACACAGGGTGAGAAACAACCACAGTCGCGCTTTTACGGGATAAAAATCCATTGTGAACACTAGGGCTGACCTTGAATAGTCGACTATTCGACGATTTGATTTGGAGAGGTCTTATTCGACTATATCCCTTGCTGTCGAATAGTCACAAAATGTGGTTATGAAAAAAAGATCATACCATTATGAATATATAGGGCTGCTCCCTGCTGCTGGACATCTGGTTTACACACAATTCCTTTGTTTTCTTATAATATAGGGTCAGGCGAGCCTTTGTATTTTGATAGCCTACACACATCCCAGTGAGCACTCGTGCACTGTCTCTCTTTCTTTCTCTCGCTCACCTGCATCTCTCACTTACTTGCGCTCCCTCCCTCTCTCTCTCCCCCTCTCTCCCTGGCTGTCTTTCCATTTCCATTTCTCTAAATTCGGCCGAAAGTTTTATTTACAAAATTAAACTAAGGGCCGTGTTCTCTGTCTATCGATCGCACAATAAAAAAAAATAATAATACATTTTTAAAAAGACAGCGCTGACGCTGTCCATGGTGCTGTGACGCTCAACCCCTGAACCAGCACTGATGCAGGTATCATGGCCACACAACGACGACTGGACTTCACGTTTTCATTCGGTGATGTCGTGCACGCAGCTTAACGAACAAGATCAGGGAAGGATGGAGAATATCCTGTTAGCCTATCTAATGCCAACTGAAGAATCAGTTTATTCGGGTGTTTTAACTGTTTTCTCCGGAGCGGAAAAAGACGCAGTGTTTTTCTCATTAATTAACGAGACTGTGGCTTTTTTTTTTTTTTTTTTTTTTAAACAGCGTTTCACCTTCTCTCATCTCTGTCAGTCAGCCCTTGCTGTCTCTCTCGTGTGCGGGCGCTGTGTTCAAATTGCCGCGATCCCCCCGTCGGATGCCCCCCCTCAAGCGGAAAAAACAACGGAAAAACAACATGATTCAACTATTCGTCGACTGTGGGCAAATCTGACGAATCAGATTTGACTATGAAAATCCTTAGTCGAAAAGAGCCCTAGTGAACACCTAGTTGTCCAAACACACTGCTTTCCCCGAGTGTGCACATGGGGAGGAGGGGCGACGCCACTGCCAGGCCGCCTGCTCAGTCAAGTGAGGGGGAGAGGGAGAAAAAAGAGAGAGCGAGAAAGAGCAAGAGAGAGAGTGGCGCAAGGAGCTGGTTCAGAGCTTTTCTGAAGCGAAACAAAAGTTGAAATGTTGAAAGAGAGAGAAAAAACATTGCGCATCCTGGGATGTACTATTGGGCATGCGCACATCGCGATGTACGATGTAAAACGATATATCGTGCAGCCCTAGAATCAAACAGGTGGGGAATGAGAAATCTGCAGCTCTACCTGTAGTTCGCTAATTTCAAAAACACAGCGGCAGCAGTGCCCACTGATCTGTACTGAGACTGTTGTTGTTCTTTCACCTGACTGTTGTGTTGAAAACCACGCTGTGGTCCGTGATCGAGTTGCAGACGAGTGAGGTTGGAGCTGACGAGAGGATCGAAAAAAAAAAAGCGATGGGGCCGTAGCCGCTGTGATACAACGACCCTGCCCACACTGAGGAGGACCTAAACCGAGTCGAGTAGAAAGCCCAGTCTAGTAGAGCTTTAACTGCGTAGTGGAAAAGGGCCATTACATTTAGGGTTGGATACCGAAACCCGGTAATTTTTGTACTTGGCACTCATACTAGGGCTGTCACTTTTTCAAAAACTCAAGTTCGAACGAATTTGAAATGACCCGTAATACGTTCGGATAAATTCGAATTACAACAACAACAGATATGCAGCACTTCTATTTTTGCCAGACACCGGAGCACAACGCAGCAATTCAGCACAGAGCAGATCGTGCGGGGCAGGAAGTCGTGCAGAGAAATACAATAAAACATCCGGTTAATTTTCAAAATAAGATACACAGTGTTCACGGCGGATCATATTTCCCTGCACTACACCTTGAAAACTACATAATGGGCAGAGGCAGGCCTGAAGTCAACAGGTCAGAGGTTTTCAGACGTCATTTCACCCCGTTGACACCGTGGACAAGGAGATGTCCATCATGGCAGTGCACCGAGATGTCTTGGGTGTTGGTGTTGACGGACGGATGCGTGTCCGTTGCGGTCCATCTCGCGGTCCATCTCACAATTGTTTTTACTGTAAATGTGTGTGGGTAAGGGTATTTCATTATAAGGGTTATTCTTGTGTTTTATTGGTACAGTCATGAGCTTGGTTCTTCTGCATTTAATTGCACTGTCTTTTTAACTTTGGTTTTAGCTTTGCATGTGGCCAATATCTATCAATCTATCTATCTATCTAGTCTACTCTAATCTTATCTAATCTAAACAGAATGAGGTTGAGCAAGCAGATATTGGGTCAGTGATCAGGCATAATATCAACTATAGCTTCAGATAAATTGTAATTAAAAACACACTATAGATTTTGAAGTTGAAGTTTTGAAAGACATCAACACAATATAGTATAACTTTGTATCATTTTACAGGGCCTTTTTTGTTTCGTCTCCTGATGAGGTTTTGTGTTTTTCACTCACTGCCGCCATATACAGTAACCACAGTACTGCTTTACTGAGTCAACTAAATTTGTTCTTTTGTGCATTTCTTAAAGGGCCACAAGAAGATGAGCAGTGATGGGGCCAAGCAAGATTTTTTTTTGGAGTTTTTCAGAGGTCAACAACTGTCTTCCGCTGATTTGGCCTGAATTTTGTTCTTCCTTTTGTTTTATGGAAAAGGTTAAAAAAATAAAACATAGTTCTCTACCGTTCACCAGTTGTTTCTCGTGTCTGGTCATTTCTTCAATTCTTACTTTTAGGTTTCTTCATCTTAGACCCCGAGGTGAGTCCCAACAAGACTGGACCACTGGATGCCCCCATTCAAACAGTATCTGGGGGTACCATAATGGCATGTAGCCACAAATTCAGACTATTATTCTATTTTTTCATATTTGACAAAATTTTATCATGGTTTGGTTGTGACTTCTTAAGTGTGCAGGCTAGACAAGGTCATAGACTGTAAACCAGTTAAGTCTGAGAGCTAACTGTGGCTCCCATTTGAGTGAGTTTTAATGTATGCTCTTGGTTGATATGTACCATTATGACTGCTGTGGATCAAATGTGAGAAACAAGCATGTTAATAATGGATTCATTTTTCTGTTCAGTGGCCCACATTCGGTTGAGTGCTGGTTTATTTGGTCTGTCTTTGGTTAACATCTGGCATTGTGATGGCTTGGTCGTGGCCCACTTTGGCAAACGGGAGCGGATCGCCCAAGTGCCATCATTACATGCGGTATGTGGGCCGGATGAACATGTCGGGTGTGGGCCAGATATAGCCCAAAAGAGTTTTGACCAGTGGCCCACATTCAGTTGAGTACTGGTTTATTTGGTCTGTTTTTGGCTGACATCTGGCATTGAGATGGCTTGGTTGTGGCCCACATTTGGCAAACGGGAGCGGACCGCCCAAGTGCCATCATTCCATGCGGTATGTGGGCTGGATATGGCCCAAAAGAATTTTGACCAGTGGCCCACATTCGGTTGAGTGCTGGTTTATTTGGTCTGTTTTTGGCTGACATATGGCATTGAGATGGCTTGGTTGTGGCCCACTTTTGGCAAACGGGAGCGCGTATTGTCATTGATTCTGTAAAGTGTATTGAGACCATGTTTCTACCATGGTGATTTTACACTCTAAATACACTGAAACTGAAACTAAAACTGAAACCTTGTGGTCCAGTCTCCTTTTTCCCTCTTGTGTATTGTTTGTAAAATGCTGTAACTGTAGTGTTTGGTATACGTGGCTGTAGTAATAGTAATAACCATGAATGTAACTGTAAGTAAACTTGTTGGTGTGGGGTTTTTTTTGTGCTTGCTTCACACTCATTTTTACTCAAATTTCATATTTAAGTTGTACACAATAATAAGATGATGTAAGACTATCTAAGTGCACAAATTTCTACAGTGCACATTCACAACAAATACAAGACAATAACCTATGCCTAAATGTCAGCATAACTAAGGAGATGATAGTGGAGTTTAAGAAGAAACAAAGGAAGAAGCAGCCGAGGAACTGTGCTCCTCTCAGCAGGTCCTCAGTTCAAAGGAAGAATAGCTTCAAATACCTTGGTGTCTACATCACTGAGAGCCTGACCTGGGCGCTACATACTGACTCAGTGGTTAAAAAGGCAAGGCAGAGACTGTTTAATCAGAAACACCTAAGGAAAATGTAGCTCTCCCTTCATTTTTTTCCCCCATGTTAAAGGGTTTTTTGGGGGGAGTTTTTCCTTATCTGCTGTGAGGGTCAGAGGGATGTCCTATGCTGTAAAGCCCTCTGAGGCAAATTGTGATTTGTGATATTGGGCTTTATAAATAAAATTGATGGATTGATTGACTGAAAAACTGAGGAATTTATATTCCTGCACGAGTGAGAGCGTCTTGATGGGGAACATCACTACCTGGCACGGAACAGCACCGAACAGGAACGCAAGGTCCAGCAAAGACTGATTTGTTCAGCTAAACTCAATGTAGGCCACAAGCTGCAAATATAAGGCCAGAAGAATCATCAAAGATCCCAGCCACCCACATAACTGCCATTTTACTCTACTGAGGTCAGGAAGAAGGTACTAGTTACACCATGCAGCACTGAGAGCTTCTGCCCTCTAGCCGCAAGGATCCTAAATGAAGATCCTGCCATCTAAACATAGACATTTACTACCTCTACTTAATATTGAAGGAACTTACAACTATTCACTTTACTGAAATCATATTTGTGATTCCACCCAACAAAAATATTGAATTGAATTCTACATGTACTAAAAAGTATAAATGTGTGGCCTGAGTGACTCCTGTATGTGTGTGTGTGTGTGTGTGTGTGTGTGTGTGTGTGTGTGTGTGTGTGTGTGTGTGTGTGTGTGTGTGTGCGCACGTGCGTTTTGCTTACATATGTATTTGCTGATACTGCACTGTAGATTTGTGTTTAGTGGATCACATCTCTCTAACAAAGTTGAACTTTATTGGTACATATAGTATCACTGAATCACAATCAGTCCTTTTGAATCTCGAAAAATGTAATAATTTGATGAAATTTGACCCACCTTGGCTTTGAAGGCCATGAGTTTAAGGATCATCTCCACAGTGAAGAGTACAGTGAAAATCACATTCAGCATGTCAGACAGGTGAGTAACATGGTCTGACTGGTTACAGTGCTGGGGGTTAAAGAGGTACAGATGACAGCAGCATAAATATCGAGACAGAATGATTGAACTTGTATGTACTTTTCACACATTTGGTAAAATCATTTGGTAAAAGGTTCAGAACCAAATGACTGACTGAGCTTTCCTGTTGCCCTGTTCACACACTTGACCTCAAATGACATGTTCTTTGTTGCTTCTGACCAGCCTGAAGCTTATTGGAGTATTTAGCTAAGCATAGAATGTACATACTCAACTCAGACTGGGCAGTTAATTTCTTTTCTTGCCACTATACAGGGCAATAGTGAAGCAGTCCTCATAACTGTGTATAAAACATATTATCAATGTTTTTAAGACATTATTACATTTCAAAAACTCAGAATGTGTAGTCTGTTATCATACATTAGAGCAATTCTCTATGCGTCTTTACACCTGGCTAAAGATACAGTAGTTATATGTGCTGAGTCACATAGGACTCAGATTCTTCTTTTAAACAGTGTTGTTACTTTGGTATGAAGGTATATTGCATTATGAATGCCTAACTTATACAGTCAGGTCCATAAATATTTGAACATTGACACAATTTTCAGCATTCCAACTCTGTACAACACCACAATGGACTTGAAATGAAACAATCAAGATGTGCTTTAAGTGCAGACTCTGAGCTTTAATTTGAGGGTATTTACATCCAAATCAGGTGAACGGTGTAGGAATTACAACACATTTTATATGTGCCTTCCACCTTTTTAAGGGACCAAAAGTAATTGGACAAACTAACATAATCATAAATCAAATTGTCACTTTTTAATACTTTGTTGCAAATCCTTTGCAGTCAATGAGAGCCTGAAGTCTCGAACCCATGGACATCACCAGACGCTGGGTTTCGTCTCTGGTGATGCTCTGCCAGGCCTCTGCTGCAGCTGTCTTCAGTTCCTGCTTGTTCTTTGGGCATTTTCCTTTCAGTTTTGTCTTCAGCAAGTGAAATGCATGTTCAATCGGATTCAGGTCAGATGATTGACTTGGCCATTGCAGAACATTCCACTTCTTTGCCTTTAAAAACTCTTTGGTTGCTTTCGCAGTATGCTTCGGGTCATTGTCCATCTGCATTGTGAAGCGCCGTCCAATGAGTTTTGAAGCATTTGGCTGAATATGAGCAGATAATATTGCCCGAAACACTTCAGAATTCATTCTGCTGCTTTTGTCAGCAGTCACATCATCAATAAATATAAGAGATCCAGTTCCACTGGCAGCCATACATGCCCACGCCATTGCACTACCACCATCATGCTTCACTGATGAGGTGGTATGCTTTGGATCTTGAACAGTTCCTTCCCTTCTCCATACTTTTCTCTTTCCATCATTCTGGTACAGGTTGATCTTTGGCTCATCTGTCCATGAGATGTTGTTCCAGAACTGTACAGGCTCTTTTAGATGTTTCTTGGCAAACTCTAATCTGGCCTTCCTGTTTTTGAGGCTCACCAATGGTTTACACCTTGTGGTGAAACCTCTGTATTTCCTCTGGTGAAGTTGTCTCTTAATTGTTGACTTGGACACAGATACACCCACCTCCTGGAGAGTTTTCTTGATCTGGCCAACTGTTGTGAAGGGGTTTTTCTTGACGAGGGAAAGGATTCATCTGTCATCCACCACACTTGTTTTCCGTGGTCTTCCAGGTCTTTTGGTGTTGCTGAGCTCACCGGTGCGTTCTCTCTTTTTAAGAATGTACCAAACAGTTGGTTTGGCCACACCTAATGTTTTTTGCTACCTCTCTGATGGGTTTGTTTTGATTTTTCAGCCTAATGATGGCTTGCTTCACTGATAGTGACAGCTCTTTGGACTTCATATTGAGAGATGACCTCACCAGATTCCAAATGAATATACCACACTTGAAATGAACTCTAGGCCTTTTATCTGCTCCTTGTAAGTGAAATAACAAGGGAATAACACACACCTGGCCATGGAACAGCTGAGCAGCCAACTGTCCAATTACTTTTGGTCCCTTAAAAAGGTGGAAGGCACATATAAAATGTGTTGTAATTCCTACACCGTTCACCTGATTTGGATGTAAATACCCTCAAATTAAAACTCAGAGTCTGCACTTAAAGCACATCTTGATTGTTTCATTTCAAATCCATTGTGGTGTTGTACAGAGCTGGAATGCTGAAAATTGTGTCAATGTCCAAATATTTATGGAACTGACTGTAATACAATATGTACACCACTTGTAGTACTTTGTGAGTACTTTGGTATAAATTGTCATGCATAATGATAAACATTTATTAGGAGTTGCATAAAGCCTTATAAATGCACAATATCTTATAATGCATACATTATAATGTCCTATGAATGTGCTTATAATGCATTAGAGATATGGCAGACAGACAAAGACACAGAAAGATACACAGTCTGCTTTATGCTTGTGATGTGTGTTGTAGTCATACCTGCATTCCCAGACACATGGTGTTGAGCATAATAAGGAGGAACATCAGATACTCAAAGTAGCAGGAGGTGACGATGTACCACACCTGATACTGGTAGGGGTTTTTGGGAATATAACATCGCAGTGGTCGGGCCTTGAGAGCATACTGCACACACTGGCGCTAGAGAGTTAAAAAAGAAGGTGGAGGTAAAGGCAAGGTGGAGGCAGAATGATAGATTTTTGAGGCCAAAAGCAATAGAAGACACTTCAGACTAAAATTAAATTTAACAACAGTATATAAAATTATTTTGCCTCTGCTAGTTAGGGCCCAAGCACCTAGCGGTGCAAGGACCCTATTGAAATGCAAGGATTTTTCATTATTATAATCGCGCTGTTTATTAGGGCCCGAGCACCTAGCGGTGCAAGGACCCTATTGAAATGCAAGGATTTTTTAGGAAAAAATGAATGAATTGCCTTTTTGGGAGCCTTAACATACCCGAAAACTCATGAAACTTTGCACAGCCCCTGAAGCTAGTTTAACCTACATGTATGAAACTTGGCAGGCTTATGTAACCCTCTGAGACGGACAAAAAAGCCTCTTGGAGGCATGCTCTAAACCCAACAGGAAGTCAGCCATTTTTAATTTACTGTGCAATTTTGATGCATTTTTGGCCATTTCCAGGGGTCACAAAGGAACAAACTAGTCCTAGAGATTTCATCCAATCGACTTCAAACCTTGGTCTGTCCCATCCCAAGACCTTGAAGATAAAAAGTTATCAAAAGCTTGAGTTTTCGTCAATGCGTGTGACCGTGGGATGGCATCAAGGTTAGGGGTCTCGCCACTAAACAGGAAGTAGTTTAAAACTCTAGCATACATGGTCCAATCTTGCCCAAACTTAACAGGATTGATGATAGTCCCATCCTGAACACATCTACATGTCAATAATTGGAGATAAATATAGCGCCCCCTACTAGCAACAGGAAATGTCATGTTTTAGACTATAATGTACATCTCCCACAGAATTGACCAGATCCATCTCAAACTTGGTCAAAAAAGTCATAAGATGTTGATGACGCTTTATTGTGGATACTGTGAGTTTTCGCTGAAGGGCGTGGCCACGGCCTGGCGGCGAACTTTGATGTTTCGCCATGATGATAAACGTTGCTGTAACCTGACTCCACGTGGGAATATCTTGCCAAAACTTCACACATATGATGACAGTCCAGCCCTGAACACATCTACAGAGGAATTTGGAATCACCGCCATAGCGCCATCTACTGGCAACAGAAAGTTACTTTATACATTCTTTGATGTCCCTCTTCTAGCAGGTTCATCAGACCCACCTCAAACTTGCTGGTCTAAGTCCTTAGACCTTGATGATACTTAAAAATGAAGCTTTTGAGTTTTCATCAAATGCTGTCACCGTGGCGCCGCCTTGTTTGCCATCAAACACGATGTTGTTTTGAAGGGACAAGGGATGCTTGAAAACTCACCAAACTTGGCATACACCTCACAGGTCTTAAGTCCTGTTGTCTGATGAGATTTTTGTGCTTTGATGCACCAAGATGGCTCAACAGTGCCCCCTAGAATATTTCAATTAAGCAGCCCGCAAAGCTGGTTTGACCTGCATGTATGAAACTTGGTAGGCACCTGTACCACTCTATCACGTACAAAAAAGCCTCTTGGAGCCATGCTCCAAACCCAACAGGAAGTTGAAATGCAAGGATTTTTCATTATTATAATCGCGCTGTTTATTAGGGCCCGAGCACCTAGCGGTGCAAGGACCCTATTGAAATGCAAGGATTTTTTAGGAAAAAATGAATGAATTGCCTTTTTGGGAGCCTTAACATACCCGAAAACTCATGAAACTTTGCACAGCCCCTGAAGCTAGTTTAACCTACATGTATGAAACTTGGCAGGCTTATGTAACCCTCTGAGACGGACAAAAAAGCCTCTTGGAGGCATGCTCTAAACCCAACAGGAAGTCAGCCATTTTTAATTTACTGTGCAATTTTGATGCATTTTTGGCCATTTCCAGGGGTCACAAAGGAACAAACTAGTCCTAGAGATTTCATCCAATCGACTTCAAACCTTGGTCTGTCCCATCCCAAGACCTTGAAGATAAAAAGTTATCAAAAGCTTGAGTTTTCGTCAATGCGTGTGACCGTGGGATGGCATCAAGGTTAGGGGTCTCGCCACTAAACAGGAAGTAGTTTAAAACTCTAGCATACATGGTCCAATCTTGCCCAAACTTAACAGGATTGATGATAGTCCCATCCTGAACACATCTACATGTCAATAATTGGAGATAAATATAGCGCCCCCTACTAGCAACAGGAAATGTCATGTTTTAGACTATAATGTACATCTCCCACAGAATTGACCAGATCCATCTCAAACTTGGTCAAAAAAGTCATAAGATGTTGATGACGCTTTATTGTGGATACTGTGAGTTTTCGCTGAAGGGCGTGGCCACGGCCTGGCGGCGAACTTTGATGTTTCGCCATGATGATAAACGTTGCTGTAACCTGACTCCACGTGGGAATATCTTGCCAAAACTTCACACATATGATGACAGTCCAGCCCTGAACACATCTACAGAGGAATTTGGAATCACCGCCATAGCGCCATCTACTGGCAACAGAAAGTTACTTTATACATTCTTTGATGTCCCTCTTCTAGCAGGTTCATCAGACCCACCTCAAACTTGCTGGTCTAAGTCCTTAGACCTTGATGATACTTAAAAATGAAGCTTTTGAGTTTTCATCAAATGCTGTCACCGTGGCGCCGCCTTGTTTGCCATCAAACACGATGTTGTTTTGAAGGGACAAGGGATGCTTGAAAACTCACCAAACTTGGCATACACCTCACAGGTCTTAAGTCCTGTTGTCTGATGTGATTTTTGTGCTTTGATGCACCAAGATGGCTCAACAGTGCCCCCTAGAATATTTCAATTAAGCAGCCCGCAAAGCTGGTTTGACCTGCATGTATGAAACTTGGTAGGCACCTGTACCACTCTATCACGTACAAAAAAGCCTCTTGGAGCCATGCTCCAAACCCAACAGGAAGTCCGCCATTTTGAATTTACTGTGCCACTTTTGTGCATTTTTGCCCATTTCCAGGGCTTGTAAATTAATGAACTTGTCCTACAGATTTAATCAGATTGGCTCCAAACTTAGTCTATGTATGCCTGACTACGTTGTGACAAAAGTTATCACAGGATTTGCCCAATGTTGAATGGCGTGCCCGCTGCCGAGCGTTGAATCTCGAGGTCTTGCCATGAAAAACGAAATTGCTGTAGCTTTGGTATAAATGGTCCAATCTCCACCAAACTTCACATGATTCATATTAGTCCTGCCTATTAACATAACCATATTTCCTGATACTCATAGTGCCACCCAGTGGTGACAGGAAATAGGTCTCATCAAACACTTTATCTGAAAGTTACATGCTGTTGTGTGTATTTGATGTATAAAAACATGATGTATAATTAGTGCACACTTCAACTCCCCCTAGTGTAAAGAGGAAGTGATACAAAATGTGAAATATGTCATTCCAGCACTGTAATAAGGATAGGCCAAGTTGCTCTTGCATGCGATATCTAACTTTGACAGAAATGAACTGACACGTCAGAACGCGTCCTGCCAGCCCCCACCCCGATTTGCGTGAAGGTGCAACGGCCCGTTTATTGCTGCTTGCAGGTTTAGTTGTTATTATTATTTATTAGGGCCCAAGTGACGACGAAGTTGTCCGAGGACCCAATTGAAATCGCACTGTTTATTATTATTATTATTATTATTGTTATTCTTTACCTGACTTTGTGCCCCAGTTTCAAAATGCTTCTTACTTTCCACATTCGTCCAGCCACATCCGAAATTCGATATTTTTGGGTGGTTGCATATGGTCGATGCAAAATGCTGAAATAGCGCCCCCTACAAATTTTCCCTGCCCATTGCGGTTAGTTTGTCATAGGCAAACGAAATTTGGTACACACATGTATCATAACCAGACGCACAAAAACGTCTCTTAACGTCATGGTAAAATCCCAACAGGAAGTCGGCCATTTTGTTTTGAATTTTTTCGTTATGACGATTTCCACAAGTTAAATTTGGACGAACTCCCGCCTAGAGATTTCGTCCGATTGACTTCAAATTTGATACAGATCATCCTGAGAACATGCTGATCAAAAGTTATTATAAGCTTTTCTCTAAGTCAAGGGGGGTGGCCGCTAGGGCGTGAGAAATTTTGGCGACTTTTCGATTTCTTGCCATCGAATTTTGAATGGCTCTCCCGCCCACATACTTGATCTCAGCAGCTTCAAACTTGCTGAACATGATGATGGCTCCGCCCTAACAACCAGATTTGTTAACATCCCACCTTACTCATATTGCCCCCTGGCGGTGACAGGAAGTGGCCAGTTTTTACTTTAACATGTACTAATGACACAAACTTGACCGCATCAACTTCATTTAACTTTTAATGCATGCAGAACAAGTTGGTAAAGCTACCTTATGAACGCTGGGAAGCTACGTCTAATGGTGTCCATGTGGCGGAATGGTGACTATCGAACCCTCGCCACGAATGAAAATTGATACACAGGTCAAGAATGGCGAGCTCTTACATCTGATAGGGGCGTCGACCATGGGGGGAAAAATGCCTGTATAGCGCCCCCTTGAAATTTTCAAAAAAAAACCTCCCCGTAGGGTTTTTTTTGGAGTTGGAACATGAAAATTGGTACACATGTGTATGTTGTCCAGATGCACATAAAAGTCTCTGGCACCAATGGTCTACTCCAAACTCCAAAGTTGGCCATTTTGATTTTGACTTCTCATTTTGGCGTGATTTCCACATGTTATATTTTAACGAACTCCTCCTACAGATTTTGCCCAATGAGCTTCAGATTTCTTACAGATCATCCTGACACCATGCTGATCAAAAGTTATTAAAAGCTTTCCTCTATGTCAAGGGGCATGGCCGCGATGGCGCCTCCCTCGCCACCAAATACGTTGGGCTTTTTGATGACTTTAGTGACCTCATATCCTCATGAAAATTGATGTGCAGGTCAAGAATGGCAAGCTCTTGCATCTGATAGGGGCATCACCCATGGGGGGGACAAATTGCCTCTATAGTGCCCCCTTGAAATTTTCAAAAACCCCTCTCCATAGGGTTTTATTTTAGAGTTGGAACATGAAAATTGGTACACATGTGTATGTTGTCCAGACGCACATGAAAGTCTTTGGCACCAATGGTCTACTCCAAACAGGAAGTCGGCCATTTTGATTTTGACTTGTCATTTTGGCGTGATTTCCATGTGTTGTATTTTAATGAACTTGTCTCAGGGATTTCATCCAATTGATTACAAATTTTTTACAGATCCTCCAGAGACCATGCTGATCAAAAGTTGTGCTCTGCATGTCTGTAGGTCAAAGGGCGTGGCTGCTATGGTGCTGCCATTTTTGACCCATCGCCATGCATATTCAAGCAGCTCTCTCTCCCACATAATTCATCCAAGCTGCTTCAAAATTTCTGTACATGATAAGAGCCCTGCCCTCAACGCCTCCATATGCTCATAGGCAATGTTGCTCATGGCGCTCCCTTGTGGAAACAGGAAATGCCATCTTTTACTGACAAACACCAACCTCAAGCTCCTGACCTGATCAACTACATTTTGTGGCCACATGACGATCAAGTGGATGAATCTCCACAGTGACACATGTCCTGTCATGTTGCAGGCTGCTGCGGCGGTGGTGGCGACTTTTCATCCTTCGCCACTGAACATCAACTTGGTATAAATCCTTCATGCATTGTCCGATTTGCTCGAAATTTCACGTGTGATGAGGGTCCACCCCTGAACACACCTGGCCACATCTGGTTATGCTCGTAGTGCCACCTGGTGGATGAACGAAACATTGCGTTTTTTCGCTCCTGCCAGGTTTTTTGTCCCTTCTCGCTTCGTGCAACAGCTCCCACATGCCTTAGGCCCCAACAGTTGCATGGGGGAGCGAGGGCCCAATCACAGCTGCTTGCAGCTTTAATTATTATTTTATTATTATTATTATTACTACGAACCTTTAATCCCCAATTTGGTCCCTTTCCCAAATTCAAAAACTCACCCAATTTGGCACACACGTTTGGTTTGGCAAAATTTTTTATAATCTATTGTCGTCCTGAATTTCCACCACTAGGTGGCGCTATAATATAATCAAAGAAAGTGCGTTTTGGGTCATAACTCCCATATACTTTGTGGCACATTCAAAAACCTATTATCCACGCGTTCAGTGAATTGTGCTGAATCTCGTAATATAGGCCACACCCATTTCCGCCTACCTTTTTGTTTCCCGCAAATTCGCAAAATGACACAAACCTACTTTTTCGAACTCCTCCTAGGCAATTTCACCCATTTGCACAAAACTTTGCACACAGCATCTGTGGACTCTTCTGACAAAAAATTATTAAAATAATTTTGATATTCCAAAGAATACTGAAGTTTCCTCCACATTGGTGTGTCCGAATGACATGAAACTCAGTTTACTACTTCCTCATGAGCCCCTGAGGCTCTGTGCAAAATGTCAGGTGATGACCACCAGGTGGCGCTCTTTAAATTAAAGTATTTTATATCTCCACATTGGTTGCACGGATTAACACGAAACTTAGAACAATTATTATCAATGCCCTCCTGAGGATATCTGACGAAGGAGTTACCGATCTGCCACTAGGTGGCGCTGTGGTGGCAGTCTAATTTAATATTTTTCACTGTGCCAACACCATAATACTTATGGAAATGAAATTGATAGGAGTGGTAAAGACTGGTCCCTGTAACTCACACACCAAAAATGACCAGCAGGTGGCACTATTTTCAATGCAAAAGCTTTTTTGGCCCACAACTCCCACATAACATGTCGCACATTTTGAAACGTTATATCTCAGTGTTCCCTGAATTCAGCTGAATTGTGTGATGTAAGGTACGCCCACTTTTGCATTTAATTTCCATTTGCAAAATCACAAACAATGAAAAACCTACTATTTAAAACTCCTCCCAGGTGATTTGACTGATTTGCACCAAACTTTGCATGAAGCATCTGTGGACCCTGCTGACAAAAAGTTATTAAAAAATTTGATAGTCCAAAAAATGCCCAAAATATAAAACAACAAATTTTTGCACATAGTTTTCAAAACAGGCAGTCTTTCATATCTTAACCGAATACAGTCGGATTACCACAACACTTTTGCTAATTGTGTTCCATGGCCCAATGAGGGTTTGTGCAAAATTCGGTGCAAATCGGTGGCGCTCTGGTGGCAGTCTAATTCGTGTGAATGGAAGTAAATTGGAAAATCTTCAAATCCTCTTCAAAACACACACACACACACGTTCACCGTCATCCACGCACATGCGCAGTTGCGCACTCTCAGCTGATTGTAAACAGATAAGATGGCGACAGAGGTATGCAGAGGATGTCAACAAGACCTTCACAAAAGGAGGGAAAATGAGAGCAGCTGACAAATGCAAGATAACGACTTACAGGAGACAGACAAGTCACACTACAGGTCCAGTAATTTCCTCTTTTGTTGGTATCATGACTGCTCAGTAGTACCTGGACAACTGAGCCGTTGGGCACACAGGTAAGTGGCTTGTCAGAGGAGAAACGAGCCGTTAACATTTCTATTTGTGTCCGGTAACGTTAATTGCGTTAGGCTGACCAAACGTCCTCTTTTGCCCGGACATGTCCACTTTTCACGTCCCGTCCGGGGCGTCTGGAGCGTCCGGAGCGTACGGGTTTTTTTTAAATAAACTAATAATGTCCAGTTTTCCGTGTGTTTGTGTGTGTGTATGCTAAAGTGCGGCACGGGCCGCATATTTCTGTTCGAACCTGAACCAAGCCCAACATTATTTAATGACCAAAGCACTGAGTTTGTGCCACACAGTTGTTCGGGTTACATGCTCTTCAACCCTATGGGCCTGAACGACGCATAGTGCTTCCAAATTCACACCCGTTCTTCTCTGTAGATTTTCTCCACGACCGTGCGTCATAGCGAGAAGCCACGCATATCACGTGAAACAGCGGAATCATAGCTTATCCGACAAAAATGCTAAATTTACACTAAAATTATGTATGACAGAGCTTTCATACAGCTCTGCACACACATTACTCTTGGATGGATTACTCACGAATGCAGCATCGCATAAAAATACCACGTATATCACATGAAAGCGCAGGAGCAGAGCTTTCCAATGATACCACACATCATTGTGCTGTCATCCCATCATGTTGTAAATACAGATTAATTGTCTACAAAATAAAAACCTGACGATTTCTTTACAACCCATTATACAGATCTTGTTATCAGTCACTTCATATAGTGAGGAATATCGTATCTTACCACGTCTTAGGCTTGCCTGTGTTTCTCCCTGTCTATCCACATTTGTAGTCCGGCTTTCAAGATGCAAATATCTCCGTATTGTCCAGTTGACACTCCATCAAACTTTGTATGACAAGACCAGCCACTTCACCTTTGCACACCCAGACAACTTAGGCTTAATTATGCATGCCTGACAGGGCCATAGTCACCATATACATTGAGGGGGACATGTGTGTCCCCCCAATGCCCGATATGCCCCCCCAATATATAACTGAAACTGAAAAACAACAACAAACTTTGTTTACTGCAAACAAAGTTGCAAATATTATCTTGGAATACATCATTGCACTTGGTTGACTATTTTTCTATTATCTCAAATGTAAATTTTGCATGTTTCTTTCAGATAAAACACATTTTTGACTTGTGAATGAGTCAATGGAATTTCTTGCAATAATGAAAAAATACTGGCAATCATTTTCCGCCTGGCACAAACCACATGTTTTGGACAGCTATGAAGTGACAGAATGTCCCACCATCATGGTTCTTATATTCAGATTTCAGAGAGTCTCCCCTCTTCACATATGGCAGAATATGTCTTTTTCCAACTTGCTATGGTGAGATACATGTAAAAATGTAAGAATTTAGTCACACGTATTTGTTTTTTTTCATTGATCTAAAAATTAATATAAAATACAGGAACATAGTAGGACATAAAATGATGGCAAATCTGGTTAGCCCAGATTGTCCTGAAAAAAACAAACAAACAAGATATAACATGTGTATGTAGCCTTTATAATGACTGTGATATGAGCTTAAAAGTAAAAGCAGTAGGGGGGGCGCAAGTGAGGCGCGCATGGAGTAGTCAGGTATCTCAGAGCTCCAGGTGGAAATCAAGTTTTTTTTTTCTTTTAATCCGTCTTAAAATCATTTTTATTAGAGTTAACAGCTGTCTCAATACATCTAACAACTATACAAAGTACTGTGGGATCTTTTTACTTCATTGCAATCTTTGAAAGCCACGAAGATGCCTGACACGCATTAAACAAAGCACGCCAAACAATAAGACACGGCTGCGGACAGTGGGCCTGATGCAGGGGAAGAGTCGTTGCTTTTGTGGGAGAAGATTTCGGATAAAATTTTGGAATCAATCAACAAACGTTTTAACCATTTAGAGCATAAATTTGAAGCCCTCATGAGCACTCAGTTGGCACTGACTGAGAGAATTGTTGCCACAGAGGAGCAAGGCACCGACCACGAGCGACGCATGCAGACTTTGGAGCTGTGCATTTCTGATATGAAAAAAATTAACAAAAAACTGTTAACAAAAATTGATGACTTGGAGGGACGATCTAGACGGAATAATGTTAAGATTCTGGGAATACCAGAGGGTGAGGAAAAGGGCAAGCCCACGGACTTTATCACGGAGCTGATACCGAGGTTACTCGGGGTGAACAACTTTGCAAAGCCTGTGACTGTGGATAGAGCGCACCGTATACCTGTGCCAAAACCTACAGATGTTAAAAAGCCAAGGAGCATCATCGCCAGAATTCACTTCTATCACGAGAAAGAGCTGATCCTTCAGCTGAGTCGGCAACAACAGATGACCTACAACGGCCAACGGGTGTTCATTTACCCGGATTATACAGCGGAGGTGATGGCACAACGGAGGGGATTTCGACAGGTAACCCAGGCGCTCAAGGAGAGGGAGGTGAAATTCACCTTACACTTCCCAGCAAAGCTTCAAGTCTACTACAACGATCAGGTAAAAGTCTTCACCAGCCCCAGAGAAGCTATGTCGTTTATAGAACATGACATGAAAAGATAACTTCTTGATGCAGGTCTTTGAACTGAGAACTTTGAGAATATTAACTTGCGCCTGCTTACCGTCTACCTCCTCTAAGTAGAGACGGCGGATTAAATGTTATGAATTCTTTATTATTTTTCCATTTCATCTCCACTGTGGAGTGCCTGTGGACTCTTTTCGTCCATTGTCTGTGTTTAAGTTGTCGTTTTCACAGAGGGATTCTGGACTGCTGGCCATTCGCCATGCGTTCTCCTATTATTGATGGGGGTTTTTCTTTTTCCTTCTTGGGGGGGTGGGGGGGGTGGGGGGGGGTGGTATGCGTGTGTGTGCGAGTGATGAGGCTGTATGGGGAGAGATATGTTGATCCTGGTTTAGTCTCTGAGAGGGTACACTTTGTTGTTGTTATTATTTGTCATGTCGATGCCATGTATAAAATCCTTGAGGTTTACAATTTCTGATTATTTCATTTGTTAACATTAAGTAAATGAATCTAAATGGAACAAGTTCGCTCTTATCATGGAATGTAAGGGGCCTTGGCAATGACTTAAAATGCGGGAAGGTTTTTTTCTCATTTGAATTCATTGAAGGGGGATATTTGGTTCTACAAGAGACTGTCAAAGCTACTGAAAACAAATTAAAACCAAATTGGATTTCACCTGGTGTACCATGCTCCTTTTACATCCCAAGCAAGGGAAGTTGCAATTCTCTTTCGGCATAGCATCCCTTTTAAATTGAAATCTAAAATTATTGATCCAAATGGGAGATTTATTTTAATCTCTGGAAATATTAATTCATTTCCCATTACCCTGTTGAATATCTACGGGCCTAATTCTGACGATCCCACCTTTTTTCGTAATGTTTTTGATTTACTCCCAGAAGATGGATCAAATATTGTAATTGGAGGGGACTTTAATTGCTATTTGGATTTATCTTCAGACAGATCATCTGTCTGAAGATCATCATCATCTCTTCTACTCAAAACCCGCCAGAAACATTTTGAATTAAATGATAAACCTCATAAATTACTCTCAAGACAACTTAAAGGTGAACAGGCAAAATCAGCTATTTACAAAATACAGTCAAAAAATGGGCAAATACTTACAGACCAAAAACATATTAATCTGACTGACATGTGAAAATACCAAGGCAGCTGTCATAACAGTCAATTGGGATAAGAAATCAACCGCACATAAAGGGTATAGCAGCTGGTGGATCAGAATGTCTTGTGACGCTTTATGCGGATGATTTACTTATCACTTTAATAAATCCTGAAGTAAGCATTCCCCATCTTTTACAGTATATAACAATGTTTGGCAAAATTTCTGGTTACACACTAAACTGGGATAAAAGTGAACTTATGTTCACTATTGAAAGTAGGATTGTAAAAAAATTGTCCCTTCAAGATAGTCCAGGACTATATAACCTATTTAGGCATTAAAATCTCCAAAAGTCCAAAACAGTTGTTAAAATTAAATTTACTAGAGGATATAGATAAATTAAAACGTAGCACTCTACCGCTATCTATGATCGGCAGAGTTAATGCTATAAAAATGGTATCATTACCAAAATTTTTGTACCTTTTTCAAAACTTGCAAATTTGGATCACATCTGATTTTTTTAAGAAGCTTGAGACAATTGTTCTAGATTTTGTTTGGGGTTACAAAAAACATAGACTCCAAAAAACATTTATACAGGCCGACTCAGGATGGTGGTCTTGAGTCTTCCAGTATTTAGGGATTACTATTGGGCAGCAAATGCTAGGGCAATGGCATACTGGCAGTGGGGTTCTCCAGACCACCAATCATTCAATTCCGCCCCCCTCTGGCTAAAATTGGAGCTTGCATCTTTGAAAAAACCATACTTTTCCCTTTCCTCCTTACTTTTTACCAACCTTTCTTCTGCTATCAAATCAGTTAGTCACAGCTTTGTTGTGAGAAATTCTTTTGAAATTCTCATTCAAATAAGAAATGTCTTTAAAACTCCTGGTATATCGGCTTATACTCCTGTCTGCCATAATCATGTTTTTGTCCCAGCATTGCTGGACAATACATTTTCTCTATGGTGTGTCAAAGGGTTGAGGTGTATAGGGGATTTATATGTAGACAACAACTTTGCATCATTTCAGCAGTTAAGCTCCAAATATGATATACCTCACTCCAGTTTTTTTTGTTATATGCAACTGAGGCACTTTGTGTGAGAAAACATCCCTCACTTTGAGTCAAATTGTGAGAGACATGCCCCTTTTGAACTGTTTTCTCTTTTACCTCGCAGTAAGAAACTCATTACCAAATTTGTAAGATATTTTTCAGAAGACTCACTATCTGCCGACAGTATTAAGAAAGCTTGGGAAAGAGAAACTGTTGTGTTTTCTGACCAACTGTGGAAGACTGCCCTTTCCCGTATCCATAGTTGTTCAATAAATAGTAGACATAGGTTGATACAGAAAGTAATTCATCGTTTTTATTACTCTAAAGACAAGCTTCATAAGTTTTACCCCTCTGTTTCTCTTAAATGTGAGAAATGTAAAGTCAGTGATGGTACAATGTTGCATTTATTTTGGGACTGTCCGTTAATCTACCAGTTCTGGGTCCGAATTTTTGTTTTTTTCTCTAAGGTTTATAAGAGGAAGCTCCCTCCTGACAGGGAGTTTGCCTTTTTGGAGTCTCAGAGGACTCATCAGTGCTCCCTACACACATACAAGCAGCTCTCTTAATGGGCATGGTGTTAGCAAAAAAAATTATTCTAAAAAATTGGAAAACACCAACGCCACCATGCTTCAAAAACTGGTTGCATGAATTGGTTTCAGTCATTCACTTAGAAAAACTGCATAACAGTAATCTCAAATTCCAACTCAAATTGGAGAAAACATGGGGTCCCCTTCTGCAACATTTGGAATCATCCTAATCACATTTGTATTCATTGCTCATTATTATTATTTTTTTATTGCTCGCTGTTATTCTCTGTACAAAGATGTTTAAGGATTACCATGGAAGGCTTAATGTATACTTTCTGTGCCCTTTGCAAAGAGTCATTATGAATTCCTCTTTTTTTTTAATCTGTACCCCTTCTCATCAGTCAGAGGTGCGTGTGTGAGTGTTTATGTGTGTGTGTGTGTGTGTGTGTGTGTGTGTGTGTGTGCTGGTGACCGTGTTGTTGTTTTTTTTTGTTTTTTTTGTAGGGGGGGAGGGGGGATTGAGAATGGGGTTGGAGATATGATTGTTTTCCTTTTTGTTACCACAAATCTGTTAATAAAAATAATATTGAAAAAAAAAAAAGTAAAAGCAGTAAAAATACCCCAAAAACGCTTAGGGCCCATATTAACAGGTTGGGCGTGCGCCGTGGGTGCTCATCGGAGAGTGAGACCTCCGTGTTTGAGAGTTTGAGACGGGAGCGGGAGGCAGGAGGTCCAACGCTTCCAGCGAGAGGACAGGGAGATACAAAACGAAATAAGATAAAATAGGAAAAACTTGTCTCACTCTTTTATTTTATTTTCAGCGTTTAATCAAGGCAAAGGCAGGCGGCTGGAGGTACAAGACTTCCAGGGTGGGGAAAGGTAGAAACAAACAGCTTGGTCAAAAATGTAGCTCTACATTTTTGACCAAACCCGGCCCACAAACCTCACCGCACTTTAGGGATTGTTCTTTACTTATGGAGGGACTGTTCTTTACTTATCAGGGGAGGAGGGTGGCTGGTTGATTTTTATTTTATTTTTTTATTTTATTTTGATCCCCCCTATGTTAATTACTTATTGATGCTGTTTTGTAAGTATAAGTCAGTAAGTAATTTATTCCTTTGAAATATCAGTGGTGTATTATAGAAAAGTGATTTATCTTTTTATAAATGACAAAAGGCACATCTGCCTGATTCTTGCCGTGGTATCGTGATACTACTCATAACACCGTGATACTTTCACTGGTATCGTACCGTAGGGGGTGGGGCGGGGGCGCCGAGGGATGGTTCGCCCAGGGCATAAAACCAGCCAGGACCGCCTCTGGCACTGATATTTTTACCATACCATCTTTACATATGGAAGCCCTTTTTTGACAGTAATGGAAAAAAAAAAATCGCCATTCCGAATCAAAATTGTGAGATAAAAAGTCACAATCATGAATGTAGCCTAGTTTTAAAAGTAATTTGTGGCATGTTGTCTTGTAAGGTGTGTGGGATCATGGTGGCTGCAGATGGGACAGAGGATGAGATGATTCACTGTTTCAAGGCAGGACAACTAGTACACTGTGCTGTAGTAAATAGTAAATAGTGGTGATTTATGAAAACACCAAAAACTATTTTTACTGTTAAAGTAAAGTTTGTTACTGTAAATAATACAGTACTTTATTTGTAATACTATATAGAAAATATACATTTTCACGGTAAAGTAAAGTTTACATAAATATTTCTGCTGTTTAAATTAAAAAAAAAATACAGTGATTGTATTTTCAAATTTGGCTGAGATTTTTTTTTTTCTTTCTTTTACTGAAAGCCCCCTTTAAATAGTAACCTGCCCCTATTTGTAGCCTGGTCCCAAACTAATTTCTTGTTAATAGTAGACCCGGCTACTATTTAAGGAAATACGGTACGTATGTAACATACAGTCACTGGCCACTTTGTGTACACCTGTGTAATCTCATGCAATCCAGTAGAACGACTATACCATGATTTTTTCCCTGAAGCTTATAAATTTTCGGTTATTGTTGACATCGTCTAGAAAGTGGTGATTCGACTTTGTTTATTATTGAGATCATAGTGAATGGTGGTGGTGTTGGGTGGCCTCCTAATTTTCTCTAATTGAGGGGGACAAAATATTAGGAACATTTTTAAATATATTGCACTCCAGTACACCAACACCACCCACTACGACCTCAATAATAGATTAATCACCTTTGTGACAAACTGCTCTTTACTTATGAAGGGATTTGTCAGGGGAGGAGGGTGGCTGGTTGATTTTTATTTTATTTTGATCCCCCTATGTTAATCACTTATAGATGCTGTTTTTGAAGTATGAATAAGTCGATAAGTAATTTATTCCTTTGAAATATCAGAGCGCCCAGGGATGGTTCACCCAGGGCGTAAAACTAGCCAGGACCGCCTCAGATAATTATGAATGTAACCTAGTTTTAAAATTAATTTGTGGCATGTTGTCTTGTAAGGTGTGTGGCATCACGATGGCTGCAGATGGGACAGAGGATGAGATGATTTACTGTTTCTAGGCAGGACAACCAGTACACCATGCTGTAGGAAATATAGAAAATAAACATTTTTACTGTAAAGAAAAGTTTACATAAATATTTCTGCTGTTTAAATTTTAAAAAAAACAATACAGTATTTGTATTTTCAAATTTGGCTGAGATTTGTTTTCTTTCTTTTATTTAAAGCCTCCTTCAAATAGTAGCCTGCCCCTGTTTGTAGCCTGGTCCCAAACTAATTTTTTGTTAAAAGTAGACCCGGCTACTATTTAAGGAAATACGGTATGTATGTAACATACAGTCACTGGCCACTTTGTGTACACCTGTGTAATCTAATGCAATCCAGTAGAATGACTATACCATGATTTTTTCCCTGAAGCTTATAAATTTTCGGTTATTGTTGACATCGTCTAGAAAGTGATGATTCGACTTTGTTTATTATTGAAAATGGCTCTATAGCGCCCCCTTGCAAAAAGAACCCTTCCCCTTTTTTGGAGTAGGAAGATGAAACGTCACACCACATCAGGGTTAACTCACTCTGAATTTTCACATAACCGCTTCAGTGATGCGTGCTGCTGGCCCCCCGCGGTGGCGCAGGAGAGCGAGGGCCCAATCACAGCTGCTTGCAGCTTTAATTATAAGGGCCCGAGCGATGACGAAGTCGTCCGTGAGGACCTTATTATAATCTCGCTGTTTATTATTATTATTATTGTTATTATTTTTTATTATCATTATTCTTACGAACCTTTAATCTCCAATTTGGTCCCTTTCCCAAATAGAAAAATTCACCAAAATTGGCACATGCGTTCGGTCTGGCGAAAAATTTGATATTTTGGCAGTGTTGTATGTGGATGGGGCCAAATGGCGACATAGCGCCATCTAGAAAATTTCGTGCCTCGAGCCCCGCCTGTGAGTTTCACCTACATGCATGAAAATGGTTGGGCTAATAGAACATGCCAAGACGCACAAAAAATCCTCTTGGACCGATGCTGTAAACCCAACAGGAAGTGGGCCATTTTGATTTGAATTTTTGACATGTTTGAACGAACTCCTAGGGATTTCGTCCGATCTACTTCACATTTGGTACAGATCATCCTGAGAACATGCTGATCAAAAGTTATTAAAAGCTTATCTCCATGTCAAGGGGCGTGGCCGCTAGGGCATGACAAATTTTGGTGACTTTTCGTTTTCTTGCCATCGAATTTCGAATGGACTTCACGCCCACATACTTGATCTCAGCAGCTTCAAACTTGCTGGACATGATGATGGCTTCGCCCTGAAAGGCCAGATATATTAATATCCCACCTTACTCATAGCGCCCCCTGGTGGTAACAGGAAGTGACCAGTTTTTACTTTAACATGTACTGATGACACAAACTTGACCGCATCAACTTCATTCCACTTCTTATGCATGCAGAACAAGTTGGTGAAGCTACCTTTTAAACGCTGTGAATTTACGTCTAATGGGGTCCATGTGGCGGAGTGGCGACTATCGATCCCTCGCCACTAAATACGTTTGGGTTTTTGATGGCTTCAACGATCTCATATCCTCATGAAAATTGATACATAGGTCAAGAATGGTGAGCCCTTGCACCCGACAGGGGCGCTGCCCATGGGGGGGACAAAATGCAGCTATAGCGCCCCCTTGAAATTTTCAAAAACCCCTTCCTTGGAGTAGGAAGGTGAAAATTGGTACATATGTGTATGTCACCCAGACGCACAAAAAAGTCTTTGCCACTATTGGTCTACTC
This sequence comes from Epinephelus awoara, assembly GCA_035609425.1. Taxonomy (NCBI): domain Eukaryota; kingdom Metazoa; phylum Chordata; class Actinopteri; order Perciformes; family Serranidae; genus Epinephelus; species Epinephelus awoara. Next base: position 455,353 of record CM069296.1, read on the forward strand.
CAAACAGGAAGTCGGCCATTTTGATTTTAACTTTTCATTTTGGTGGCGATTTTGTGATTTCGACAACTGCATCAGTTGCTATGGCGCCGCCCACGCCATAAAATGCGTTTGGGTTTTTGATGGCTTCAGCGACCTCATATCCTCATGAAAATTGATACACAGGTCAAGAATGGCAAGCTCTTGGATCTGATAGGGGCATCGCCCATGGGGGGGACAAAATGCCTCTGTAGCGCCCCCTTGAAATTACCCCATAGGGTTTTTTTTGGAGTATGAAGATGAAAATGTGTACATATGTGTAAGTTGCTCAGACTCACAAAAAAGTCTCTGTCACCAATGGTTTACTTCAAACATGTTCATCTACTCAACAGGATTTTTAGGAGACTAGATGTGTGGTAATCAGCATCTGTTGGTGGTAAAAGCTACTCAAGCAGAAATAACGACTGAGAAAACTTTTACTTTGGTTTTATTCATATTCCACATATTAAACAAAGTGAGGAGCATTCATGGATCTGTTTATAAATTTAATTTTCACCCAATTATTAAAAACACTGGACAACATTTAATGACTTTCTTTAAGGCTATTATGAAAAAAAAGTGATGTTACATTTTAAGGGATAGTTTGACATTTTGGCATTTTGTCAAATAATCCCTATAGTCATATGAGTAGGTACATTACCTTTAATTGTCTGCCTGCTGTTTTCAGATCGGTGGGACAGAGCTGCCTGTCAAGACTTCGTCACTTGGTAACATTATTGGGACTAAGTTATGTTTACTGATGAGAAATGTAAAGAATTTATTGAGCTGCTGCAGCCACTCTCTTCCTTTAACAGAGATACCTGCCATGTAAATTGTTTGGTTAAAACATTCATTTTGGTTGTGTTGTACGCCTGAGACCCTTTCTCTCCACACCTGGCTCCTGTCGGCCTGCAATGCCTGTGGCCTTGGTTTTATTGACAATTTTAATCTGTTTTGGAACCGTCGTCCTTCTTCAGGACCGACGGACTGCACCCCAACAGGCTGGGTAGCCACATGCTATCCGCAAACATCCAGCACGCTGTTCAATCTGCTCCACATGACTGACTGTTGACATCACACGCCCCCTCCACAGAAACTCTACCTCTACCTGCACCAGTAGTGGCTCTGAGTACTGTTCCCCATGCCAGCTCCCCCTACCTGTCTCATTTGTCACTAACACCCTCACCAGAAACATTCCCGATAGAGACAATCATAAGGTACAGAGCGCCCCGTCCACACAGCAAACCCCGTGACAATAACATTCTGCACCCCACTTCCATACATCGCACAGGTGATGAGCGCACGTTCAGCACAAACATTAACTTGGCCGTGCTGAACGTGCGCTCTCTTTTAAATAAAACTTTTATCATAAATGACCTGATTTTAGATAATAATATTGACAGCATTCTTTTAACAGAGACATGGCTTGGCACTGATGCACCAGTTGTTCTCACCGAGGCCTGCCCATCAAATTTTAACTTTTTATTCTCTACTGGGGGGGTAAAAAAGGAGGCAGAACTGTATCTATAACCAAAAGTACACTACACTCAAATGAAGTTTTTTTTAACAGTTACATATCATTTGAGCATCATGCTTTTTTTTTAGCAGTCCTCCTATCCTTTGCATCACAGTTTACAGACCACCCCACCACTCTACCTCTTTTATCAGTTAATTCTCAGAGTTATTATCAATCATACACACCACTTACAATAGAATTTTAATAACTGGTGATTTTAATTTACATGTTGATAACATCTCTGATACTATGTCTAGAGATTTTTTAAACCTTTTAACCTGCATGGATTTTAAACAACACGTCACACAGCCAACTCACAGCAGAGGACACACTCTGGTCCTGGTTATAACCTATGGCCTGTCCACTGGTGTGTCCTCTGTTGTTGACCTGGCTGTGTCTGACCACTACTGTGTGTATTTTAACATCACCAGTTTTAGCCATCAGGAGGCCCCAGTGAGAACAGTGAGGAAACGCTACCTAACTTCTGAAGTGGCTGCAAATTTTATCCAGATTTTACAGAGCACTCCTGCCAAAATTTTACCTGCACCCTGTGATTTTATTGTGGACATTTTTAACAGTAAATTAAAGTCAACACTTGACTCAGTGGCTCCACTTTTAACAAAAACAATAAAAACAAAACCTACACCCCTGTGGAGAAATTATGTTATCAAAAGACTGAAAAGAAAATGCAGGAGTGCAGAGAGGAGGTGGAGAAAAACAAAACTGACTATTCATTACGAAATATTACGTGAACAACTCAAAACCTACAATAAAACAGTCAAACAGGCAAGAATATCCCACTTTTCAAAACTCGTTACAGATAATAAAAACAACCCCAAATTCCTGTTCTCCACTTTCGATCTTTTAACTAGCACTAATTTTAATAAACCATCCAAGACGTCAACAGACGCCCTCTGCGAGGACTTTGCAGACAACTTCAGAAGTAAAATCGATGACATCAGAGCCAGTCTTTTTTACAAACAGAATGTAATTTTTAACACACCTGGATCATTGCTTTTACCTGAGGAAACACTGGAGAGTTTTGCCCTGGTTGATGCAAGGACACTTGGTCGAGTTTTCTCCCAGGTAAACCCAACAAACTGTCTTTTAGATCCTATTCCCACATCACTTTTAAAAACATTTTATGGGTTCTTTGAGGAACAGATTTTAAATATAGTAAATTACTCTCTTCAGACGGGTGTCTTCCCCACTGCCTTCAAAACTGCAGTGGTGAAGCCCCTTCTGAAGAAGAGTAATTTAGATCCCAACATTTTTAATAATTACTGACCTGTATCCAACTTAATGTTTTTAATTAAGATTTTAGAAAAACTGGTTTTTCACCAAGTAAATTATTTTTAAAAGGAAACAATATTTTAGAGAAATATCAATCTGGTTTTAGGATGAACCACAGTACGGAGACAGCCCTTTTAAAGATTTTAAATGATATCAGGTTTAATGTGGATTCACAAAAACTCACAGTCTTGGTACTACTGGATCTAAGCGCTGCCTTTGATACAGTAGATCACCACATTTTATTAAACAGACTCAGAAACCTGGTGGGCCTCTCTGGTACTGTTTTTAACTGGTTCAGCTCTTATCTCACAGATCGTTGTTTCTTTGTAAGTATGGATACATGTTCCTCCAGAACACTTGAAATCAGGTGTGGGGTGCCCCAAGGGTCGATTTTAGGTCCACTTCTTTTTAATCTATATATGCTTCCCCTTGGGGACGTCATCAGGAGGCACTGCATCAACTTCCACAGTTACGCAGATGACACACAACTGTACATCGCCGTGTCTCCTGGTGACACAGGGCCAATTGATACCCTTTTTAACTGTATTTTAGATATCAAGTCATGGATGGCAGTGAATTTCCTACAGCTCAACCAGGACAAAACAGAGGTTTTAATCATTGGTCCTGAAGGCAAGAGAGAGAAACTTTTAACAAAACTACAAGATTTTAAACCTTCACAATGTGTAAAGAACCTGGGCGTCATTTTTGACTCTGAGCTTAGTTTTATTCCACACATCAAAAATGTAACAAAGATAGGTTTTTATCATCTTGAGAATATAGCCAGAGTCCGCCCGTTTCTCTTTCAGGCTAACACAGAGGTGCTGATGCATGCTTTTATCTCTTGTCGTTTAGATTACTGTAATGCCCTGCTCTCTGGTCTTCCCAAAAAGACCATCTCTAACCTGCAGTTACTTCAAAACTCGAGCGCTGACGAGGACCAGAGGGCAGGCGCACATTACACCAGTTTCAAAATCGCTGCATTGGCTCCCCGTGTGCTTCAGGATCGATTTTAAGGTTCTTTTATTAGTTTTTAAATGTCTTAATGGTCTGGGGCCATCTTATTTATCTGACCTGCTTTTATCATATCAACCCTCGCGGATCCTGAGGTCCTCCAGCACCGGCCTTTTAATTGTTCCAAAAGTGAGAACGAAAACCCACGGGGAGGCTGCATTCAGCCATTATGGCCCTCACTTATGGAACAGCCTGCCGGAGAACATCAGGGCTGCAGAGACTGTTGATGTTTTTAAAAGGAGGCTCAAGACTCACCTTTTTAATTTAGCTTATAACTGATTTCTTTAACTCTTTTACTTGTTATATAATAGGTTATCTTAATTTCTAATGATTTTAAATGATTTATTTTTAATCTTTATGCATTTCATTATTATTAAGTTTCTAAATCTTTCTTTCTTTCTTTATTTATTATCATTTTATCTCATACTTGTTTTATCTTATCATATTGCCTTTTAGTCTTTTAGTTTTTAGCTCCAGTGTTTCCTCATGGGGGGCCTCCACACTGAGAGGTGTGTCCAGTCTGCCCACGTGAGCATCGTCTTGGGGATCCCTCGAGTCCGGAGGACTGGGAGGCTCTGCACCATGTGTGGAGTCCACCCTAGTCTGTCTGGGTCGGGGTGGTCTCTGTGGCGGCGCTCCCTGTGGCCGTAGGCTGTGACACCTCTCAGTGTGGATGAGCTCCCCATAGGTGGTTCTTTCCTCACCTGGTTCCTCAGTGCCTTATAAACGCTTATGTAATATAACGCTTATATACGCTATAACGCTTATAAACCACAAATTATAAGTTACTTAAAGCATGTCTGGATAGCGTGGTGAACGTCAACACACAACCATTTATTTATAATGCAACCGTCGTTAGCAGGCTGTTTGCAGCTAGCAATTGTTCTGCTTACCTGCGGGCTGTGTGCTCCTGCGGAAAGTCTGAATATAATGAGCCGCCACCGTGAAAACAAGAATAGCCTACTTACATACGCACCCACGATTAACCCCTTAAACTGAAAACAAAGTGGCAAATATTATCTTGGAGAACATCATTGCACTATTGTTCTATTATCTCAGATGTAAATATTGCATGTTTCTTTCAGATTAAACACATTTTTGACTAGTGAATGAGTAACGGAATGTCTTGCAATAATGAAAAAATACTGGCAATCATGTCTGCCTGGCACAAACTACATGCTTTGGACAACTGTGAATTGACAGAATGTCCCAGCATCATGGTTCTTATATTGCCAGATTCCAGAGAGTCTCCCCTCTTCATATATGGCAGAATATGTCAACTTCTAACTTGCTATGGTGAGATACATGTTAAAATGTAAGAATTTAGTCACATGGATTTGTTTTTTTCATTGATATAAAAATTAATATAAAATACAGGCACATAAAAGGACATGTAATGATGGCAAATCTGGATAGCCCAGATTGTCCTGAAAAAACCACAAGATATAACATGTGTATGTAGCCTTTATAATGACTGTGATATGAGCTGAAAAGTAAAGGCAGTAAAAATACCCCAAAAACGCCTAGGACCCATAGGGTAATGTCTGAGTTTTTATAGCTGATAGTGTGCGTGTGTGTGTGTGCAGAAGTAAACGTTCTGAGTTCTCCTCATAACTTTAGTGAAGTGTCAACAGATCAACAAGTTTAGATCACGTGTCAACTCTTCCTCATTCATTTACAGGGCTCTATTCTTTACGTCTTTTCTTCTCACTTCTCTCTCTAAACTCCACAAAACCACCTACTGTCTGACTAGCGCCGCCTAGAGACTGAAACTAACACAAAGCTGATATTATGACAGGAAATGACAAATGAGCAGATTATGATTGGTTTGTGTATATGTGTGTATATAAGGGCTTAATTTAGTTGCTGTCATTAAATGATGTTTCATACACATAATGCAATGCAATTTAAAGCAGGATGTCTGAAAATAGGGCCAGAGTTCAAGCGGTTAAGTGGGTTTAAAATTATTTTCAGATTGCCATTGTGTCCAATATTGTGTTGTATTACAGAAAATGCTTCATACTATTTAATAGTCAATGCCTGTTGCATCGTCACTTTATCATTTTATCTGTCATTTAATTAACTAAGCAAACCACTGAGTTCACATTACTGATGCTAAATATTTTCTTTCATAGATCCGTCATTCTATATTTGCACATCATACACACTCAAGGGTGTTGTCATTTTTCTCTTTGTTTGTGTTGGTGTTCAAGCCTGAAATCTGCATTTTTGTGGCACTTTGAGGTTCATTTTCCAAAATAATTGAAGTGTTCATATTTGGCTGGAAAATATCAATTGTTTGTTTCTTAATTGAAATTATAGAAATTGAAAATTTGATTGAAAATATAGATATGTTTTACTCGGACAAATATTCCATTTTAAGTAAATGTTACGTCTGTTGTCGTAATTTCTTTTGTTTGTGTGTGTTTTCCTGCGCGCTGTGTTTTGTGTATGCAAATAGGTGTGTGCCACAGCCCAGCGGTGATTGGTACATTGGATCTGTGCTCGTTCCTGATTGGCTGCCACCAAGGGCGTTCGGGTTTTTAAAGGACCAAGATGGCAGTTGCTGCGAGCTAGCAGGCAGACCTCACCTTCCTCTTCTCCCAACCGGCCACACACCTCGTTGTGTCATATTGTAGCGAAACAGCCTTTTGAATATTGTATGGTAGGGGTGGACTGCGAGTTCTGTTACTAACCCTTTTTTCTCCTGTTTATTTAGTTAGGGAGGTAAGATTTTTGTCATTTATTTCTTATTATTTGGTTAGGTTATTTACTCCCTGGATAGAATTGTTTTGTTAGTTATTTTGGCCTTTGTTCACCCTGAAGTTATTAATTCAGTTTATTCTGTTATTCAAATATTGTAAATAAATTTGTACTATTGATCGTTCCACACATCTTTTTCATTGTGGCTACTTGGGATTTGGGGAAGATGGGGCCTTTCATGTTGTGTCCCAGACACCCCTAGACTGGGCATAACAGTAAACCTTTATTTAAAACAAATTTAATTGTTGTTTAGTGTTAGACCATATATTTAAAGACCTGTTATTTCATTTGTAACTTTTCACATTTTGAATTTTCTGTCTTGCAGTGAACCTTTTTGTTTATAGCTGAAATGCAGATTTGAGCTTTAATAATGTGACTAATGATGATCTTATGTGTGTTACAGGACATGAAATGTGGAGTTGTAAGGGGTGCAAAGAAACTGTGAGTAGGTCCAGGCTTTTGCATCACTACAAGTTAAGGCATCACATTTTGGATGTAGTTCTCATTTTCCATGTACTTACCTGCACTGTCCATGCACATTTAAGACTTGGAATCCCCTTATCGTCCACCAAAGTAAAATCCATTCAACACGGGTTAGTCACAAAGAGGAAGCAATATTCAGTTGACACCTTTGGGCTTGTAGTGATTTAGCATCAGAGAGGGATTATTTTGCTCACATAAATGCACATCTCAAAAGAAGTGAGATGGTCAGTTGTATGTTTTTAATAATAATAATAATAATAATAATAAATTTTATTTGTAATGCACTATTCATTCACAAGGAATCTCAGAGTGCTACATACATTTTAAAAGAAACACACAAGGATTAAAGTGCAATGGTCGTTAATAGTCAATAATCAACAATAATAAGAGTCTCAGTACAAAAATTAGGTGATCAACGTTAACAAGAGAAGGCCTTCCTAAATAAAAAGGTTTTTAGGCCTGCTTTGAATGAGTCCAGGGTCTGTGGTGCCCTTAAATCAATGGGGAGGCTGTTCCACAGCCTGGGGCCGGCCGCGCTGAAGGCCCCGGTCTCCCATAGAGCGCAGCTTAGTTTTCGGGGCTTCCAGAAAGAATTGGTTTGTTGATCTGAGAGTGTGGGTAGTGTTTTTAGGGGGTTCAATCAGTTCCTGTAGGTATGGGGGTGCAAGTCCGTTTATGCAGTTATGGGTGGTTACAAGGATTTTGTATTCGACCCTGGCTGTAACAGGGAGCCAATGATGGGAGAAAAGGATGGGAGTAATATGGTCATATTTTAGGTTGTGACTATAAAACAAATGTTTATAGTACATTTAAATCGCATCACACATTGGTTTATTTTAAACCTGAAGTAGTTGTAACTACGAGGACATCATCTGTGAATGAATTGGAGGCTAATAGTCCAGCTTGTGTTGAGCTGTCAGATACTGTGGTTCCTTTAAATAGTCATTCTCATACTGAGGACTTGCAGAAGGTCATTGAGCAAAGATTTGCAGCTGCTTTGCTAAACTTGGAGCATTTAGTTCATGTGCCAAGCACAGCTGTTGATGTCTTTTTAGGGGGACTCCATCATTTGATTTGTTCTGCACCTTTTCCATTATCTTGTGACATTGTGAGAGACATCTTTCGTCAGAAAAACCTCCCTGTTGCTGAAGTAATAATTAGAGAGGCTGTTGAAGCAGTGTGTTCTGGTAATCCTTTACAAAGGTCCATACAAAAAGGTGGCCCTCTAAGTACTGCTCATCTGTGGAAGCAGTATTACAAGGAGAACTTCAGTGTTTTAGAGCCAGTGGAATACATTCTTGATGTTAAAAACAAACGCAGTTTCCAATATGTTCCAATATTGAAGTCCTTACAGCAGCTGTTAAGTAGAAGGGATATCATTGATGAAGTCGTTGAGGGCCATCAAAGACAGGAAGGCACAGATTTTGGAGTGTCGTATCAGTACAAATCCCCAAGAGATGGTTCCCTCTTTAAGGAAAATAGTTTCCTCACTGGGGAAAAGGCAAGGATCCTCCTAAATTTTTATGAGGACGACTTTGAAACCTGTAACCCCCTTGGCACCTCACAAAAGAAACACAAGCTCTGTGCCGTGTACTGGGTATTAGCCAACTTGCCTCCGGGGTCTCATTCCTCATTATCCTTTATCTATTTGTCAGTTTTATGCAAAACCGATGATATTAAAACCTACGGCTATGATAAATGCTTTGAACCTCTTGTGCAAGATCTGAAAACTCTGGAGGAGCTGGGTGTTTATATCCCGCTGTTAGGTGAGTCAGTTAAAGGTACAATACTTAGAATAGTGGCTGACAACCTGGGAGCACACAGCATTGCCGGATTTATGGAGAGTTTTTCGGTGGAGTACTACTGCAGATTTTGCACAGGAAAGAGCCATGATATTCAGCTACATACTGTTGCATCTGGTGCCTTTAGTCTGAGAACCAAAGAGCTTCATGAGACCCATGTCATACAAGCCCAAGCTACAGGTACAAGTTGTTGTGGAGTGAAAAGGGAATGCATTTTCACAAAATCTGTCTCATTTTCATGTCATCTTTGGCTATCCACCTGATCTTGCCCATGATGTTTTTGAGGGTATAATCCCAGTGGAGGTAGCACACTGCTTAACAGTGCTTATATCCAGGCAATATTTTACATTAGTTTACCTGAACAATGCCATTCTACAGTTTCCCTACAAATGGGCTGACAGGACAAACAAACCTCACATAGTGTCACAAAGTTTCTCCAGCAGAAAAACAGTGGGGGGAAATGCTCACAAAAACTGGAGCTTGCTCCGGTTCTTACCTTTTTTGGTTGGATCACTTGTACCTGAAGATGAGCCTGCATGGCATCTGCTCATGGATCTAAAGGACATCATGGAGCTTATTGTTGCCCCTGTGCATAGTGATGACTCACTGGCTTTCTTAGAAAGTAAAATCATAGAGCACAGGCAGAGATACAAAGAGTTGTTCCCTGACATCAAGCTGCTACCAAAACACCATTATTTGGAGCACTACCCCCAGATGATTAGGCTGTTTGGTCCAGTTGTCGAACAGTGGACAATGCGCTTTGAGGCAAAGCACAGCTTTTTTAAGCAAGTTATCAGACACACAAAGTGCTTTAAGAATGTGCCTCTCTCATTAGCCTTAAAGCATCAGATGATGATTGCTTACCATCTGAGCTCTCCATGTTTGAGCAAGTCTGACCTAGAGGTCTCGGCTGTATCTACTCTACCAGTAGACTTACTCAAAGAGGACATTGCACAAGCCATCAGGCAAAAGTTCCCTGACACACATGAGGTTCACCTTGCACACCTTTCCACCCCTTATCTTCCACTCTTCGTTTGATCTCCTACTTGATCACTGAGGCTGAAATGATTGATTAATAGAAAATGCACTGATTATTATTTTGATGATCTATTTAAACATTTCTGTTTCACAACATTGTAAAATCAATGGTGTTTCTTGGTTACTGGTTAAACTAAGAACTTGACAAATTTGAGACATGACTGTAGACTGGCTATTTGTAGTATATGTTTATCACTATTTCCAATAACTAACCCTTTTTCAAGACTTATTTTTGGAAAACGGCTTAAAACTCAGTTTAAATTTGTCTTACTGGCTTTTTACTCATCAAACATTTATTGCACATCAATTACAGTACTTGCTTATTGTTTGACTATATTGTCTATCATTTCATATTTTCTCTATTGCTTATTGTCACATCATGCTCTTTACAAGAAGATTTTTCATTGTGTAATCCATTTTTGTTGCACCGGGAACACACTGCTTGTGAATGCGCCACGAAGCGCACGTGCAAAGCGAATCCTTTAACACCAAAAGCCAGAAGTCTTTTTATATGAATTTATTCTTTTCTAGATATGCCTTGGTTAATAGGTCTTATATACTTTGCTTTATTTACCTATGTTTCTCTGTTTTGTACAGGGCCTGGATGTAGACGCCATTGAAGACACCACTATTGGGATTTATGTTCTTAAAGAACATGCTTCGAGTGATGAACCAAAGGACATTGGAATTGTCCTTAAAGGCAACAAGGTGTTGCAAGATCTGGATAACGTAGCATTAGCTGTTGCTATGCTGTTCGGACTGATGTATGCCCTGAACCTCAGCTACCCTGCTGACCTTTGCTACACTTTCGAAGTGATCCAGAAGATTTTCATGGAACTAGATGGAGTTAAACTTTCTAACAAAGCAACCATTCTAAAGAACAGGCTCTTTCAGTGAAAAAGAGCCTTCACTGAAATGATCTGAGGTCTTGTCCATGTACCATTTGACTCAGTTTTCCTTTTTTCGAAGCAAGTTAATTGTTGATAGACATTTTCTTTATGAATCCCTTATAAAAAATGTTTAAAATGGGGTTTGTAACTATTTTTACTGTTCTGCGTAGGGTTGCACAGTATACTGATACTAAACGTTTGCAAGCACTGTACTTCATGCAAATTTGCTGTATTCCGTTTAAAGTGAACTAAAATTAATGTTTAAAGATTCACTACAAGAAAATGTTGTTACAGAAGTCTGACTGCTTTTTTTGTCAATACCAATTTATGATTTTGTACTGTTTAAAATGGGGATTGTAAACATTTTTTGCTGTTCTGCATTGGATTGCACAGTATACTGATACTAGAAAAGTACCGTGGTACTACGCTATGGTACAGTACTATGATATGAGGTCATGTCCATTTATCATTTTTTGTTGTTTATCACTGTAAATCAGAAGACCTTTTAATTGTCCACAAAGGCATTTTGTCATTAATGTACCATTTGAATGATTTTTCCATTTCTTCTGCAAGGTCATTGTTGTAAGTTAACATTCTCTTTTATGAATCCCTTGCAAAAAAAAGTTTGCAAGCACTGCACTTTATGCAAATTTGCTGTATTCCGTAACATTTAAAGATTCAATACAAAAAAAATTTGGTACGGAACTCTGACTGCTTGTTTTGTCAATGCAAATCAGTTTACATTTATGATTTTGTAATTGCACACACTTAAATTTTAGAAACAGTGTCTAATATATTTGGATAGGGTTAACTTAACAAAATCAAGTTGGAATTACAGACATAATACGGGTATCAGAGACATAATGAAATTGCTTTAACGTAACATAATACCTTTGAGTAATATTACCATGAAGAAATCAAGTTAGAATTACAGATGTAAATCAGATACCCTTGAAATGATTGAATTACATTCACATTACTCATTAAATTGGTTTTACAGTAACTAATAAAAAACATGTTGAATCAACATGATTCATTTAAACAGTCTGAATATGAATTAAATATTTTTGATTCACAAGCAATAATTGATTGAAGGGAAGAGGAAAAATTATGTCACTTTGCCTTATTTTGATCATGTGGGAACGATGTCCACATTAGAATTATGTAAATTCAATGGACTTTTTCTTTCAGGGTGAAGGGTCCAATCCAGCCCTCAGGATGACTTTGAAAAGTGTAAATATTATAGAGGACATAGATTCCTTGTTTTTTTTTGTTTTGTTTTTTTTTTCAATAAAATGCACTGCTGTTCTTGTATTTGTCCACTAGGGGTCCCACTGTCCTAATAAAAGTAGGAAGCCCTAAGCTGGATATCTGTAGTGGATCTGTGAGTCACAAGACAACACAGTCAAATGCTTACAGATATTACATGCAGGAGCCGCTGGTGAAAAATGTCTTTATCAGAGGAGAAAAGTGGACATAGAGTGTTGGATTTTCCAAGAAAAATGGATCAGTTCGTATTTATTCACAGAGGTAAATGGGAAGCCAGTGTGCTTGGTGTGTTTGCAGCACCTTTCAGTGCTAAAGGAATATGATGACACTATCAGACTAATCATAGCAAAAAAAATACAGGAACTTGCAAGGACAACTGAGAACAGAGAAGATAAATGAACTGCTGGCAGGTTTGAGGAAACAGCAGTCTGTTCTTAGTTGTAGCTGAGAGATCAGTGATGCAGCTGTTAAAGCTAGCTACCTTATAGCAAATGAAATAGCATCAGCATCAAAGCCGTACTCCAAGTGCAAGTTTGTGAAGACATGCATGCTAAAGGCGGCAGAAATTGTGTGCCTCGACAAGTGCCAGGCTTTTGTCAATGACTGACAAGAAATTTAGTAGCAAGGATTTCTGATCTTGCTGGAGATTTTGACAGTCAAATTAAGGACAAGGTTAAGTCATTTGTTGCATTCTCAGTTGCAGTTAACGAGACCACGAATATTACCGACGTTACTCAACTGGTCATATTCATTCGTGGTGTTGATGACAGTTTGACTGTCACCAAGGAGTTCCTTAAGTTGGTGACAATGACAGACACCACAACAGCGAATTACTAATGATTAGCTACTAATGAATGAATTAACTCTCTCGCTGGAGTGCTGGACAGGGTCGGGGTCAACTGGGCCTGCGCTGTCAGCCTGGCTACCGACGACGCAACATCAAGGATTGGTAAAAAGTCAGGTGTTGTGACAAAATTTAGAGGAAAAGTGCAGGCTGCAAATGGAGAGCACAGTTTTTGGATCTTTCACTGTATTTCGCACCAGAAAGCATAGTGTTGCAAGTCGTTAAGAATGGATCACGTCTTTGAAGTGGTTGACCGTATTATTAATTTCATCGAAGGCAGAGGTCTGAACCATCATCAGTTTGACAGCCTTCTTACTGATAAACACATTACCCATGGCCTGCTGTACCACACCAAAGTACGATGGTTAAGCCGTGGAGCCATGCTGATGCGTGTCTTTGATTTACAAGAGGAAATTGGACAATTTATGGAGCAAATAGGAAAACCAGTGTCGGAGCTGAAGAATGCTGTATGGCTGCGGGAGCATTTACGGTGGATACTACAGAGCACTTGAATATTCTGAACAAAATGTGCAAGGCCATAACAAAGTTGTCATACAGTATTATGACAGCATACGAGTGAGCCAAATCTCAGGCTGTTCATTGTTTTGTAAATGCTATGTTCATTAATTGTGAATGTTTTCAGAATGTTTTTGCACTAATGTTTTGTGCCTTTTTAGATCCACTGTGATCTATAAATTGTAATGGACATGTAGACTAAAAGTGAACAATAGACTGACGGAATGTGGAAAAACTGAGACACATTGTTGAAATAGCAGTTATTTTACTGAAGACATCTCAGGTTTTGTGAATAGATTGTTCATTAATTGTGTTTGTAATTCTTTACACTAAAAGAAAGGAAACAATTTGGAGGTATTGTTATTCATAAGGTTATTATGCGGTAGTTTTACTAGTCCATCTGCTTAGCCTGTAAAAAATGTATGTTACACAACAGAAAAACATCGGCCACTGTCATCTGTGATTCTCACCTTATTTGTAGATATGCTAATGGTAGTCAACAAGCAGAATATAGGCCAGTATTGTATTCCAGTATTTTTTAATCAGGACAAATTGTGGCTTGTGATATTGGGCTTTATAAATAAAATTGATTTATATTGACGTTTAGGGTCTATTGCACTTGTGACAATTAGCATTGTCATTGCAACTAGAGTAAAATTTGCTTGTGTTAGCATTTCATTCTCTCTGCCATGGCCTGTGCTCTCAAGTTACATTACTGCCTGTTTGGCCTGTCCGTGTCAGTGTGTGTGTGTGCGTGTGTGTGTGTGTGTGTGTGTGTGTGTGTGAGTGAGTGCTCAGCCCTGACTTTGACCTTGTGCAACAGTATTTTTTATTCATCTTTCCAGTCACTTTTAACATACCTGATTTTTGTCTAGCTCACAGTTCTTATACTCCTGCTCTCCTTGCTCCTGGAAGGTGACGATGACGAAGCCCACAAATATATTCATCATGAAGAAGGCGATAAGGATAAGGTAGATGATAAAGAAGATTGAAATGGCCACTCGGTTGTTGTACACTGGGCCTTTGTCCTCAAAGTTTGAATCAATGGCTTTATATAGTAACCTAGGTAAAAATGCAAAAAAAAAAGTCACACACAAATCCACATACATGCAATATGAAGACAGAAAAAAGAATCAACCCCAAATCAATAAAAAATGGATTGTGGATATATGTAATGCCACTGAGTAAATTGTTTAGAAGCTGCTTACAGCAGACATCTGTATGTCAATGCTGAAATTAACAGAAACCAGAATTAGCATAGCACAGATCATAACTCACTTTGGCCATCCCTCAAAGGTAGAAATGGTGAAAAGAGCCAGCATCCCATTGAGAATGTTGTCAAAGTTAAGTTCTGAGTTGATCCATTCCCTCTTGTGGACCTCCATTTCATGAAGTGCTCCTTCCTGGTACTTTATAAACCAGCCTCTGAGCCACAAAGTGGAAGGGAAAGACAAATAGGCAGGATCACCTTGATTAGTATTTTTATAAAAACTGACACTTGCACATTATGAGACAATCAGTTTTCTTGCTCCTGTAGCCAGCAGTAATGACATAAGTTAGCCCCATTTCCGTATGCCCCATCCATTGCATGACAATGACAGTACTAAACTTTTCTAAGAGAACCATCCAAGACTGTCCCTCGTGCAGTGGATGATGCAGTTCTGAACAGGGCTAGCTATGGGGTTGATTAAAAATACACAAATAAAGGATTGAACAGCAATAATCCTACTTCTCCCCCCAGCCTGCAATCAGCCAGAATAACTGTTTATAGCTAACATTACTGCCTACAGCAAGTATAGAAACTATTTAGGACTTTTATGAATGCAATTTAATTGTATTTGGTCTGTACATGAGGAAACAGAATTCTGTGCTTCTGAAGACCTGTCAGGTCCTGTAGATACCTTGTTAATGAAGTCCAAATATTGGTACAAGGGGGAGTATCTGGTTAATCTTAATCAAGATCCACTTTATTTTTTCAGAGCTTTCAATCACATATTGTAGGCTTCAGAGGCAGAACGGTAACTCCTGTTTCTGTTCAAAGATGAAAGGTTTTCCATTCTACTAATCATGCCCTCTGTCCTCCAGTGTGAGATAGGACAGACCTTGTATGAAAAAATGAGAGAATGACCATTGTAATCATGGGTGGACTTAACCATTAGCCCCCCAACAAAAAGGGCCCAAACAGTTATATGTCTATTATGATGTACTGAAAAAAAATACTGAATTAGGTTACTTATGATTTGTAATTATTTTCTAACTATTCCACCCCGAAATAACTTATAAAAGCCCCCAACAGCTCTCTTTAAATTAAAAAAAAGAAAAGTTGTTAAGCTGTTTTTAAGTTGTAATATCTGTGGGCCGGGCATAAATAGTACTACATTACCATCCCACTCTTCTACCACAGTCTGAAATGGCACTTGTGAAAAAAAGCAAGGGCCTCTTTGGGCAACAGTAGCTCTGTGGTGTGTCACCCTTGGCTGGAAAAAAACAGTATTCCTGGCTGAGGTGAAAGCCACTCTGACTTTGGCAACTTAATGAGGGAGGTCACTGAAAATCGAAATGCACTGCCCTTGGAAAGCTAGTCTCATCTCTCTTACTGGTTATCTTGCGGAAGATGTCATCAAAGAAATGACCATAGCGAATCTTAAGCATCAGATGATGTGGAGGTTTGTCATCCCCCAGACGTTTCCTGAGTGCTCTATGGAAAATTGTCAGTAACTATTTTTTCCTCCAACTCAGAACTCATTTTAATAAGCCTCCCTTTGACACTAACAATGACATGTGGCTGGTAGGTGGGTTGACAAGAGAGGTGTAAGTGAAAATCTGGCCACAACGTCCATCTCTTGTAGACCTTACCAATGTAGGCTGACATAGAGGTCCAGAAGACCCAGCCGGACGCTCAGAGTCATTAGCCTGAGACAGCTCCTGCTCATTGTAAGACTGAGGTTCATCAGCCCATGGCACCCTTTCATTTTATCTTTGTTGTTTTGCCTCAGTGACAATTTCCCTACATACATGCAGCCAAATGAATCAGGTGAAGAAGAGGAAGGACCACAATACTGTGGTCCTTCCTCTTCTTCACCTGATTCATTTGTCTGTGTTTGTTTGACTGTGCTCAGTGGTTTTGCTGACCTTCAATTTCCCATTTGAGACTGAACAGGTATGTTTGTGGCTGGTGGCACTACAGGTAAGTAATTTAATTGGAGCAGTCTCAGGGCCCACCTTATAGACTTGTCTTTTCCCAGTAGGATATAAGTTTGAATGGACATCTTCTTTTAGCAGCCTGAGACAAGAACCCTGTCTCCTACCTGAAGAGTCACACCTCGTTATTTTCTTTCATAATAATGTTTAGCTCTGGCATTGGACCGTTGGCTGTTGGTGCTTGCTGTCCAATATGCCTCAATCATTTTCTCTGCCCATTTTTCTTAGTAGCCTCTTGCTGTGTTGTTAACTGTTGTATTTTCCTCTACCACCAAAACAAAGAGGAGGTCAACGGGAAGACGTGGGTGGCGACCACATAATAGGTAGCATGGGGAGTAGCCTGTTGACTTATGCTTCGTACAATTGTAAGCATGAATGACGTGAAGCAAGTGATTCTTCCAGTTCTCTCTCTCTCTGTCACCTAATGTTCGCAGCATTTGCAATAGAGTCTGATTGAACCTCTCCACAGTATTGCCTTGTGGATGGAAAGGGAAGGTCCTGGAATGGTGTATGTCAGCAAACTGCCTCAGAGAAAATTAAATTTTCTTGCTCACAGCTCTGATCACGGTAGAGTTTGGCCGGGTATCTGAACCAAGGGACAAAGTCATTAAAAATTCTATTAGCAGCAGTTTTGCCAGCCTTTTTCTCTGGTGGGATATGCTTGGACAAATCTGGTGAAATGGCCGACTACCACCAGAATATACTTGTTACCTCAATAGCTGGTCTCAAGGTGAAGAAAGTCAATACTAGTCAGGGTCACTATGTCCTGATTTCAACCTTTGTTCAAAACCTTTGGGGAGTTTATAAACTATAACATTTTTGGAAAGTTCAGAGTCTGACAAACCTCAAAACCAGTGTTTCCATTTTTTCAAAGTCTCTGTGGCAGCCACCTCGGACTTTCAAAATAGTAACCACCCATAACCTGTTTTTATCTGGGTCCCTAATGATAAATCTAATGGGTTCTGAGTTCTGAGTTAATTACACATTTTTTAAGCCAGAGAAACAAATAGGACCATTTCCAATACATTAAGAAATGAATACAATGATGCATCTGCCTATAATGTGTGTTGTATTAGGCAAATAATTGCTGTATCTCTTGTTATTATACCTCTTCTTACTACACTTGGCAACCAGCTAGGTAACGTTAGCAGCTGGCTTTAGTGAAACAACAGCAAAGATTACCTGAGTAGCTAGTGTTAACCACTGGTCGACATACCAATCTAATGTTAATCACAGTAAGTTATTTAGCAGTCATCAGTTGAGAACTTGCTTAACAGCTATGACATAAGCACAGATATCTGACAGAGCAGAAGACTCTGGCGAGAGAAAGGGAGGAGGTGTGTGCTTAATGATAAATAAGGACTGGTGTGACAATATGAATGAGGTGCTGTCCTGTTCCTGCTCACCCTGCGCCACAAGGAGATTAAACACCCTGAATCACTGCCATACGCCATTCAGAGGTGATTGCAGAGCAGCACTCCCTGTGCACAGGAGGAGCGACCATACCACTGTCTTGTTGAGGTTGAGATATGTAAACATACTTCAACACATCCCCCAGTGATGCGAGAGGTGGGGCCAATCAGAGGATAGAGCACATTCCAGGACAAATCCAGCGATGTCATTAATGAATTTACTGAGTCTGTGGTGGATTTCATTTGTAAAACAACAGAAGCAACTGCATCCAAACCCACAGCCACAGATAGAACATGCGTTTCAACTAGCAGCAACAAAGTCTGGTCACTCTGCAATTTTACTTAGATTTACTGAATTTTTATTACATTTTTCTCAACTACTAATGGATACTTCTGTGAAGAGAAGAGTTTATTCAAAAGAGGAGCTTTTATTGTTGAAACGGAGCAAGTCGGGAGGACTCCATCCTATTCCAGTTGAGAAAAAGAGGTGTATTCGTGGTTGCCATGCTGGTGCAAAGGTGAAGGCTTGGAAATGGAGATAGAAGCCCTTTCTGCCATCAGTCATCATGGGAAATGTCAACTCTCTGCCCCACAAGAGTGATGATCTAGAGATATTGGTGAAGACTCAGAAAGTATACCATGAGTGCAGTCACGTGTTTTATGGAAACGTGGTTGAATCAAAACATCTCAGACTCCAACGTGGATCTACCTGGCTTCACTCTCAAGGTGTGTTCACACCGGACCTGTTTTGTGTTTTTTTCGCTAGAGGGGAGTTTACATACAACGGGCGATTGAGCGTATATTCGCCCGGGAGAAAAATCGCTCGGGCTCCGAGCGACAGCGACAGAGCGAGACAGCAAAATTTCCCTTGTTGCTTGACATGAGAAATCTCATCTGGAGCTGTATTTCGCTGGGTCCTGTCACTTGCAGCTCAACACTGATTGGCTGCCGTAATCCCGGAATCCCGGGCGCTTGACTGTCATGACATGTCAGCTTCATTAAAAGTACAGCTGTAAATGAAAAGCAACAATAGGCCAGATGTAAAAACACACAGACACAATGCATCTGTGATCAGTTCCCTAAAACAATTTTTTCTTGTTTTATTTAATGGAAGTGATCAGTGTAAGTGCACTTGTCCTAGAGACGCCACGACGGTTTTTATAATGCAAATAACTCTGTTTAGATAAAACCTACAAGCTTCTCTTCCTATGACTTTTCCTAAAAATGTGTCTTGTATGTTTTCTGAAGCAAAAATTAAACACACTAGACTTCTGAGCATTTATACCACTGACCGAAATTATACATTTTGATACATACAGGACATATTGCAAAACTCTGTAAAAGTACACCAAAGCATACATTTTCGTTTCCAAATATTTATTTGAAAACGAAACCATTGATTTATAAATAAAAAATCATTTTGTTAATAATAAAAAATGAATGTAATCTCAACAGTGACCGCGCCAGCCGGCGGGACTGCTGCGCTTGGAGGGTCGCTGTAATCCTGGCAGTCCTAGTGTAAAGCACCACAGACAGCGCCAATGCATCTATCGCTGTAGCTCAGAGGCTCTAATGCCTGAGTGAGTGGAGTTGGAGCTGGAGCTGCCTCAACCATAGGTTATTGGTAGGAAGAAAAATGGCTGCTGAAAAAAACTGTCACTGTCACAACGATCTGCCAGACCATCATATGTAAATTCATTGTTTATGCTGCCTGTGTGCTCAGAAGCACACAATGAATGCATTTTTGAGTTATTTCCGAGAAGTTATGATAAAATATTTTTTTTACAGACTATAGAATAGGACTGACAACCTTTCCAATGTCTCATGTCAATCAATTAATGCTATTAGCTTTTTATAATGCCTTTTTTTCCCCTTTTTGCCGCTGCACTGCTGCTGCACTGCTGCTGCACTGCTGCTGCACTGTGTCTCCAGTTGAAAGAGGTGATTTGCTAAATACATTCTACAATAATAAATTAGATTAACTTTTGGTCTATAATATTGTTGGATATATTACGCATTTTAATTAAAAAAAACTTAAGAATAAAAGAAATAAACACCAAAATAATTAGTGGAAACTTTTTTTTATTGATACTCCTCCTCTCTGACATACTAACAACACACACACACACACACACACACATATTGAACACGCGATTGAATGAATGAATGAACATTGGAAGCGGTTTAGCTGCAGTCCTGCCGGCTGGCGCGGTCACTGTTGAGATTACATTCGTTTTTTATTATTAACAAAATGTTTTTTTATTGACCATATCAATGGTTTTGTTTTCAAATAAATATTTGGAAACGAAAATGTATGCTTTGGTGTACTTTTACAGAGTTCTGCAGTATGTATAGCGGCCTACCTGTATGCATCAAAATGTATCATTTTCAGCCGTTGCCGCGGTCAGAGGTATAAATGCTCGGACAGATGCATTGTGTTTGTGTGTTTTTACATCAATTGTTGCTTTTAATTTGCAGCTATACTTAAGCAAATACCCTGATTGCTTCAATGACGTCATCAAAGCGAAAAAGCGAGTCTGTTTTGTTTTTTTTGCCACGCTGACGGGCGATTGCAACTGAGCGATGAAGCGATATCAAAGGGGCGAACCGAGCGACAGCGAAAAAAATTAAAAGTCCGGTGTGAACACACCTTCATACGATTGGACAGAGACTCTAAAGCTAGTGGCAAGAAAAAGGTGGGGGCCTGGCTTTATTTGTGAACCAGAGATGGTGCAGTCCTGCACATATTACTGTCAAGGAGAAGATGTGTTGTCCAGATGTTGAACTTTTGGCAGTTGGTATGAGGCCATATTATGTACCAAGAAAATTCAGTCATATCATAACAATACTTGTGTACATCCCACCAAAGGCAACTGCTGAAGTTCCATGTGAAGTTCTCCATGAGCTCGTTGCTAAGATACAGACTAAACATCCTGAGGCACTATTGATAATATCAGGAGACTTCAACCATGTATCCCTCTCCTGTCACCTAAGTGGATTTACAAAGTTTGGTAACTGTCCAATCAGAGAAAATAAAACCCTTGACCTGCTGTATGCCAATGTCAAAGAAGCTGCCTTACCACCACTGGGCAGGTCAGATCACAACTTGGTTCTTCTGCAGACATGTTGCAAACCCTGTGTGTGGAGGCAGCCTGCAACTAAACTCACAGTTAGGAAATGGACACCAGAGGCTACTGAGGCTCTAAGAGACTGCTTTGAATGCACAGACTGCGATGTGCTGCTGGAAACAGAGGGGAACATCATGGGCACTGATAGTCAGGTTGACTGTTTTACTGATTACATCAACTTCTATAGAGACACAGTCATACCTACAAAGACTGTACGCTGTTTCCACAATAACAAACCTTGGATTACCAGTGACATTAAGACAATCCTCAATTAGAAGAAGGCAGCTTTTAGAGATGGTGACAAAGCAAGGCTCAAACAAGTGCAGCATGAGTTGAAGAAGAGACTTAAGATGGCAAAGGTGGAATACAAAAAGAAACTGGAGAGGAATCTACAACACAACACCATCCGTGAAATGTGGAGAGAAGTCAACACCACGTCTGGTTACAACAACAAGAAAAGACAGCCAGTGGTAGGTGATGCAGAAAGAGCTAATGAACTCAATCAGTTCTTCAATATATTAAATACAGCAGCCACTCCCACTTCCAATGCTGCTTCTCCTCCTCCTCCTTCTCCATCACCTCCACAACCTGTGTACAACTCCAATGTGGCAGCCCCCCCCAAACCCACCTGCTTAAGCCTGATTTATGGTCGTGCGTTGAATCGACGACGTCGCTACGTTGTAGGGTACGGGGCTACGCAGAAGGCTCGCCGTAGCCCCCGGCGTAGCCTGATGTGCACCTCCCCAAAAATGTAACTACGCGTCGAGGCGACGCAGACCCAGTGCAGACCAGCACGGCTGTGATTGGTTTGCTTGGTAGCAGCGCATTTCCGGTTCCGTATTTCCACCGCCATCCCCGCCGTCTTTAAACATCTTCTATTGCCATGTAGATGTTGTTAAGGCTCATTATATATATGCCATTATGCACAACGTTCAATACGGATACGGCCGGAGCCGTCTGTCCGTGCTCCGTGTTCATTTCTCTGTGACCGAAAAAGCCGGAAGCTAAACAAAGAATCAACTAGAGACGGCAATAACCACTCAGCAAAGGAACAAAGCCTCCTACCGCTCTGGCGGTGAATTGCACCGCGACGAAACGGAGTGACGGAGAAGTTCGAAGGGTTCACGACGGCGTCACGGCAACCACGTAGCGACGTCGTCGATTCAACGCACGACCATAAATCAGGCTTTACACCTGTGCCTCCACCCTTGTCTGTCACAGAGATAGGGGTGAGGTCGGAGCTTGGAAGACTTTACTCTGGGAAGGCTGCTGGCCCAGATGGTGCGTGTCCAAGGATCCTCAAAGACTGTGCTGCCCAACTGTGTCAACCTCTCCACAAGATCTTCAACCTCAGTCTACTGTTGGGGCGGGTGCCAGGACTGTGGAAGAGTTCCTGTGTTGTGCCGGTACCAAAAATTAAATGTCCAGCTGAACTTAATGACTTCAGACCAGTAGCGCTCACTTTGCACACCATGAAGACCTTGGAGCAGCTGATTCTACACCTACTGAGACTTGAGGTCAAAGACAAACTCGACCCCCTGCAGTGTGCATACAAACAACACATTGGAGTGAATGATGCTGTCTTCTACATGTTTCACCGTGCCCTAGCTCATCTGGAGGAACCTGGCGCTTATGTGAGAATCATGTTCTTTGATTTTTCAAGCGCATTCAACACCATCAAACCCAACATACTCAAAGACAAGCTCACAGAGATGGCAGTGGATCCTTCCTTTATCTGCTGGATCACAGATTACCTGACAGGAAGGCCACAGTATGTCAGGTTGGGGAACTGTGTTTCTGGGACATTAGCAGCATGGGGGCTCCACAAGGGACTGTCCTGGCTCCATTCCTGTTCACACTGTACACAGCGGGCTTCAAATACAACTCTGAGTCCTGCCACATCCAGACATACTCGGACAACACTGCTATTGTGGCGTGTATCAGGAATGGGCAGGAGTCTGAATATAGGGACCTGACAAAAGCCTTCAGTGACTGGAGTCACAAGAACTGTCTCCTCCTGAACACCTAGACCAAGGAAATGATCATAGATTTCCGCAGGTCTAAGCCCCCTCTTCAGCCAGTGAATACCTGTGGGGTGGACACTGAGGTGGTGCCAAGATATAATTATGTAGGTGTACACCTGGATAAAGGCCAAAACACACCGGCGGCGTACGACATGCTTCAAAACAGCCGCCCCCATTATTTTCTATTTACAAACCCACACCAGTGGCGTCTCGACGCACGTCGACGCGTCGTGCCGTGGCACTTTACGCTATTGTTCTATTTTTCCAGTGTTGCCGCCCTTGAAAAAGTGCTATTTTGTACTTCCCAGCTCCCGTAGTAGGGGTGGGAATCACCAGAGACACCACGATACGATATTATCACGATATTTAAGTCACGATACAATATTATCATGATATGGCGATATATTGCGTATTGCGATATCAACAATATCACGACATATAGCAAAATTTTCAGCTGCAAAAGATGCTAACATACTTCGTCTTGATCAACATGTGTCATCTGTTTAAAAAAAAAGTTTTCAGTCTATTCATCTTACTTCAAAAATTTATTCAAATAAAATTGACTTCAAGCAGCAGCTCATTCAAGTGTAAAAACACAAATAGCAGCTTGGTTAGATCCAAATATAAAAATAAAACATGTCTGTCTTTTCCAACTGCAAGACAAATCTTACACAAATTAAAACATTGTCTACTACTCATTGTAATTGCCTCTTTTACCTGACAAACTTGACTGTATTTCAGCCATCATATAGTCAAACTTTACTGAATGCACACTATTGTACATTTTACAAACACTGCAACTCACACAAGCTTTGCAGCTTTTAAAAATTTTCAAAGTAAAATGACTTTAAAATAAACTGAATAGAAAAATAAAACATGACTGTCTTTTCTACAAGACAACTACAAGTCAAATGTTACACAAATCAAAACATCATCCGTTTGTATTCCAGTCTGGTCAAACTTAACTGAATGCAGACTTGAACTATTGTACTAACACTGCAACTCACACAAGTTTTGCCGCTTTTAGTTGCAAAGTAAATTGTCTTTAAATTTAAAATAGATCTCAAAATAAAATATGTTCTCCAAAAACAAAAAAGTCACATGAAAAAATTAGAATTTGTATTCTTAAATCAAAAAAAATAAATAATAAATAAAAAAATAGGCGGCACGTTGGTGTGGTGGTTAGCACCGTCGCCTCACAGCAAGAGGGTTGCCGGTTCAATCCCGGGTGTGGGAGCCCTTCTGTGTGGAGTTTGCATGTTCTCCCCGTGTCAGCGTGGGTTCTCTCCGGGTACTCCGGCTTCCTCCCACAGTCCAAAGACATGCAATTTGGGGACTAGGTTAATTGATAACTCTAAATTGTCCATAGGTGTGAATGTGAGTGTGAATGGTTGTCTGTCTCTATGTGTCGGCCCTGCGATGGTCTGGCGAACTGTCCAGGGTGTACCCTGCCTCTCGCCCGATGTCAGCTGGGATAGGCTCCAGCCCCCCCGCGACCCTCACGAGGATGAAGCGGTTAGAAGATGAATGAATGAATGAAATTAAAAAAATAAATTTAAATGTTACAATGACATTAAATCAAAATGTACTGTAAAATCAATAAAGTGTAACAGTTTGCTCCTGGCTTGTGAGCTAAAGTTCAATGACAGGTGGACAGTGAAGAAATGTCAGCATTCTTGCACAGAAAAAGGAGCTGATCAACATGTTCAGATGTCAGAGTGCTTCTTTGTGCTGTGACGATGTCACCTGCTGTTGAGAAGACTCTTTCCGCCGAGACGCTTGTACCAGGGACACAGAGGTATCTTTTCGCCAGCTTAGCAAGTGAAGGATAGACTTCCTCATGTATTTTCCACCAGCTGAGTGGGGTTCTCTGTGAGTGCCAGGGGTGCAACTTCAGTGTATCTTCTTACCTCCTCCTCAACTGTGGCAGACAGTGGATCTTAAACCTGCTAATTGCCAAATAATTTAACTAAATGTGTTATATTTTTAATATTTTGTCATGTTTAGATTACGTGTTTCAAAGGCATCTGTGTATTGTCTACATAACAGAGTGCAATACGGATTAAAATTGTCATTTCCAATAGTGGAAAGCAATATTTATGTGCTTTACTAAATTTACACAAGCACTACGAGTGGTCAGGAGCAGGAGTAGATTTTGTTAGTAGCTACGAAAAGATCGGAGCTACTGAAA
This sequence comes from Epinephelus awoara, assembly GCA_035609425.1. NCBI lineage: Eukaryota > Metazoa > Chordata > Actinopteri > Perciformes > Serranidae > Epinephelus > Epinephelus awoara. The sequence continues at coordinate 480,749 of CM069296.1, forward strand.
TATTGATGAATGCAGACATGCACGTAAATTTCCGTCTGCGAACAGTTTACACACAAATTCCTTCTGCTCACGTTTCATGAATGAGACCCAGTGTGTCCAATGTCGGTTGATTTTTTGCAAGCGCTGGTTTCGTTTGGCCATCACCTGCCAATGCAGCTGGGTGGTAGCGGGAGAGGTGAACTCTCATATTTGTAGTGTTGCTGGAGTATTTCACTTTCGCACGGCATTCCTTGCAGATCGCGTGTGTCATGTCAATGTCTTTCTTTCCCCCTTTGGAGAAAAATCCAAAATAACTCCAGACGTTGGACTTGAATTTTGAAGGCGCGTTTACTAGCTCTTTCTATCGCGATATTTCGCTGCAACAACATTTTCCCCCACCCCTATTCCGTAGTGGCAGCTCTGTTGAACAACAGAGAAGAAGAACTTTGGCGCCATCTATCGTTTGTTTACTGTCATTGTTATCGATTGTTAATTTGATTTGGTTAAAACTAGCAATGGATAAGGAGATTGATTGTTGAGGTAGAGAAATATCCGGAAATATACGATCCAAAATCATGTCATTATAAAGATAATGCCTGGCGAGCTATATCTTTGGAGATCGGCTCTTGAGTTGAGAAATCAAGTCAACAATGTAAAAAATACTCCATTACAAGTAAAAGTCCTGCATGAAAAATACGACTTGTAAAAATACAGTATTAGCAGAAAACTGTGCTTAAGTACTCATTTTGTCCCACTGACTTATAGCCTATAGTATTACATATGACATCATTACATTATTAAATTAAATCTGATACACTAATCTGTTTTCAGTTTTTGGACTTTTTCTCTAATCTTTGATTTGTGCTGAAATGTTGGATCATTTGAACATTTACTGAAATGAAACCATGTGAGAAGTTTAGAAGGAAAAATCACTATTTGGTGGAGCTGTTAACAACTCATAGACATCTGAAATGTGACCCCGACTACACACTGCTTTTTGTAAGACATCAAAAGACAAATAGGTTGGAAACCAGTGGTTTCATCTTTAAAAATGTGTTGTATTTTAAAAGCGTTATATTATTGTTATTATATATCATCAGAACTGTGCAAACATGGACCAACAGGCTGAGATACAGCTTTTTCCCCAGAGCTGTGGACAAGCTGCTGAAACCCATAACCCCCTCCAAAAGAAATACCCTGTCCCCAAGTGCAAGATAACTGTCTGCTGCCAATACATGTGCAATAAATATCAATGTATAGTATTGTATGTGACTATTTATTCTATGTTTTATACACATATTTTGTATGCTGCTAAGTGGTGTGGACAACAAAGTTTCATTGTATTTTATCATGCAATGACAATACAGTATCTGTCAATCTATCTATCTATCTATGAAACAATTCAACAGAAGTTACTTTCACAAACAACAATTAAGTGACTTCTTGTAAAATTTGAATGCATATGCAGAAGTATATGTAAAAACAGATCTTAAATTTATCTTAATAAATTTTCATACATATATACAGTAATTCTCACATCAAGACACATTTTCACACAGTAATTCACATCCAGCAGGCGATGCAATAAATTACATGTAGTTGTAAAGGAGCTTAAAACAAGCTAAAAATACACCAAAATAATTTTGAAAAACATTTTCTGGAATACAATCATAAAAATTGTGCAAAGTTGCTGAACACTGAACATTAAAACTGAACATTGTGGGTGAATTCCAATTCCTGTCTTAACCCTCAATCTTAACCCTCATCTCAAAAATGCGCACTCCCGCGAAGTGCAAGTGCTGTCCCGATTCTCAGAGTGTTGAGTTGAGGGTCAAGAATAAGGGCTGTATGTCCCTCACTTTTAAGATTTTCCAGGACCACCCTTGGTAGTGAGTGCTATCCCACAATCCTTTGCGCATCATCTGCCGAGCCCAGCCGAGTACAGACGATTCAGTCAATGCAAGATGGCGGCGACAAGCGTAAGGAAGCGGCGTTATCAATGTGAGTATTTTCCTCGTTAATAGTTGTTTTAAAATTATGATAACCATTGCATTATCTTAGTTTAACGTCATTTTATGGACTATAGACCTCTATGTAGTGTAACACACATATCTTTTGGCTAGCTAACGAAGTCGGCGCGGGCGCTTGCCCTGCACGTAACCCCGGTTCTCTGATAACCGAGTATGCTGTCATTCAGTTACAAAAAGTCATTTTTCTCAGTGATAATGTAGTTGTTAAGTTTTTTTAATATATGTGAAATGTTTGCATTGACATTTTTGTAAGATGAACGGACGGTGTCATCTCCTGTAGCCGTAGAAACGTTAGTGATCGTATTATCTGGTGACTTTCCGCTGAATAAGTGTCGCCGGTTGTTGTGGTACAGATTATTTGGTTGAATATCAACTTACAGTGGTACAGATTATTTGGTTGAATATCAACTTACAACCCAAAGAATGAAACGTTAACGTGGATGAAAGTCACCAGATAACACTTGTGTGACCGTATGAACAGCCTCACTAGTTCTGCTGGATGTTGACTACAGTATTCATTGTGATAATACTTGCAATACTGCATGAAACTAAACTAATAACTTAACAAATATCTGACAGGTAGCCAAAAAAAATAAAAGAAAGTTATGTTGTTATCTCTGTTCCATTTCAGGGCCACCAGACAAAACACAAGCCCTGATTCATTTCAGGGCCACCAATTAAGACAAGTTTACAAAAAGCACGCAGGCTCCAAAAAAACTATGGGAGTGAGTAATTTGTAATTTGTGAACTGTTCATATTCATAACATAATTCTCGGGCACAACGACAACTGCTACCCTAGTGATCAAGCATTCTGTTTCAATATGAAATCAACACAGCTGCAGACGGCAGCAGATTATTGTTTGGTAACTGCACATTTGTTTTGCTGCCCCTATACTGTCACTTTTTGGAAAGATTTTGTCGAGTATATTAATTGTAACATTATGTTTTATTTTCACTACTGTACAAAGATGTGCTGTTTGGATTTTATGATGTCAGCATTTCTAAACAAAAACAATTCTATTTCATTAATCTATTTATTATCTATAGCGAAATTCTATATTCATAAGAGTAAATTTTATCATAGAAAATCCTTGTTCAAAATTTTTATGAATGAAATGCAGCAATACTTAGAAACAATTCAGCACTCCACAAACTCCAAAGCTATAAAGACTCTGAAAATATGTAAACAATTTAATGGTTTGAGCTGCTGAACTTTTTATTTATTTATTTGTTTATCTTATTTCTCTTTCTTTTCTCTTAACCCTGGCATATTTGTTCTGTTCATGTGTGTCACTGCTTGTTTTGTACAAGAATTGAAATAAAGTGTTGGGAAAAAAAAAAAATCGTTGCATCTTTTTATTGATGACGACTGATGATGTATATTTCTTATTCTTTGAACTGACAGACTGGACAGAGTTTTGGCCCCCCACAGTCTTCAGACGTATTTGCCTTTGAGGGGTGTCCCATTTCTAAGTCACAAAATAGCCCTTAACACTTGGTTTTGAGGGCTACTAAGATTGAGGGTTGAGCTTGAGGGTTAAGATTGAGGGTTAAGATAGGAATTGGAATTGGCCCTGTAAACAGAGGTTATCCATTGTGTCTAATCTTCATCTGAAAAGTAGTGGAGTAGAAATACAATATTTACATCTGAAATGTAGTGTGGAAGTATAATATACAATCAAAACAGAAACACTCAAGCACAGAACAAGTACCTGTACCTGAGTAAATGTACTTAGTTACTTTCCACCACAGACTACACCATACGGTCCTGCCATGGGCCACTTCCATGTGGTGAGTTGAAATACTGGCACAGCTTGTCCCTCACCGCATATGCTGCCTGCCCACCTCTGTTGCCCCCCATCCTCTCCACATCCACCAGCTAGTTCCCTTCCCGCTCCTCCAGCCAACTCTGGTTCTCTGAGGGTTTGAGAAGAAAATTGTGCAGAATGCAGGCTGTCAGCACAATGGCATCCGCTTTTTTTGGGTGGAGGTAGATCCTCCTCAGGAAGATCCACCACCTGGATGCCAAGATCCCAAACGCATTTTCCACAACATTTCTCGCCTGCGAGAGTCTGTAGTTGAAAATGCGCCTTTCCCGGGAGATGTCACGTCCAGGATAGGGCCTCATCAGATGGGTTTTCAGAGGGAACGCAGCATCTCCGATCACTGTAAATGGCATGTTAACCAGATGTTCAGCCCCAGGGATGACGACATCTTCAGGCACATTGAGGGTTCCAGCCTCCAGACCTCTGCCCAGCATGGATCCAGCAAAGACTCCCCCATTACTTGACCTACCATAGTCCCCAATGTGGACCACCCTGAACCGATAGTCTGCATCCACCAGGGCCATCAGGACAACAGAAAAGCTCTTCTTATAGTTAAAATACAGGCTGCCAGAGTGGGGGGGTGCCTCTATGGAGATGTGTTTACCATCAATTGCTCCAATGCAATTAGGAAAGTTCCACTTTTCAAAGAACCTCTCTGCTATTTCTCTCCAGTCATCCTTGGATGGCTGTGGCATGTAGGTCTCAATCATCCTGCGATTGATGGCGTCACAGGTGTCCTTGATGGCATTTGCAACAGTGCTCTCTCCTAAGCGGTAGTTGAAAGCGAGGCTGGACATGGAATCTCCTGTTGCTATATACCTGTAAAAGAGCAGAAATACAATTCTGTAAACATGTGTTTGACACAACATTTACTTATTTCACAGTGTCAGATTGCAAGGTCAGGTGGAAGTATCTGAGAGACACATTTGTCAAGTGGCGCAGAAGGCAAGTTCTTCCCAGTGGGTCTGGGGCAACAAGCCAGCGTGACTGGAAGTATGCTTCCCTCATGGCTTTTCTGTTGCCACACATGCCAAACAGAAGGTTAGTCCTCTGAGAAAAGCTATTTTCAGTATTGATTGCATTACCATTATAAAGCCAGTAACAAAAATCATTATTTCACTTTTACTTTATAGAGTAATTTACAGTTACAATTGCTTTAAAAAAATTTAAGAGTGTGGTCTTGACCTGCTCCATATGAAAAGTGTCATGAGATTAATTCTGTTGTGATTTGGCGCTATATAAAAAAAATGACGACTTTTTAAATCTAGCACCACGGGCAAATGAGGAGGAGGAGACACAGCAGCAGGAGGATGAAGTTCCGCCTCTCCCTGGGAGAATTCCACGACAAGCCAGGGCATCCAGCAGCAGAGACAGAAGCAGAAGCCCCAACACAGTACGAAACGAAAAGCTGATGGAATTTATTACAAGTCCACCCAAGGAGGCGGCACCTCCCGTATATATAATGTTTCATTTTCAACTGTGAAAACTGATAAATAAAGTGTGGGGGGGGGGGTGAGTGCGAGCTATTTTTAGCAAGTTTGGCTCCTCAGATGGAGAGACTCAAACCTAGGAATAAAGTGAGAGCAAAAATGCGGTTCCTACAGATTCTGGAGGACCTGGAAACCTCACAAGAAGATGGTAGACCCATCACATATCCCCCAGCCATATGACAGATCAAGGTCTGTCATGCCAGAGCAGTGGGAAGCTAGGCACCCACCATTTGCCTCCAACTACATCCAACCCTATCATGGGTCTATAGGAGGGCCAACTGCAGAGAAGGATCTACGTTATGAACACTTGTGAGCCACAAAGTTGGTGCCACATACAACTTTAAAGCTGCCTGTTTACAATGTTTAACTTTAATGTTCGATGTTCAGCAGTTTTACACAATGTTTTATCATTTTATCTCTATTGTTCCAGTTTTTCAAGATTATTTTGATGGATTTTAGGATTGTTTTAAGCTCCTTTACAACTCAATGTGTGTGCGTGAAAATGTGTCTTAATTTGAGAATTACTGTATATGTATGAAAATTTGTCTTAATCTGTTTTTACATATAGTGTTGTGTTGCATATAAGGTTTTAAACTGTTCCAAGAATTCACTTTACTTATTTGTTGTTTGTGAAAGTAACTTCTGTTTGAATTGTTTCAATAAATCATTCATATTATTTGTTGAGTTTCACTGAAGTACACAACTTTAAACATGGTGGTGTATGTACCTGGTATTAACGGATCTCACCAGTAGATTAAATACAAACAGTTTTCATAATGACTATTTCTTTTAAAGAATGTAGTTCCAATAAAAACTGTAATGTTTTTTCGAGAGAGACCTGGGCACAATATTTCTTTAATTCATCGTTTTAAAGTCTTACCTTAATGTGACAGCAAGCTTTTGTTTTGGCTCGATGGGACTTCTGAAATTTGTGTCCATCTTTGTGATGTCAGGTCTAATCATGGAGAGAACGTAGTCCATCTCATATGCACTCATCCTAAAATATTTGTGGCGCCTCTCAGTAGATGCCCGGAGCTCCTGGACCAGATTGTGGTATGCCCCCTGCTCTTTCCTGCGTTCATTGATGGGGTGCACCCAAACCCTTTTGCTGGCCTGCAGCCTGCGTCACAGCAGCAACCCTTTCTCTGTCCATATTTGTTCTGCTGAAAAAATAAAAATAAATAACTGCTTAAAATGTCAACCTGTTTGTGTTAAATTTAAAAAGGGACATACTGGCATATATGTAAACATGTGGCTATGTTAAAACCTCTTCTCCTCTAGCCTCTTTTTTAGGCCTCTGCTCGAAAGTGACATACCCAAAATGAATAGAGTATATCTCTACATCAAGGTCTATTTGAATAATTTTGGTGTCATAATGAAGGGAACACTTGTGAAATTTGTTCAGATGTGTAAGTATCAATATCTATGTTACTGGCTCAGGGTAAATTAAGATGGCACACAGCATAAATGAAAGATTTCATTTCCGCCTAAAAAAAATTCACCAATATGAAGTATATCTCTTTGATATGATGCAGTTGCAGCTCTAAATCTAAACCAAAGAATAGCACAATGTGTCAACATTATCTCTGCCAAGTTTGATCCTTATAAAGTCAGGTAGAGCAAATTTTATGCTGTTTGTTGAGGAGCCTGCAGTTTAACAGGTTTATCAGCAGCTGTTAACATAAGCCGTTACGTTAGCATATCAGATGAACTGATATGCTAATGTTAGCCTTGGTTGATCTGCTGCTTTCAAAACATAATCTCAATCCTCAGATTATTAATTTAGTTTTTCAAGTTATTAATAACATAAAGACAACTACAATAAGCAACGTACCGTCGTTGTCCTGCGTTGTGTGTTTTCTTCTTCTTGCGCCCCGTCTTCTTCCTTGTCTTTTGTTGCACCTAGCAGACTGGAGAGTGCAACAGAAATCCGGTTGACGCCCCCAGCGCGGCGCGTTTAGTGTGTGTTGGGGGCGTCACTTGACTCACGTCAATGACGCTGCTGTCATATGACGCCGCCGGTGTGTTGTGGCCTTAATAAGTTGGACTGGTCCCTAAACACAGATGCTCTCTACAAAAAGGGGCAGAGCTGCCTCTTTTTCTGGAGGAAGCTCAGATCTCTCGACATCTGTAGTAAGATGCTGCAGATGTTTTATCAGTCTGTGATGTTTTATCAGTCTGTGAAGAACAGACTGGAGGAAGCTCAGATCTCTCGACATCTGTAGTAAGATGCTGCAGATGTTTTATCAGTCTGTGATGTTTTATCAGTCTGTGATGTTTTATCAGTCTGTGAAGAACATAGGTTGTGAATGCTGGACGCATTCATAACCTATGTTCTTCTACTACCAAATTTCTTTATTTTTCTTATTGGGTGTGAATGCTTGCAGCATTGACAACCTATGTTCTTCTACTACCAAAATTCTTTATATTTCTTAATATTGGGTGTGAATGCTGCAAGCATTCAAAACCTATGTTCTTCTACTGCCAAAATTCTTTATTTTTCTTATTATTGTGTGTGAATGCTGCAAGATGGAGCGAAAACGATTGGACTGCTACTAGTTTCACAAATTTCAACCGATTCAAACATGAAAACGTTCAGCTGAATTCGGACATTCCCGGATGTATTCACTTTTTTCCTAACATTCATACTTTCCGAGATATTTCCGATTTTTCCCAAATCCTTTTCCCATTGGGAATGCATTACGGAGTCCTCAAAAATTTAAAAATTTCACATTTTTTCAAACTGTGACTACCGATTCATACTTTCAGCTAGAAACTCCATTCAAAATGGAAAATATTCATCAGTTTGCTGACTTTTTACATATGATGCAACTTTTCAATCCCATTCAAACTTTCAAAAATGTTCAGCGTTTTCTGAAACTTGGTTGTAATGGAAGTCAATGAGAAAATCCTTCAAACTCACTCATCTTCACCCACATTGACGTAGAAACTCCGTTCCAACTCTCAAACGTTGGCGCTGCCGTCGACTTTCAGGATCTAATTCAAATTTTCAATATCTCTTTTAGTTTTTCTACAAAGTCAGTTTAAAATACATGAAGTTTTCAGCCCTTCTCAGACTTTATAATGGGTGTGTATATCTATTCTCTGCTTCTCTAGTTGATATCAAAAATTAGCATTGTGACTAAAGATAAATAAACTGTGTATATATTTAATTATACAACATTCAATGCGTGCTGATATATACAGTATAACAGCACTGGGAATTTTACTGTTAATTATGTTAATAGTTAATTAGCTGACATTACGGGTCATCGTAACACACTTTGCTCCACAAAATGAGGCACATTTAGCAAAAACTACATTTGAGTTAAATAATGACCGGTCAGAAAAGAGCGAGGGGTCGTAAAGAAGCCTGAATACCTCCCAGGTGTGATCATATGACATCAGAGGATGACGCAGCGGGCTGATGACGCTATTAACGCATCAACATCACGTGTTCCAACAAACAGCTGTCAACAGACTGGTTTCACTGGTCGATAAATAAATGGAGACACACAGATGAAGCCTCCATGACACACAGCAGCTGGTCTGTGGTCACCTGTCCAGTCCAGTGTGCAGGAGTGTTTATCTGTTGCTTGGCAACAGTCCAGTCCCGGTCCAGTTGTTGAACTATTTGTGTTGACTGAGTGAAAAAAATCATTACATCAACAAACTCATCAGAACCTGTTGAACTTTTACTGTCAATAAATGGCGCCTGTTGTAGAGACACAAGATCACACGAGAGGGAGCGCTGTTGTTTCGACTTGCAGCCTCGTGCGTACCACAGAATCACAGGTGCTGATATTCATCACAACAACACGACCTCTCTGTGATGTTGCTTAATTACAATTGCTACAACTCAAAATAACATTATAGATATGTTGATCTGGAATTCTGAAGTCAAAAAGCAATTGTTGATATCTACAATTAATATCACCGCTGCTGATGAAATGTAAAAAGTGTTTGCTTTAAGTACACTGTGTGTTTTCAGATGTGTTTCTGTAGCTCTAAATAATTAATCTGTGATCTGTGGCAGAGGGTTGTTATTGGGGGAGCGAATGAATCCTGATGCAACAAACAAAAACAAATAACTATAACTTACTGCAGAAAAACCAGATTCAATGTTTTCAGCCTGACAGGCGACATCAGGGGCGTCAAACACACGACCTGGGGGCCAGAACCAGCCCATTAGAAGGTCCAATCTGGCCCACTGGATGACTCTGCACACTAAATAGTGACAGACTCTTCAAGACGTGACAGGTGTTAGGAGTTGAACAGTGAGAGGCCTTCTTTATGTAAAATGCTGCTACAGAGGCTTTTCACCCAGACCAGAATACAGCTCTCTGAGAAATCAATGAATACTTATCAGGGCTTGATGCTAACTTTGTTTCCCAAGGAGCACATGTACTCCTAAGTTGAAAAAGTAAGGAGCGCACAAAGAACTTTAGGGGCACAATGTAAACTGATCAAATAATGTGTTTTCCGTAATAAACATGATGCAAATAGACATTTACAAGCAACATTATTTAATGAATTTGTATACAAAATGTACAGAAAGGTAAAATCATCAAGTTTTGAAAAAGCATTGCAATTTAATTTTGTCTTTAATGTTAATATCTTATATATATTATCTTTGCAAGATGATTATCTTATATAATGCTATTACTATCCTAAAACATTCTCCAGGTCCTCTGAAACTCTGCATGACTTATTTCCACTCTGCACAGCAGCGGTACCGTGGCGAATGGTCCCGAACTGCGGGGAGAACGGAGCAGGCTTCCCCGGAGGTCCGCCACTTAACCCGGTCAGTCTCCTCCGCCACACTTTGACTTATTCCCACGCTGCCGACAGTGGGACTTATATTCATTGTGCCGACAGTGGCTTGGAAAACCGCCCATAACCGTATCACACGGGGAAGAGGGAAGGCGGCTGGAGTTCCTCCAACATTTGCGGTTAGATTATCATATTTTTTTATTGACAAAAATTAGGGGTGTCAAATTATCGCGTTAATTGCGAATAATTAATTAGAGCCATATTTAACAAGCTATGTTTTTTGATCGCGTTAATCTCATTTTTAATCACTAATTTTACTGTTTCTGTATGCCACAGCATTGCCTTTTATAAAATCCGTCTGTAAGCAAGCTTCTTTGTGCTTGAGTTGTGGGATAACTGCAGCACTACAGACCAGAGCCCAGCATCAGCATTGATGACAGTCCCCTGCAGTGGTGGTCTGCTCACTCAGGAGCCTATGAAAAGCTGTCTGCCCTAGCGCGCAAGTATCTGACCTCCCCGTGCCTTGTTTGCCGAAAAATTCGGGACAGTCCCGAAATCCAAGCAGTTGTCCTGAATCCTGAATTCTGCCCTGATTGTCCTGAAAATTACACTAGAGTAGAGTCTGGAGTAGTTATTGCCCGATAAAACATTAAAAACTGATCGTGGTGGTTGAGTTGTCATGCAGCTCCCACCAGCTGCACAATGGCTGCAGCAGTTCCTACATGAATTATGGGTGGTGTAGTTTGAAGAAGAGAAGACAGCGCAAATTGCAGCCGCAAGGACAGGGAAAGCGCAGGCAGCCACGAGAAGAAGTGATTTGCACGTTGCAGTGCAGCCTCTTGTTCTAACTGTTCAAAACTGTTCTATAAACTGATACAGCTGTAATGAATGTACCAGGTGTCTTTTATTTTGTTAGTTTTTATTTTTTATGAAGTTTAAAGGACAAGTGCACTTACACTGATCACTTCCATGAAATAACACGAGAAATTGGAAAAGGGGAAACTAATTTAGAAAATTGTTAAAATAAAAATAGGGAACTGATCACAGATGTGTTGTTTCTGTGTATTTTTACATCTGTTGTTGCGCTAATCTGCAGCTATGCTTTTAATGAAGCTGACATGTCATGGCAGTCAAGCACCCCCTGGTGGTCGAGACTGAAGGTTGCAGCACTCTTTATTGGGACTAATCTCAAAAACAATAGAATGTAATGGCTAGGTGTACTGCATCTGTGTTCAAGTGTGTTATTGTTGAAAACAATAAATATGACTTTATAAAAAACACTTTTTGTAATATACTGTATATCAATCTTTTGATCATCTGTCAAAATAATGTAATGAATTTAAATGAAAATACCTCAAGTTGAGGGCTTTTCTCTACAATTTTGAGATGAGATTAAAAAAGAGATTAATTAGATCAATTAATTACAGATCATAATTAATTAATCTCTCCATTTTTTTTTATCTCTTAATCTCTCGCACACACCTATTTTTAGTCGCAAATGCGAGTAAAACGATCACACTGTCGAGTGCTGCTTATTGTCATCATCATATTCAATCAGCAGCTGTGTCAGACCTCTACCTTCAACCCATATTGATGGAGCCCTGTTGCTGTGGCACTGCCAGAACTGTAGATGTGTAAATGGTTTGTAAGGTCAGGTAACTTCACCTGATCATCAAAAGCCTCCACGTTAGTTTGTGGCTGTGGTGCCAGCATCAGTACGCAGGAGGGAAATATATGGAATGATGCACATGTGACGACAGAGAGTGGTAGACTGACTGAATGTGGAAAAACTGACACGTACTGTTATAAACTGCACTGAAATTTCTTTTTTTGTTTTCAGTCACCTCAGGTTGTTCATCTGTTTTGTAAACGGATGAGTGTTTTCAGGATGTGTTGTTTACAGCTTATCATGCAGTGGTTGTTGTGGTCCGGCTCACTTGAGAGATCAAACAGGGCTGCACCTTACGTAAGCAATATTACACATGCAATATTGCTACTTTATACAACATAATAAGATATATAGTCAAAATAAATTCATGTTGAGGGTCAACTGGCTCTCAAGCTAAAACAAAACGTTTTGCAACTGCTGTCTTCATAAGTAAATACATAGGGTCAGACTAATAACTGGAAAAGAATCAGTCACGTTGATAGACTCCTGTATGTAAAGGAATCCAGTTTACTACTCCAGCGAGTAGGTCGAACCACAGTAAGGACCTAGCAACAGACCCATTTTCTAGTCCCTGTTGAGTCCGCCTGCTGACACAAGCTGGATACTTTTGAGATCTTTGGTTCCCCAAACTATATAAGCATCCCATATATAAACACAAAACTGCTTTTCTACATCAGTCTTGTTACACCCAAGATATGTCCTAAAGAAAATCATTTTCCATTAACAGATTTAGCGCCAAAACACCCTTCATGATGGACAACAGCAAGAATCTGTGTACCCGGCCCGGAGGGTTACCAGGGCCCTGCCCTGAAGCCAGGCCTGGGGTTGGGGCCCGTGGGCAAGCGCCTGGTGGCCGGGCTTTCGCCCATGGGGTCCGGCCAGGCCCAGCCCGAACCAGCTACATGGGCTCGTCCCCCTGCAGGCCCACCACCCGCAGAGGGATCAGAAGGGTTCGGTGCAGTGTGGATTGGGCAGCAGACCAAGGCGGGGGCCTTGGCGGTCCGATCCTCAGAAGTTGCTCTTGGGACATGGAATGTCACCTCTCTGGCGGAGAAGGAGCTGGAGCTGGTGGAAGAGGTTGAGCGCTACCGGCTCGATACAGTCGGCCTCACCTCGACACATATTTCCGGCTCTGGAACCCAAGTCCTTGAGAGGGGGTGGACCTTCTCCTTCGCTGGAGTTGCTCCGGGTGAGAGGCAGAGGGCCGGGGTGGGCTTTCTGATAGCCCCCAGACTCTCTGCCTGTACGTTGGGGTTTACCGCGGTAGACAAAAGGGTTGCTTCCATGCGCCTTCGGGTCGGGGAACGGGTCCTGACTGTTGTCTGCGCTTATGCGCTGAACAACAGCTCAGAGTACCCGCTCTTTTTGGAGTCCTTGGGACGGGTGCTGGACAGTGCCCCAACCGGGGACTCCATTGTTCTGCTGGGGGACTTCAACGCTCACGTGGGCAATGACAGCGGGACCTGGAGGGGCGTGATTGGGAGGAACGGCCTGCCCGATCTGAATCCGAGTGGTGTTCAGTTATTGGACTTCTATGCGGGTCGCAGTTTGGCCATAACTAACATCATGTTCAAACATAAGGATGTCCATCGGTGCACGTGGCACCAGGACAGCCTAGGTCGCAGGTCAATGATTGACTTTGTAGTCGTATCATTTGACCTGCGACTATGTGTTCTGGACACTCGGGTGAAGAGAGGAGCAGAGCTGTCAACTGATCACCACCTGGTGGTGAGTTGGATCAGATGGCGGGGGAAGACGCCGCGCAGACCTGGCAGACCCAAACGAACAGTGAAAGTCTGCTGGGAACGCCTGGCGGAAGAACCTGTCCAGATGATCTTCAATTCCCACCTCCGGGAGAGCTTCAACCGCGTCCCAAGGGCAGAGGGGGACATTGAGTCCGAATGGGCCTTGTTCCGCTCTGCCATTGTCGAGGCGGTGGCTGCAAGCTGCGGCCGCAAGGCTGCTGGTGCCAGTTGTGGCGGAAGCCGTCAGGCTGAAGAAGGAGGCCTACAGGGCATGGTTGGCCTGTGGGTCTCCGGAAGCAGCTGGCGGGTACCGGCGGGCCAAGCGGAGCTCAGCGGCGGCAGTCGCAGAGGCACAAACTCGGGCGTTGGAGGAGTTCGGTGAGGCCAAGGAGGAAGACTATCGATCGGCTCCAAAGAGGTTCTGGCAAACCGTCCGGCGCCTCGGGGGGGAAGGCGGCAACTAGCTCACACTGTTTACAGTGGGGGCGGGGAGCTGCTGACGTCAACTGAGGACATTGTCGGGCGGTGGAAGGAATACTTTGAGGAGCTCCTCAATCCCACCAGCACATATTCCAGTGAGGAAACAGAGATGGGGGTATCGGGGGCGGGTCGTCCAATTTCTGGGGCAGAAGTTGCCGAGGTAGTGAAACAACTCCCAGGCAGCGGAGCCCCGGGGCGTGGATGAGATTCGTCCTGGATATCTCAAGGCTCTGGATGTTGTAGGGCTGTCCTGGTTGACACGCCTCTGCAACATTGTGTGGACATCGGGGGCAGTGCCTCTGGAATGGCAGACCGGGGTGGTGGTCCCCATCTTCAAGAAGGGGGACCAGAGGGTGTGTTCCAACTACAGGGGGATCACACTCCTCAGCCTACCTGGTAAGGTCTACTCCAGGGTGCTGGAGAAGAGGGTCCGGTCGATAGTTGAACCTCGGATTGAGGAGGAGCAATGTGGTTTTCGTCCCAGACGCGGAACCGTGGACCAGCTCTTACCCTCGCCAGGGTGCTGGAGGGGGCATGGGAGTTTGCCCAACCGGTCCACATGTGTTTTGTGGATTTGGAGAAGTCTTATGACCGTGTCCCCAGGGGCATCCTGTGGGGGGTGCTCTGGGAGTATGGGGTTGGTGGCCCCTTGCTAAGGGTTATCCAGTCCCTGTACCGGAGGAGCACGAGTCTGGTTCGCGTGGCCGGCAATAAGTCGGACCTGTTCCCGGTGAGGGTTGGACTCCGCCAGGGCTGCCCTTTGTCACCGGTTCTGCTCATAACTTTTATGGACAGAATTTCTAGGCGCAGCCAAGTGGTGGAGGGTGTCAGGTTCGGTGACGGGAGGGTCTCGTCCCTGCTTTTTGCGGATGACGTGATCCTCCTAGCTCCATCGAACAGTGACCTCCAGCTCTTGCTGGGACGGTTTGCAGCCGAGTGTGAAGTGGCTGGGATGAGAATCAGCACCTCCAAGTCTGAGGCCATAGTCCTCAGCCGGAAAAGGGTGGATTGCCCCTCTCCGGGTCGGGGGGGAGGTCCTTCCTCAGGTGGAGGAGTTTAAGTATCTCGGGGTCTTGTTCACGAGTGAGGGTAGGATGGAGCGGGAGATTGACAGGCGGATTGGGGCGGCGTCAGCAGTGATGCGGGCGCTTAACTGGTCCGTTGTGGTGAAGAGGGAACTTCGCCAAAAAGCGAAGCTCTCGATTTACTGGTCAATCTACGTTCCAATCCTCACCTATGGTCACAAGCTCTGGGTAGTGACCGAAAGAATGAGATCGCGAGTGCAAGCGGCCAAAATGAGTTTCCTCCGCAGGGTGGCTGGGCTCAGCCTTAGAGATAGGGTGAGGAGCTCGGACATCCGGGAGGGAGTCGGAGTAGAGTCGCTGCTCCTCCACATCGAGAGGAGCCAGTTGAGGTGGTTCGGGCATCTAGTAAGGATGCCACCCGGACGCCTCCCTTGGGAGGTGTTTCGGGCGTGTCCAACCGGGAGGAGACCTCGGTGTTCCCGCGGAAGAGCTGACGGAAGTGGCTGGGGAGAGGACTGTCTGGGCTTCTTTGCTGAGGCTGCTGCCCCCACGACCCGGACCCGGATAAGCGGAGGAGGAGGAGGAGGACAACGACGACAAGATTTAGCGCCTACATCCACAAACCTGGCATGTATTGTCAAGTGTACGCGAGGAGCGCCGTGTTCCCAGGACAGCTAATGGAGGACACCAGAGGCAGCCGAGGTTTACGCTCACTTCAGAGCATTTTAAAGTCTGAGAGTCAATATTGATAAAAAAAAATAAAAATAAAAATTAGATGTAACCATTTCCAAACTCTACAACTCTTTCACTGCGGTCACGCTCCGGCTTGGGAGGCACCTGAATTGACAGGTCGGTCCAGCAGCACACAGCACCTTAAATTATATCAATTTAAGAAAGTTGATTTATAAAAAATTAAGACTAACTCATTAAATCCAATGAATCACTGAGCCTTTGTCAGTGTATTTGAGAATTTCTGCAATGCACAGGTTAAGTTAAAGTTATGATTTTTTTTACTGAAGTGAGGAACAGCCTCTGAGTATTTCAATCAATTTTTCAATCAATTTTATTTATAAAGCCCAATATCACAAATACAATTTGCCTCACAGGGCTTTACAGCATACGACATCCCTCTGCCCCTTAGACCCTCACAGCGGAT
Organism: Epinephelus awoara; assembly: GCA_035609425.1. Classification (NCBI taxonomy): domain Eukaryota; kingdom Metazoa; phylum Chordata; class Actinopteri; order Perciformes; family Serranidae; genus Epinephelus; species Epinephelus awoara. Next base: position 496,923 of record CM069296.1, read on the forward strand.
AAGGAAAAACTCCCCCCCAAAAAAAACCCTTTACCGGGGAAAAAAAACCTCAGGAAGAGCAACTGAGGAGGGATCCTTCTTCCAGGACGGACAGACGTGCAATAGATGTCGTACAGAACAGATCAGCATAATAAATTAACAGTAATCTGTATGACACCGTTTGTCAGATCATTTGTTTTCACAATAACCTCACAGCTCATTTACAGAAGGCTGTTTGCTCGTTAGCTTCTCAGGTCATGTTTAATAAAGAACAAAAATGTTTCAGATAAATTAGTTTAATTGATGTTGACTTCTATTAGGCTCTACAGGATTGTTTAGAATTTTTGAACACGTGTATGAATCACAGCAACAGCAGCAGCCTCATCTTCTTCCAACTCTTCATCAAACTCAATCCGACATGTAGATCAACATCAGCAACACAACCATCCGCTCTGAATTATGAGGATTCAAAATGAACAAATTAAACTCATATTGAAAGTTTAGGACAACAAGAATGTAAAATCTAAATCACCACACAGACTATCTGTGGATTTAGTAAAAACAACACTGTGACACCTGCGACAGGTGAAGATTGATCTGTAACCACTGAGGAGACAACACAACTGCTAGCTAGCAGCTGCAGCTAACGTTAGCCAGAGACACAGCACAGGACTGTCTCACCACCGAGGGACGACACGGACATACTGGGACATGTATGAGTCAACTCTAGGGTCGATGGTGTAGATAACAACACAACTTTACTAACTTTAAATATCTGTGAAACAGCTCTGTGTGAGACACTTACTGTGCGTTCAGACCAAAAGAGGCAAAAGAGGCAAGGACGCCCGAGGCTGCACGAGAAACAGGACAGCTTCCAAAGCGGCAAAATATTTTAGCCGCTTTGGTCGCTCTTCACGTGACTGACGTCAAAGTTAAATCGCGCTAGTCATTTAAAGGAGCCGCAAAGCAGACTTTTTGACAGCGGCATAGTGCTGCTTGCTGTTGTTCACCTTCAGTTTAAAACATGCCTAGTTGCATAGGAGGTTTTGTGTGTCATTAAATACAGAAAAAAAAAATCTCAGAGCATGAACAAATCAAAATCATCATCTAGTCACGAGCGGATTGACTATTGAAGAGGAAGCAATTAACAAAGGGCATTATGATTTACCCACCACAACATCAAACCTTTACAACTTTGAAATATACTAAAATTCTGTGGCAAAGACGTACCCTGGGCATGCAAGCCTTTCTTTCTTCATCTGAATGAGATGACACATTGCCCAACAAAGCATTTTATCAACTAACTGACATTTAAATAGAGCAAAAATATCTTGATGTGTGTGAAAAGTGCTTTTTTTTTCAAGCGTCTTCTTCGGGTGTACAGGCAGGCAGCAGCACACATCACAGCGATGTCATCCAAATCCATGATGAGTCCATATGATTTTGAGGGTTAAACGCGCATATTTATAGTCATCGCAGACCATGTTAATGATACAATAATAACAATTATGAGCGGGAGTTAATTTAATGTCATAACCGCCTCACCCCATTTTTCCCCGTTCTTCCAAAAAAGTAAAACGCTCTTTGGCCACAAGATTCTTATGTTTTCCGGCTCCGGAGTAATTTTCTTTAGGCCTATAGAACACACACACACACCTACAGACACACACACACGGGTGCAAATGCGCTCCTTACGTCTCAGCTGCATCATCTCTGTGCACAATTACGCATGTGGTGTTGTCTGCTTGTCTTTCGTTTGGTGTCCGACAAGTTCGTCAAGTTCGTGTGTGTGTGTGTGTGTATGTGTGGCCAAAGAGTGTTCCTTTTTTGGAAGAACGGGGAAAATGGGGTCAATCAATCAATCAATCAATTTTATTTATAAAGCCCAATATCACAAATACAGTTTGCCTCACAGGGCTTTACAGCATACGACATCCCTCTGCCCCTTAGACCCTCACAGCGGAAAAGGAAAAACTCCCCAAAAAACCCCTTTAACGGGGAAAAAAAAATGGTAGAAACCTCAGGAAGAGCAACTGAGGAGGGATCCCTCTTCCAGGACGGACAGACGTGCAGTAGATGTCGTACAGAACAGATCAGCATAACAAATTAACAGTAATCTGTATGACACAATACAGTAATCTGTATGACATCCTCGGTAATGACAGGAGCTTACAACAACATTCATGAAAGTAATAATACTGTCGTTATAGTTCTGACTACTGTGGCACAATATGTTGAAAGTATATATTAGTATCAGGCAGTATACATGTATGATAATATCATATGTCTATAATAGCAGTAGAAGTATGACTAATGATTAATGATGGCAGCAGCAGCAGCAGCAGGTGGCATCTGGCAGGACCACGGCAGCAGCACAACCACAAACGTCACACTATCCAGGCACCGCTGCAATACGAGTTAACCTGAGAGATAGAGGAGCACAAAGGCTCCGGAGAAGAAACCGAGTTAGTGACATCCAGAATGGCCGAGTAAAAAAGATACAGTAATAGGATACGAGAGAGAGAGGGAGAGAGAGAGAGAGAGAGCAAGAGCCAGAGAGAGAGAAGGTGCCTGGTGTATTATAGGTGGTCCTCCGGTAGACTAGGCCTAAGTCAGCCTAACTAGGGGCTGGTACAAGGCAAGCCCGAGCCAGCCCTAACTATAAGCTTTATCAAAGAGGAAAGTCTTAAGTCTAGCCTTAAATGTGGAGACGGTGTCTACCTCCCGGACAGTAGCAGGAAGATGATTCCACAGGAGAGGAGCCTGATAGCTGAAGGCTCTGGCTCCTGATCTACTTTTGGAGACTTTAGGGACCACGAGTAACCCTGTGTTCTCAGAGCGCAGAGTTCTGGTGGGATAATATGGCACTATGAGCTCTCTAAGATATGACGGAGCTTGACCATTTAGAGCTTTATAAGTTAACAGTAGGATTTTAAATTCAGTTCTGGATTTTACAGGGAGCCAGTGCAGAGAAGCTAAAACAGGAGAAATATGATCTCGTTTCTTAGTTCCTGTTAGTACACGTGCTGCTGCATTCTGAATTAGCTGAAGAGTTTTTAATGATTTACTAGAGCTACCTGATAGTAGAGAGTTACAGTAATCCAGCCTCGAGGTAACAAAAGCGTGGACCAATTTTTCTGCATCTCTTTGGGTCAAGATAGGCCTAATTTTTGCAATATTATGCAGATGAAAAAATGCAGACCGTGAGGTTTGTTTTAAATGAGAATTGAAAGACAGATCTTGATCAAATGTTACTCCGAGGTTTCTTACGGTAGTGGTAGAGGCCAGAGCAATGCCATCGAGAGAAACTATGTCATCAGATAAAGAGTCTCTGAGTTGTTTGGGGCCAAGAACAATAACTTCAGTTTTGTTTGAATTTAACATCAGGAAATTGGTGCTCATCCAGGTTTTTATGTCTTTAAGACAATTATGAAGTTTAGTTAATTGATCCTTTTCTTCTGGCTTCATCGATAAATACAACTGTGTATCATCCACATAACAATGGAAATTTATAGAGTGATTTCTAATGATGTTACCTAAAGGAAGCATATATAGAATAAATAGGATTGGTCCAAGCACAGAACCTTGCGGAACTCCAAAACAAACTTTAGTACGTACGGATGATTCATTATGAACGTGAACAAATTGAAAACCATCAGATAAATAAGATTTAAACCAGCTTAGTGCAGAACATTTTAGGCCAATTAAGTGTTCCAGTCTCTGTAACAGAATTTCATGGTCAACAGTGTCAAACGCTGCACTAAGATCTAATAAAACAAGTACAGAGACGAGTCCTTTGTCTGAAGCAATCAGAAGGTCATTTGTAATTTTAACTAGAGCTGTCTCAGTGCTATGATGCGCTCTAAATCCTGACTGTAATTCCTCAAATAAATTATTATCCTGGAGAAAATCACACAGCTGGTCTGCGACTACTTTTTCAAGGATCTTTGACATAAAGGTAAGATTAGATATTGGTCTATAGTTGGCACCTCTGGATCCAGGGTGGGCTTTTTTAGTAGAGGTTTAATTACAGCTACCTTAAAAGACTGTGGTACATAGCCTGTTAATAAGGATATATTGATCATATCTAATATATGGGTGTTAACTAAAGGTAAGACCTCCTTGAGTAGCCTAGTTGGGATGGGGTCTAAGAGACACGTTGGTGATTTAGATGAAGAAATCACTGCGGTCAATTCTTGAAGAGAAATTGGGGAGAAGGAATCTAAATAAATATTAGGTGTTACAGCTGTGTTTGAGGTTAGATAGGTACTATCTGAGGACAGGAGGTCATGAATTTTGCCTCTAATAGCTAGGATTTTGTCATTAAAGAAGCTCATAAAATCATTACTGCTAAGGGTTAAAGGAATACAAGGCTCAATAGAGCTTTGACTCTCAGTCAGCCTGGCTACAGTGCTGAAAAGAAACCTGGGGTTATTTTTGTTTTCTTCTATTAAAGCTGAGTAATAGTTTGCTCTGGCATTGCGGAGGCCCCTCTTATAAGTTTTGAGACTGTCTGCCCAGATTACACGAGATTCTTCCAGTTTGGTTAATCGCCAATTCCTTTCAAACTTTCGCGATATTTGCTTTAATTTACGGGTTTCAGAGTTATACCAAGGAGCGAACTTTCTTTGTTTTGTTAACTTCTTTGAAAGAGGAGCTACAGAGTCAAGTGTTGTTCGCAGCGAGCTTACGGCGCTATCAACAAATTGATCAATTCGGGAGAGGTTAAAGTCGGTACGGGAAACCTCTGTTACTAAAGGACTTGGGATTGAATTTAACGACGGAGTAATCATTTCCTTAAATTTTGCGACAGCACTATCTGATAAACATCTGGTATAGTAACTGTTGCTAAGTGGCATGTAATCGAGTAAAAAGAAATCAAAAGTAATCAAATAATGATCCGATAGCGAGGGATTCTGTGGAAAGACTGTTAGGTTATCAATTTCAATTCCATACGTCAGAACTAGATCGAGGGTATGGTTAAAACAGTGAGTGGGCTCAGGAACACCCTGACTGAAGCCAATGGAGTCTAATAATGTGATAAACGCGGTAGCCAGGGAGTCATTATCAATGTCGACATGAATGTTAAAGTCGCCTACAATAATAACTTTATCTGATTTTAGAACTAGACTGGATAAAAACTCTGAGAATTCAGATATAAATTCAGAATACGGGCCAGGAGCACGGTACACTATAACAAATAAAAGTGGCTGCGAGGTTTTCCAGGTTGGATATAAAAGACTAAGAACAAGGCTTTCAAAAGAATTATAATCTAGTTTAGGTTTAGGGATGATTAACAGACTAGAGTTAAAAATGGCTGCAACTCCCCCTCCTCGGCCGCTGCCTCGAGGAATGTGGGTATTATTATGACTGGGAGGAGTGGATTCATTTAGACTAACATATTCATCTGGACACAGCCAGGTTTCAGTGAGACTGAGTAAATCAATATGATTATCTGATATTAATTCGTTTACTAACACTGCTTTAGACGAAAGAGACCTGATATTTAACAGTCCGCATTTAATTCTCCTGTTTTGTCTTTCTGTCACAGAAGAGGTTTTAATTTTTATGAGGTTGTTTTGCACAACTCCTCTTTGTTTAATTTTAGATTTAAATCATTTAGGTGGTCGGGGGACAGACACCGTTGGTATAAAACTATGGAAACTATGGCTGGGTAAGTGAACTAGAAGCTCAGAGAGGCATATAGGACTGCAGCTCTCTGTCCTGGTCTCAACTCTGGGTTGTCAGGGATTTAATTTGCTAATAAAATTTTCCAGGTTCCTAGAAATGAGAGCAGCTCCATCCAAAGTGGGATGAATGCCGTCTCTCCTAATGAGACCAGGTTTTCCCCAGAAAGTTTGCCAATTATTAACGAAACCCACATCATTTGCTGGACACCACCTGGACAGCCAGCGATTAAATGATGACATGCGGCTAAACATGTCATCAGAGGTCAGATTAGGGAGGGGTCCAGAGAAAACTACGGAGTCCGACATCGTTTTTGCATATTCACACACCGAGGCAACATTAATTTTAGTGACCTCCGATTGGCGTAACCGGGTGTCATTGCCGCCGACGTGAATAACAATCTTACTGAATCTACGTTTATCTTTAGCCAGCAGTTTTAAATTTGATTCGATGTCGCCCACTCTGGCCCCAGGGATACATTTGACTATGGCCGCTGGTGTTGCTAACTTCACGTTCCGCAAAATAGAGCTGCCAATAACCAGAGTTTTATCGTCAGCGGGTGTGTCGCTGAGTGGGGAAAAGCAGTTGGAGACGTGAACAGGTTGGTGGTGAGCCGTGGGCTTCGGCTTGGAGCTACGCTTCTGGCGCACACTTATCCAACGACCCGGCTGAACGGGAGTTACCGGAGGACCGCTAGCAGGAGCTAAGGCTATGCTATGTGGCTCCGCACCGGCTACAGGGGACTGGCTAACTACCGCAGCTACTGAGTGATTTTCCATGGTGCGGAGCCGTGCTTCTAATTAACTAAGCCTCACCTCCAATGCAGCAAATAAGCTACACTTGTTACAATTACCATTGTCACTGAAGGAGGCAGAGGCATAACTGAACATGTGGCACACCGAGCAGGAGAGAGCAGAGGGAGAAGCCATCGCTAGCAGTAAAGCTAATGTAGCTACCAAGGCTAGTAACGTGCAAACAACAGCTAAGAGATTAGCGAGAAAGTCGTAGAAAGGAGGAGAGCTATGAGTGCTTAAACAGAACTAGTGTGGGTTAAGACTTGGAGTAGACGTTTTAAGCAACTGACGTGAGAAAGCAGAAAGCAGGCTAGTAGGATTCACCAGAGCACAGAGAGTACAGAGACGCTGCCACAGAAACACCGGAAATGACACAACTTGCTTACCGCAACACGTCAGCACGTCAGCACGTGAGGCGGTTTGCGAATTAAATTAAATCCCGCTCATAATTGTTATTATTGTATCATCAACATGGTCTGTGACAACTATAAATATGCGCGTTTAACCCTCAAAATCATCATGGATTGGGATGACATCGCTGTGATGTGTGCTGCTGTCTGCCTGTACACCTGAAGAAGACGCCGATGCCGAGTTTGGGTGCACAAGATTCTCCGGCGCCTTGATGAGCTCGGAGAATTTCATCGGCTGGTGCTGGAGCTGCGGCTGGACAGAGAACGGTTCCAGCGGTACTTCAGGTTGGACGTCCAGCAGTTCGACAGCTGAGCCCGCACAAGTGATCAATTTTTCTCGGCATGAACCGCTGAACCGCGTCATAGCTAATTACCATAAAGTTAACCGAGGTTCAACTTTTCATCTGGTGCCGCTTTGGACGCTTTAGCCGCTTTGGACGCTCTGGACGCGCGGCTGACAGCGGCTGACGCTTTGGACGCTCAGGACGCCGGGCTCTCATTGAAAATGTATTAACTTCCGGCGTCCTTGCCTCTTTTGCCTCTTTTGGTCTGAACGTACAGTTACTGTTTCCTTCCAGAAGCTAACATTAGCCGCCATCTTGTTCCACCCGCAGCTCCGGCGCCATGTCAGTATCTCTGTCAGCCAGCTGTGACCTTCGGTGAAATAACTCCAGACTGATGTATCCCCACTCTGTGTGTCCTCTGTCATTATTTATCCAGTTTCTGTGATGAAAACTGTAGCTGCTGTCTGAACCGTCCATGAGCCCTCACCTGAGTCTGTCACCTGCATGTGAGATGTTTAAAGAACATCGGACATTATAGCGCTTCCCGATCATCTGCATGTGAGGCATTTGATATCCCACGGCAGGCAGCCCCGAGTCAACTGTCACCATCACCCAGCTCAGATGGGTGGATAACAAACTATATCAAAAAGCCCACTCATTTGACTTCATTACAAAATTTCATAAACCCCAAAAACGGGTAAAAATGAACAAAAAACATTTTTTTTTATATTTTTCAGACTGAAACGCAGTAATAAGCTGTGTATAGTATATGTATATGTGTAATACTGTGACATCTAAATCACTATTATCAAGCTGCAGTTGCTTTTATTTTGTAAGTCAGTCACACCAGTGTAACCTCTGACCCCGTGGTCACACTGGTCACCGACGTGGAGGACTCCAGCCATGAAACTCTGCAGCCCGAGGATGAGGTGGCAGCCTACATGGAGTTTGATCCTTTGGAGGTTTGATGGTGGTGGAAGCAGCATGCTAACATGTTTCCTAACCTGGCAGTAATTGAATGTTTCCACCATCCAGTCAAAGAGACGTCCAATTCAAGAACGGAGAACCAGCTTCATGTGAGGGACTGGAGCCTGGGGGGGTGATCACGGGTGGGTCGGGGGACTTAACGGATGTGGTGTTGAGTTAGACATTAATACAGGTGACAGGTTGGGTTTGGACTGAGCTTTACAGGTACGTGTGGGTGATCTTAGCCAGGTATCTTCTAAAACAGCATGCAACAACTCCTCTGAGTATTTGTAATAAACATGAATAATCTACATTAATTATGGTCAAAGAGGAGTCAGTTACAGTAGAGAAACTATCGTAAAAAATAAAAAAATAAATATAATAAAAAAAATTTAAAAAATCCTTTCCTTTTATGGCCCAAAGTTGTTTGTATGTTCAGCACTTAACTACTCAAAAAAATGGCAAAAAAAAAAAGTCATATAAATATTTGAATCACTGCAAGTATGAATTCAGCTTAACAACCAGCAACTGAAGTTAAACTATAGGGTAACACTTTATATTAAGGTACTGTAATAACCGTTAATTAATGTTAATAAGCATCTTATACCGTCTTATAAGTGCTCATTGACTGTTAATTTGTGCTGTAAGCATGCTTAATTCATTACCTTAATATAAAGTGTTGCTTACATGCTTATATTACCCAGACCTTAATCTTGTTTCCAACCCTATACAGGTAGTTTCTCACTTAATGTTACATCTAAAATAGTTTGAAGGTGAAAAATGTCTGTGTTTAATGAAAAGACACTGTGCATTTAAAGAGTGGACGCTGACACACAAACTCACAGCTGCCACCAACATCGTTACACATTGATATTTGGTTGAATTTAAGTGATGAGGTCGGATGATCAAATTCCTATTGCACGTCTAATGCCAGGGTCAGCTGGACGTAGAATACTGACGACAGATGATGCTGATATTTTGTTGGTTTTAAGTTGTGTTATTAAATCGTCTTTTAAACGTCTCATGCCAGCGTCATCTTGATGTGGAATACCAAGACATTTAGTCACAAGGTTAAAGAACAAAACCTGACATCTGCAAAATGCTATGATGTTAACGTCCACACAACATGAAATTCTAATGTTGTTAGACATTTAAAATATCGTCCACCTGATTTTTATTCCGACAAAAATGTAATATCTGTCTGATGTAAGAGTCCAGCGTCTTCGTGACGTGATGCTGACACTAGATCAGTACCTGGAGCATCATATTTTGAAGTGCAGGGCCACTGACCAACCTGCTGTATTTGACAAGTTGGGAGAGAGAATGTGTTGCTGCTGTCTTCAGACACCGACATTTTAGTGTAGCTGAAAGGAACTTTACTCAGAGAGTCAGAGGTGCAGAGCTGCACGTGAAAAGACACATGCAGGCAGGTGGTAAAGGTATATTGACACGAGCAGCTGCTGCCACTGCCTCCAGTGTTTCCAGTGTAAACATGACGGTGAGTCTCTGTGTTTGAGCAGGTCTGTTTGCAGCCACAGAGGGAAGCTGCAGGTTACAGAAAATAAAAAAAGAGTGAGACCACACAGGAGCTGAGAGGGAGACGGTCAGACATTGCAGGGTAAAGACCGGGAGCCGGTGTTAGAGACAATAAATGTCATGTCAGAAATTATGTTGTCTTTTCAAATCCTAAAAATTCATCTGCACTCGTGTGTCATGATCCTGACAGCAAACTAAACATGAAACATCACATAGCATTGTCTTTAAAGAACCAGTGCATCCGATCAGACACTGTTAACTGATGATGTGACATTTTATAATGACGCCGCAGATACAGTTCTGCACAAACAAGTCATTTATAACAAGGTACACCTATTAAATACTATAAAATAGACTCCACACCAGTGTCTCCTTCACATCTGACAGGATCCCATTTAATTAAACGCAGCTCAGGAGGCAATTTGTTCCTAAAACGCATTCAAGTCATCTACATGAAGTAAAGTAGTTATCTATCCTTAGATGTAACATTTTAATGGCAGTTATCTCATTATCTAAAGAGCCGGTATAAATTGCTTTGAAGAGTAAAGATAACCCCGATCACTAAGAGTCAGGCTTTTAATTTGAAGCTCTGCAGCTCAAGTTCCTGTTCAGCAATAACTCAAAGACACCGTCTAATGGTTACAGGTCAATCTCTCAGTCGAGGCAGAGGTGACATCCTGATAATCAACTTCTTATGAGCTCCTTGATCAGATAATTAACCTGCAAACTTTCAAACTAGTTTGAGTCGCAGCAAGTGGACTGAGGTGGACGCCACACTGACAGACAAACGCTCAGTACGTTTCCAGTCACAGTGAAGTGGAGCTACAGTCCCAGCTGGACGAGGACATCTAACTGGCCTACTGTCCTTGTCCCAGTATACAAGCACGGGAGGGGAATCCATTTATTGAGCCAAGTATGTGCGACTCCTCTACGATAGGTGGAGATATGCCCCTTTTCAGCTTGTTAGTATTGGACCTTTTTCCTGTTGACCTATTACGTCACAGACCAAACAATGGACAAACAAGTTAGTTACGGTTAGCTAGCAGCTAACTGGTACCATGGTGGACAACTTTACAGCTCTGTACATTTGGTCCGTCCAAAAAGTCACAGCTCTGGATGTAGATTTCTCCATGTTGTTACCAGCTTCTTCTTCCCTTACACATTTAATGCTATTGGACTTCCGGGTCAAAGCCCAGGGCGGAAACTGTGGAGCATGCTCAGAACGCCTCGGCCAGTTTGGGTCTGATTGACTGTATACATGCAGGAGTCACATGATCTGGGTGTGTTAGTCCCACTGTGACACATTCACTGCAGGACCATTTCACTCACACTGACATGTTTACAGGGATTTTAAAAGACTGGTACAATAAATCATTTCCTCTGATGTCATGGAAACGGACTGATTGAAGCTGCTCCGCTTCGTGAATGACACACACACACACACACACACACACACACACACTGAGCTACATATTATTCCCTGGTTCTTTCCACTCCTCCAGGATACATTCTGCTGCTGTGCATTTCCTCATCATCAAAACAAGCTGCTGGTTAACGGCGAGAGAAGAAGAGAAGCAGAAAATAATTGAGCAGAATGCAGAGACGCTCTGTTCTCTTGTTGCGTTTCACAGATGGAGCTGAAGGAGAGGGGCCACACAATCAAACCAGTTTAAATCACAAGATCTACATATTCATCCACTTAGCTCTATGTCATTGATACACACTCATACTCACACATACTCAAAAAGATGTTCACATGTTGTAGGAGGTGTGTCCACCATCACCTGCAGCAACTCATCAAATCAAGGTCACCACGACCCAGCAACCTCATACAACTTCCATGATACCTGACACACTGAGGAAAAGATTCCTTACTTTAGTATTGAAAACAAAACAGACAAAATCCCACTGAAGACGCCATAAACCACAGATATTCAAGGATTCAATTTACTCAGAGGAATCAAAAGGATATGAATTATTTAAAAACTAGGGCTGTCAAAATAACACGTGCATTTCGATGAATTAATCACAGAAAAATGAACGCTGATTAATTGCGTCCAGTGGTGACCTTTGATCCGACGTGTCCCTGAAGGCCACAGTGTCTTTGTCACAGACGAGACAACGCTGCTCGGCCCCGTGAACGGAACATTTACATTTAACAAACACCCAGATGGAGCTGTTGATAGGAGCAGCGTTCTCTGCAGGTTCTGCAGGAAGGAACTTCAGTACTGTCTGAGAAACAGTGGCGTCCCTAGGCTAAAACATTCGGGGCTAAAGCCCCGGATGTTTTTTAATTAGCCCCGAATATTAATTTAAATTTTTTTTTTTTTTTTTTTTTTTTTTTTTTAAGATCACATCCTCAAACTACGGTTATCTTATGTTGATACTTCGATAAAACAGTGTTTTTGGACAGGTTTGAGTAACAATTAATTTTTTTTTTTTTTAAAAAGCCACTACTTTGGCTTTGGCACACAAGTGGTTAACACCTCCAGGTCGCACGTGATGTTATTCACCCAAAACAGCAGCAGCAGCGTCAGGTAACAGGCGCACTTGACAACAGGCAGGCTTGACAACAGCAAGCTGTTCAGCTGTCTTTGGGATGTCACAAAAAAGATTTTGATTGCTGACCAAAGGTGGTCAGCAATCAAAGAGGTAATGGGAATAGAAATTATGTAAAAATGTATAATTTCGAAAAGAGTGTTGCAGCTGGAACTACTAGAGGGAAGTAGCTAATGTTAGCTAGCTAGCAGCTAGTTGCTATTACATGGGAAAAAAACGATGTGTTATTATTAGCATCTGTCTGTAAATGCAATTGTAGTGTGCATGAATTGTGTACCTAAAAATAATTAAGCTTGGGCTTCTTCTAGAGGGGAAAGTAGCTAAAGTTAATGTTAGGCTATAACGTCGAACCATCTTGTTTATTTTCTTTTTCATGCATGATAGCAGCTAGCTAGCAGACAGGGATCCTGCACAGCCTGCCTCTTTTACTGTAGCTGCTAATGTGTTAAATGGAAAAACAATGTGTTGTTACCTAGCTAGCTAATGTCAGTACATGGGTGCAAACTAAATTCAAAATGGGTCATTCATTTGATGATGCCTTAATTCAATTCAGTCCAGAAGAGCAGGTACCTTTAGGGTATGTGGAGAATATTTCTATGTCTAAAAATGCGCATCTGCTTAACTCTTCTGGGCTAAGCCACGGATGTGTCAAAATCCTAGAGACACCCCTGCTGAGAAATGATTATTCTAAGCAGTGTGTTTTATGTCTTTAGGAGGGGACTTTTAATTTGAGGCAAATAAAGGTTTTTGGATTAAAAAGAAACCAACACTGACTTTTGGTAAATCTGTCCATCCAGTTCTAACCAGAAGTGAAACTGTTGTTATCTTTGTTTCTCAGTGAGTTCTTATCTGGATGAACACAAGTGCGAACATGTGAGAACAGACACAGAGTTCATTTTAAAGAAGACGTCCTGTTGAACGGGAGAAGAGTTAATGAACACTGGTTCGTCTGTGTGGTTATTATCCTTTCTCTGAAACGTTGACACCAGATTCACCTGAGTTAAGATCTTACTAACAGATCTCATGTCTGCAGATTAGCAGCTGCAGCTGGACCAACTCTGGTGTGTTTATGAACACATCTCTATAATAAGCATTTATCACCTTGGCTTCATGGCGAGAAGCAGATGTGAAATGTGTTGTTTCTATATTTCCCTGTGATCAAATTCTGCCTCTGGGAAGTCAAACTGTGAAGACTGTGAGATAACGCAGCCGGGCACCCGTCCAGCAGGGGCACGTCATGGCCCACGCGCCTGAGGGTGGGTGGTCCGAGGCGTGACAGTCCAATTAAAAGGTGAGGAAATATGATGTGTCAGAGGAGGACGTCTAATCCAGAGCAGCTCTGACACAAACAGCCCCAGCACTAATGACCAGTCAAAATGTCTGCCATGTCACTTCCTCATTCACTCTCCTCTGCATCTTTTCCTCCCTCACTTCATTTTTCTGTCTCTGCTTCATCACTATCTCTCCTCCTGTTTATTCCCCACCTCTTCCTCTCCTCATCTAATCCATCCACTGTGCTGTAATCTTCTACTTTCTGTCTTATTAATGTTTTAAGCTCTTAAAATATTTTACGATTTCTTTGGCTCAGTTTTAAGGTGCAAAGCTTGTGATTTAAAGAGACAAACTGACTTCATAAATTCTTACCCCTATCCTCCTGAGGTCTGAGCCTTTGTTTCGTGTGCAGGTTTGATTTCTCCGAGCTATTTGGGGTCAGTAAAACCTGGGAAGTGTAAAACAGTCCTCAAACAATGAGAAACACATTGTCCTCATATGGGGACGATGGATTTGTTTTTAATAGTCAGAAGTGTTAAACAAAGTAATAAAACTGATTGTTTCCATGCCTGAACATTGTTGTGCAAAAACAAAATTGCAAGCAAAGCAATATTTGTTCAATGTCCTGTAACTCTGTGGGTTAAAGCCAAAGCAGACTGGCGCTGCTGCAGCTCGTTAACAGACGACCACACAAAGTATTACTGCTTTTACTGAAAGATCTGACCTTCCTCCTCCTCTGCGTTACCTTAAAGTCATGTGTGGACAGCGGCTAATTCAAGTTGGAAGGCTGATCTCCAGAGCTGTGACTCAACAGGAAGTATCTTTTTGGTCATTGTTTTTATAACCACAGGATTGTGGGTCGTTTAGCTCGGGATATTTCTCCACCCAAATAACGAGTCTCTCCTCATCTGTCCTTTGTCACACACGAGACACAGCTACAGAGTTGTCTTGATACATCATGAGGAGAGGAGTCGGGCTGCCACAGGAGCAGAGAAGAAGAGCTGCGATGGGAGCTGGTGTGTACAAGCAGAGAGAGAGTGCGGGGGAAATGCATTCAGGGAAGGCGCAGCTGGAAATAGGACGGTGGCATGAAGCACTGCAGGACAGCATGTCCGGCAGCATCAACGTGCGTCTAGCTGACACCAGTGTGGGGCTATACATTAAAAACTAAAGGGGTGTATTTTTTAAGGTGTGGCATTCCCTGCCGGTGTGTTTTGGCCTTTAGGGGGCACTGTTAAAGTCTAAAACTGTTGAGAACTGTTTGCACATGGCTTTGCAAAAACTAAACTACAAATAATGCAATGGGGCGGCAGCAGCTCAGTCCATAGGGACTTGGGTTGTGAACCGGAGGGTCGTCTGCGTGGACTGGTGGCTGGAGAGGTGCCAGTTCACCTCCTGGGCACTGCTGAGGTGCCCTTGAGCAAGGCACCGAACCCCCCAACCGCTCGGAGCGCCTGACCAAGGGCAGCCCCCTCACTTTGACATCTCTCCACTTTGTGCATGTATAGGTCCTGTTTGTGCACGTGTGTGTCTTTCGAACCTGTGTGTAATTGACAAGCGAGAAATATTGAATTTCCCCTCAGGGGGATTAATAAAGTAAATAAACAAACTTAATAGAAAAACAACAGATCGGCAACATTTCAGGGCAGTGTGGAATAGTTAGAGGCTTCGAAACTTCATTCATACCGTCGCCTGACCATTGCCTGACAATCTAAATCAGCATTCAGATCCTGCACAGCGTTTTTCTTTTTTTGCATGCCTGTTCATGCTGTTTAAACCCAGTATTTCTGCACAGTTGCAGATAAAGATCACGCCACACTAATACTATTACTAGATTTTAGTTTAAAACAAGCACAAAAACAGAATTCAGTGATTTGTAAATTCTTTTCGACATATAGTGGAGTATACGAGCATTTCACACGTCAGAGTCGGAGTTTAAACATTGAATATATTTATTTTTCTTTCCGAACATTTCTAATAACATTTTAACTCCAGAGTATTGTGAAGTCATCAGTGTTCCGTGCACAAAGTGTCATAAAGGGTTTTAAAGATCAAAGGAATTGAAGTTAGTAAATACCCCTGAAAATCACATAATTTCAGTCACACACTCGTGTTGTGTACTGAATCTGTTACAGAGACGATCAAACACACACAGTGAGGATTAGCAGAGTCTGTTGGCCATCACTGCAAAGAAAGATGGAAAGATGACCCCACTACAGACAAAGACCAGCGGAAACCTCTTGCGTTAACCAGAAGGACAAGGAACACCAAAAGATGTCCAACAGTGTCCAGCAGAAGGTCGCAAGGTATGAGGCCCTAAAACAACCTGCCTCAAACCAGAGCAACCAGGTTTTGAGGCAGAATGTTGAGAGCCAGGTACTGAGTGAGTACCAGGAGAAGGAAGCCCAGATGAGAGAACAGATCGATCAGATGAGCGCTGACCTCCTGAAACTCCGCAACGAGAAACAGAGTCTCCTTCTGACGCTGGCAGAGGCACACACTGCGATGAGCAGCAAAGATGCTGCCCTCCAGCAGTACGAGGAAGTCTGGCAGGCGAAATACGAGGCTCTGAGTCAGAAGTTTGCAACAGACATGGAGGCAAATAACCAGAGATGGGAGACGCAGGAGCAGGAATTGACCATCAAGGTCTCTCTGATGGAGGAGCAACTCCACCAGAGAGACCTTGAGATCATCCGACTCACAGACGACAACAACAGCCTCATTCACAAGCTCTCTGAAACAGCAGAAGAGCTGAAAGATAAAGATGCTGAGCTCCTCCAGACCCAGACAGCCTGGGATGGATAAGTTCCAGACTCTGAGAGACAACTTCTGCAAGCTGGAAGAAAGTCAACAGAGCATGGAGGCACAGCAGACCCAATGTATGGTCAAAGTGGAGGCAGAAATCAGCCAGAGATACGCTGAGATCATCTGTCTCAAAGAGAGCAACAACTGTCTTGTTAAAAAACTCGCCAAGACAACACAAGAGCTGACCTCTAGAGATGCTGAGCTCCTCCAGAGCCGGATATCCTGGCAGGATAAATTCACTGCTCTGGAGAAGGTTACACAGGACCTGGCTGAGAAACAGCAGAGCCTGGAAACAGAGGTTACGCAGCTGGTCGCTGACAAGACGGAACTGGAGGACCTCTGTTTGTATATCAACAAGAAGAGGAAACGCTTCTTGTTGTTTCCAAGGAGGTCTTCCGATGACAGAGAGACCCAGCTGCAGAAGATGAAGATCAAAATGCAGCAGAAGGCAGCACAAACAAGAGGAGACAAGAAGGAGGAGGAAGAAATGGAGGCTGCTGATTGCTCAGCTCAGGCTGGGCATCAGTAGCTCCCATAGCTTTCTCAATTTATGTGGGGTTTTCTCCTGGTGCTCAGGTTCACCCGTCAGTGTCAGTCACATTTAAAAAAAGGGGGTAGAGGAGGAGGCAACTGTTGCTCAGCTCAGACTGGGCAACAGTTGGCAAAGGGACACAGGCAAATCCATTTGCCTACGATATAGCACTGACAGCTTCCACGAGGATTTTCTCCTGGTGCTGAGGTTCGCCCGTTAATGTCAATGACATTTAAAAAAAAAAATGCTCTAGAAGGAAGCACAAAGTAGAGCAGACGAGAAGAAGGAGGTAGAGGAGGAGGCAACTGTTGCTCAGCTCAGGCTGGGTAGCAATTGCCTCCCAGAGATGTCTGTGTCTCAGTCATCCAGGTCATGGTACTCATAAGGGCTATATCGTAGGCAAAGGGACACAGGCAAATCCATTTGCCTACGATATAGCACTGACGGCTTCCACAGAGGGTTTTCTCCTTGTGCTCAGGTTTTCCCGCCAATGTCAATCACATTAGACTATTTTAAGTTTAAGTTTTAAGTTTATTTACTTTATTAATCCCCCTGAGGGGAAATTCATCATTAGTCACAATAAAATGACATCAAATTGGAGTTCAATGTTTCTTTGTCTTTGAATGAAAACAAACAGCATACATAAACACACATAAATACAATGTTATGACATTATGGAAGGTAAAAAGTGTAAGAACTGGTATCTGTTAAAGTTATGGTTTAAACACCTCTGAAACTGATCAATGACAAAACGATCAATGTAATAAAAGATGTTCCAAATGGTATTAAAGGTGCTGGTTAACAACAGGAGCTGGTTCTGTAGGGATCAGGAATGTAGCCAGACCAAAAACTCACAATGAAAAGTTCATCATATATTTATCTATATTTATTTTATTGATCTCTGGGTTGGTTTTAATTCCAAACATGCTTGTTTCCAGACATTTCCAATAACATTTAAGTCAAGAGTATTGTAAAGTCCAAAATTCAAAATTTAGTTAAAGAAAAAGATGGATGTAATTAGTTCCATGTTTTTATTTAGACAGACAGACGGACGGACAGACTGTCTGGGGGGCTGCCTGCTAGGCTAAAACATCACGGAGAAGAGTAGGAACGTTAGCGTTAGCGTTAGCGTTAGCTCCCGGTGTTAGCACTAGCCGGGATCCGGCAATGTCTCTAGCCGAGTCGGCTGCCACCAGCTACTGGAGTAAGTTACAGCTATGGAGCGCTTCTGCCAGGTCCTCTAGTCACTGAGCCACGCCTCCATCTCAGCAAATATATTACATTTATATTTATTATTTAAAAGATTTTGCTTTTTGCCCCTTTAAGTTTTTTTTTTTTAATTAAAATTCGTAATATAGCCAACAATATTATCGACCAAAAGTTAATCTAATTTATTATTGTAGAATGTATTTAGCAAATCAATTATAAAAAGCCGACAAATAGTGTTCATTAATTGACATGAGACATTGGAGAGGTTGTCAGTCCTATTCTATAGTCTGTAATATTTTTTATTTTAATTTATCCTAACGTCTCGGAAATTTCTCAAAAATGCATTCATTGTGTGCTTCTGAGCACACGGACAGCATAAACAATGAAGTTACATATGGTGGTCTGGCAGATTGTGGCGGCGCTTGGAGGTAGTTGACAGTGACAGTTTAGTCAGCAGCCATTTTTCTTCCTACCAGTAACCTATGGTTGAGGCAGCTCCAGCTCAACTGCTGCTAAACAGATCTTCTGTATAACTTTATCTCTCTCACCATCACATTATTTTGATGACTGGACCAACAGTTTGGGAATGGGAAGAACTTTTTCGAGGAGTTAAATCTCCACTAAAACATGTCTCTTCTCTGTGTTCTGTCTGTCTGTCTCTACTCTTCTGCCAGGTGCACATGGCAACCGCTGCCACACACAAACTCACAGAAACATGATGTGTGTGCGTGTCTACATCTTACATGCAGACATGACAGGGGCACAATCTCCATTTTAACCCTTTAGGTGCCAGAGTTTCTTCAGGAAAATATTCCATTTTCATTTCAACATTTCAAAAGACTATGGCTTGAAAGTAGTGAGAAATAAAGGCACACTGTAAATGAGAAAAATATTCATCATGACCCAAAGTTTGTGAAGGCAGTAAATTAACTCATCTCATTTGCATATTGTGGGGTCACTAGGCGGCGGCCATATTGGATTTCATAAATCTCAGTAAAACATTCAAATCATTCAAACTTTATTTCAAAGGCAGCTATTCAGTGTGGCGTCAGCTTTTCAACAAACTTTCAAAGATTCAAATCATTCCAACTTTATTGTATTCAAGGCAGCATTGCAGCGTGGCTTCAGCTTGCAGCATTCACACCAGCAATTTCTTCAGAAATTGCTTCTCTAGTTATTATTCTTCTTCTGCCGCGTTTTTTGACATCAATTATCTTCAACATACCTTAACCGATTCAAATCATTCAAACTTCTTCTGATTCAGCTTCATTAGGACATTATCAGGAACATTCCCGGGAATTCAACGTTAAATTTCCGATTTCTATTCTATTTCTAAGTCGATGGAGCCAAAACGGTTGGACCGCTACTAGTTCCACAAACTTCAACCGATTCAAACCATTCAAGTCTGCCGGAGGACCCCCTATAATGGATGTCCTGGATGTTCCTGAGGTTTCTACCGTTTTCTTTGCCCCGTTAAAGGGTTTTCTGGGGGGAGTTTTTCCTTATCCACTGTGAGGGTCCAAAGGACAGAGGGATGTCATATGCTGTAAAGCCCTGTGAAGCAAATTGTGATTTGTGATATTGGGCTTTATAAATAAAATTGATTGATTGATTGTTTTTGTCCCCTTGTAGGCTTTGGTTGTGATGAACTGGACTTATACCTAGAACAGCTCATAAAGGAGCCTCGCTATGCATGAAGAATCTTGCACATATGCTCTGTAATAGCTCAGGAAACATCTTCTACTGTCTGTGGAGCATTTCTCTGTCAATACCCATACTGCCTCTACATCTCTTGGATCCACCCTTTACCCCGTCTGCCGACACCAGCTAAGCAACATACCTAAAGTCCTTGCAAAACAGGTCACACTTTTCTAGCCTACACTTAACCCTGTGGTCCTGCAGGGCTTGGGGTGAATGGTGCTGCACCTAAACATGCCCTTCAAAGGGCCAGGAGAAGCAAAGAACATTGTCCAAATAAGGGACACCCCTCAGAGTGTCAAGCATTCCCTTTATGCTTCTTTGTAAGGCTGCTGGCAGGTTTGACAACCTGAAGAGGCTGTGAAGGCAGTCAGGTGCTGTGAACCCTTAGCAACCAACTGTAGCCCCCAAGTAAGTCAGTCAGCTCCTGTATGTGAGAAAGGGGGTGTCTGTTGGGCACAATCTTTTTGTTGGTCAGTAATACAAAGAAGTAGTAGTCGAGATAAAGGTGCAATGATTCATCTTTTTTTCCTCACACAAACAATAGGTCCGGCACATGCTGACTGAGACAACTCCTGGATGTACTCTTTTACTTCTGTGCTTGGGAAATGAAGCATAAACCTTCTGAACAGGGTTTTTGTCTTTGAGCCTGATGACATCTGGAGAAACAGGATACATCCATTGTCACTGCTGTCCCAAGAGAACACTAAGACTCCTCATAGAGCACTTCTTGACTATCTGTGGTTGTTCTAGATGTAGCAGTATGGGACTGTAGCTATGCTGTGCCTTAATTAGTGCTGCAGTATCAGCCTGTCTCTGCAGGGGGTGCAGTCTATAAAGGTGGGTGGTTGTGTACTGGGAGCCCTTTTGCCTTGAAGCTCCCGGGTGCCCCACCTCCCCTGGTCGCCTCACCTGGTCGCCTCACTGCCGGATCACTCGGCTCACCGTTCTTAGGTATGTTGCAGTTGCTGCATGGTTCTGTGTGCTTTTCTAAAGTTTTGCGGTTGTCATCAAAGGGGGCTCATAAAGGATAACAGGGTAGAACATGTCAATCCTAGGTGGTCACCCTGCACTGCATTGTTTTTCCCAGTGGGATGCTCCGTACTCTTTAATCCCTCTGACTGTGGTCATTCTGTAGTTCAGTGTCTTTTGGACCTTTATGTTTAATCCTATTTATCCGATTGATTTCAGTTCATTTACGTTCATGATGAATCATCTCTAAATACTAAAGTTTGTTTTGGAGTTCAATCAATCAATCAATATTATTTATAAAGCCTAATATCTCAAATCACAATTTGCCTCACAGGGCATACGACATCCCTCCGTCCAAAGGACCCTTGCAGCGGATAATGAAAAACTCCCCCAAAAAATCTTTTAATGGGGAAAAAAAACTGTAGAAACCTCAGGAAGAGCAACTGAGGAGGGATCCCTCTTCCAGGACGGATAGACGTGCAATCGATATCCTACAGAACAGATCAACATAATAAATTAACAGTAATCAGTATGACACAATAAGACAGAAAGAGAGTCTTGATGCTTTGGCATCATAGTTCTCGTAACATTCATGGCAATAAAACAAATTTGAATTTGAATTTAAATTGAATTTGAATTTGAATTTGAGAGACAGAGAGAGAGACATAGAGAGATGCAGGACAGACAGTAATGACAGTAGCTTGCAACAACATTAATTAAAGTAATGATATAATAATATTATAATTATGATTCTGGTTATTGTGGTACAATATGATGAAAGTATATATACGTGTCTGATAGTATACATAATTGACAATAATCATATCTGTATAATAACAGATGAGGTATGACTAATGTTAACAGCAGAAGCAGGAGGCATCTGGCAGGACCATGGCAGCAGCACAACCACACACGTCACACTATCCAGGCACTGCTGCGATATAAGTTAAGCTGCGAGACAGTGAGAGGAAGTGGAGAAGAAGCCGAGTTAGTGGCATGCAGTACGGCCGAGTTAGCAAGATGTAGTAACAGGACATGAGAGAGAGAGAGAGAGAGAGAGAGAGAGAGAGAGAGAGAGAGAGAGAGAGAGAGAGAGAGAGAGCCTGTTGTATTATAGGAGGTCCCCCGGTGGACTAGGCCTAATTCAGCCTAACTAGGGGCTGGTACAAGGTAAGCCTGAGCCGGCCCTAACTATAAGCTTTATCAAAGAGGAAAGTCTTAAGTCTAGTCTTAAATGTGGAGACGGTGTCTGCCCCCTGGACCGCAACTGGAAGATGATTCCACAGAAAAGGAACCTTATAGCTGAAGGCTCTGGCTCCTGATCTACTCTGCAAGGACCCCCGAGCGACTGGCTTCCTCGGATCAGAACCTTTGGAACAAGGACACAGCAAAGAATGCAACTGGAACCACAGCTCTTCCCAGCCTTCTTCTGCCGGCTAACAAAGCAGTACACCACCAAGTGACTCTTTCTCCCATCCACTCAAGGATCGGTAAAGTAACAACTGGGCATAACTTTATCACAGCTTTACAGGCTAAGCAAGACTGTTTAACTTGTATGTGATTTAATGCTGTCATTGAGTTATTGCTGTGATTGTTTGCACTTTGGCTTTGCCAAAGCTAAGTGTTTAGTTTGCTAATACTGTTCACAAACAGATTCTTGCACACTAAACAATCTCTGTACTAATCCAGGCAGACAAATCACACTGACATAGACTCATTAACAAATAGGCTTTCAACAGAGCTGCACCCAAACAGGCATCTCAAAGTTCCCGTGTCTTTTCCTTTGTCTTCACCACACGGTCAGACAAACACCTCCGCCGATCTGAAGCCAGCTTTGATTCGGCCATGTTGTAGTTCTCTGTAGTCAGCCACTTTTGTTTGTAGGCAAAACAGCTCTTTGATCACCACCTCTCTCTCTCTCTCTCTCTCTCTCTCTCTCTCTCTCTCTCTCTCTCTCTCTCTCTGTCTCTGTCTCTGTCTCTGTCTCTCTCTCTCTCTCTCTCTCTCTCACACACACACACACACACACACACACACACACACACACACACACACACAGACACACACAAACCACGCTTGTATATAGTTAGTCAGAATGTGTGTGTTTTGGTTTGCTTTGCTAGTTTGTGAATAAATATAATTCTTTGGAATCATACCTGCTGTCTGTTTAATGTTGCACAAGAGGGAATGAATAGTCAACCTCTGCTGTGTCATAACTCTGAAATCCTTCAGGTTTTACTGTTAATTTTGTTTATTGTCATT
The DNA here is from genome assembly GCA_035609425.1 of Epinephelus awoara. NCBI lineage: Eukaryota > Metazoa > Chordata > Actinopteri > Perciformes > Serranidae > Epinephelus > Epinephelus awoara. Next base: position 519,889 of record CM069296.1, read on the forward strand.
AATTTAATTATTAATCAAAACTCCAAATTAATAGTTTAGCATATTTTATGAGACTGATATCTTTAACTGGCTATCATTTTCCCTTTACGGGAATGGTGCCCCATGAGGTGATTTAATATTAATTAAGTCATATTATTTAACATAATTATTAATTATTATTAATAATTATTAATTATTTCCGATAGCCAATTGACCCCAACATATTTGGTGCCTCCGTGTGAAGCCTGAATTTAAATCCCTACATATTTGGTGTCCCTTGGTGAGGCCTAATATGTTGATCATATTTGGTGCCGCCCGTGTGAGACCTAAAAATATGTTCCCAACAGATTTGTGATATTGGGCTTTATATATGAAATTGAATTGAATTAAATTGAATACAAAAATAATCAGTGCTCAATGGCAGACATAACAATGAGCAAATGACATAAGCAGCTAAAATGAAGGAGTTTGTTTGTGTGTAGGCTGCAGGTCATGTGTGTTCAGTATTGATTGAACTGCAGGACAGGAATGCTTATGCTGTTCGTTACTATATTGCTTTTGGCTGTAATCCTGGGCCATATTTTCATATTGCAGGCTCAACTTACTCTGAGCCTAATCCCGATCTCCGGGTTGACTGAGCCTGAGATGAGAAACTCTGAGTTTTCGGTTCCAGAACAGCTGATCAGGATTGGTTCAATGAACTCTGAGTATGTTCAGACTGAGAGAGGTGTGTTCACAGCGAGCACCAAAAGACATCATCAGTGGAGTGCAGATAAAGTGATATCCAGGGGCCGAAAGCAGAAAGCCGCTTGTTTCAGCTAAACAGCGTGAGGTGTGATGGTAACAGACTGCAGAGTGTGTTAGTAGGTAATGTATTATGCAATGTGATGTGTTAATGTGTCTAATATACAGAAAATACAGAAACATTACACAGAGTTCAAATATTTTAATATAATTTGCTGTATCATTTTATTCAGCTGTAATCTGATGGAGCCTAAACACACTGGGCAGCAACTCAAAATCAAACACAAAGATATTGTACAGACTAGTAAAAGTTTTGCTTATACTTTCTTCTCTCTGTCAATATTAAGATGAGGTTAATTGAATATCTGAACTGCTGTGAAATGATTCACGTAATCTCCTTTATGCTCAGATGGAGCTATTATGGGATGTTGAGTCCCGTAAATGAGCCAGTTACACGAATCTGACAGAATCTTTGAATATATGAAAAGTATTCATGAATCATTGCATCATGTAACATAGATTCATTTCTGATTAAGACTGACAAACCTGCAGTTCTTTGGAATTCCTATTTTTTAAGATTTTCAGGGCTTCTGTTGCCTCTAAACAACACAACAGTTTAATGTTGAGGGAGAGAGGGAATTACACTCAGCAAGAGGCTGCAGGCTGGGTTTGAATCCGCAGCCCCTGCATCAGGCGCTGCATCAGGCGCTGCATCAGGCGCTGCATCAGGCGCTGCACCAGGCGCTGCATCAGGCGCTGGCCGTCTGATCACGGGGCGTCTGCTCCATACACTAAGCCACTGATGCTCCGTTGCAAATACTTTGATAATCGATTCTGATTCACGTCCAGGGAAAACCACAAAAAACGGTCAAAAGTCTTTTCAGAGCCAGAGTCACTTTTATTACGGGCCGACAAACCGCTGCCTCGCTGATGTGTTCAGTGTCTCTGATGTTATAAAGAAAACTGCTGCTGCCTTAGAAACACAGGACAATGCATAAAATGTGCTCTGATAATAATGTAAATCCACAGTGTGTAATATTTTATATATTTGTGTGGAACAGATTGTTAGATCAATTAAAGACTGTGAGGTCAAACAGTCTTTCATACAGACACTCCTCTAGGGAGAAATCTAAACAGGGTCTAATCACCTTCTCCTTATGCAGCAGCCTCTGTATAAACTGTGCCCCAACATCCTCAACTTCATTCACTAAAGGACACGCCATGTCTCTCCTACCTGCGACATGCTCAGCCTCAGGCTTAGATTAAGCAAACCTGTGAGCAAGCAGGCTCAGGGTTTCGCTGAGCTGGCTTTCTGAAATGGAATTTGAGGCTCAACATACTCAGAGTTTTCACTAATCGTGCTTTCTGAAATATGGCCCTGGCGTAGCAGGAAGCAAGCTCATAAATACTAGTTATACTCAATACTAAAAAGTTACTTTTCTCAGTAATACATTACTTTTTGGTTTAAGTAACTGAGTTACTTTTTAATGAAGAAACTAGTAATGGTAACTATTTACTATTTTTCAGTAACTAGCACAACACTGCTTCTCAGTGATGGGTTAAATAAATGTTTAAACGGCTCATATTTCAGGCTTTTAAAATAAAGTGAATAATAATATAAAATGGAAATGCTCTTTGTCCTAGTTTGAATTACAGATATGTTATCAATCAATCAATCAATCATCACATTAAATCATAAAATGGTGATATCAGTGAAATACAGTTGTCAGTTTCATCAATTGGTATACTCAAAATAGTTCAGTAATAATAAATAAATGTCAATGTTTATGATTAGCCGGGGTCTTGTGGCTTGAGGGATAGAAGTTTCTGAGCATCTCAGTGCTGCCTGGTGTAATGGCTACCTTCTTCCTGACCTCAGCAGGGTAAAAAGGCAGTTGTCTGGTGGCTATGATCTTTAATGATTCTCTTGACCTCATTTTTGCAGCTTCTGGTATAAACACCATTTATGCAGGGTAGAGCAATGCCTATGATGTGTTCAGCTAAACAAACCACTCTTTGCAGGGCCATGCAGTCCTGCCTGGTGCTGTTTCTGTACCACACAGTGATATTGCTCATCAGCACGCTCTCGATGGCATCCACCTGATACCACCATTGTTACCAAAAGTGCCCGGAGGTGGCACCATCCAGCCTGAACTGGCCCCCATTCATTTAAATTGTGATAGATCAATGCTGATTATTATATTAATATATGCTCTCTGCTGATTTCTAAATGTGATCTGGTCCACATAAAATTATATGATTCTGCATGGCCTACTCTGCTGTTTTTATCATATTTCCATTAAATGTGCCTTTACAGTTCACTGTTATGAATCCCACAAAATGTAGCCATTTTCCATAAAGGGACTTGTTGCAAGTATACAATTCCATCTGCACTGTTTGGATCCACCCATTAACAGCTAGCATCTATTCATCTCTTGCTTCATGGTCTCAATGGAAAGAAACTACGAGACACCGTTATATTTTTCTTCCTTTCACCCATTTGTGTAAAAAGTAATCAATTTTTTAAGGGGATGGCTGCTTTGGTCTTTATTAAGAGTTGGTACTAGAAACTGATTTCCTCTCAGCTTGTCTCAGGTATATTGTTTGCAACACAGAGAATTTTTTCATCCTGTTCAAGTCATCCTCGATGTTCAAAAAGCAATAGTAGGCCATATTATTCCACCAGAACACTTGGCATCCTTTGAGACGCTGTCTCTGTCGTTGAGGCATGGTGTGCGGGTCCAGCCCGACCCATTGGTCCCGGTAGAGACGGTTCTCCTGGCTGTGGGGGACTGTGTGGGACACGCTAACCTGTCCTATGCCTCGAGGATGAACAAAGGTGTGGTGGTTTTTTTGAAAGAGGAGGGATTGGTGGCGGATTTGATAGCTAGCTGTAAACGGTGTTTACCTGCAAGTTTCCCCACTCGCGGTGCTGTCCACCCGGGTCACAGTTTCAGGTGTTCCCCCGTTTATTTCCAACGAGGTTTTGGGGAATGAGTTGCAGCGTTTTGGGAAACTGGCGAGTGGGTTTCGGGCTGTGGGCCTGGGCTGTAAGAGTGAGAAACTGAAGCATGTGCAGTCTTTCAGGAGACAGGTGTTTATGCTTCTGAACTGTCAGTCACAGTCGCTGGATGTTTCCTTCAGAGTAAAGCACAGGGAGGGACACTACATGGTGTATGTGAGCACAGGGAGCATGAAGTGGCCTGTCCTCACAGGCGGACTGAGGAGCGCCGGCGGTCGGTAACTCCGGGCCGGCGGAGGAGCGTGCGGACACCGCCGTGCCGCCTGGTCACTCTGCTGTCACACTCGGGTGACGCCGCGGCGATGGAGTCCGACTCCGAGGCAGGAGAGGGATATAGTAGACAGACAGACAGTCAGGCTGGGGAACAGAGGGCTCAGACAGTGGCTGATGACAGTTTGGATACCCTGAGTGGGACAGCTGGGGGAGAGGAAGGTGCAGAGGAGGGGTCAGCAGCGGGAGGAAAGCCAGTAAGTGGAGGAAGTGAGGAGAGCAGTGAGAGAGGTCAGGAAGCAGGGCCTGACCACATGGAGGTTGCTGATGGACAGGTGAGAGGAGGACAGCAGGGTGTGATGGAGGGGGCTGCTGGTGATGATGAGGAGGAGGTGGAGGATGTTTCTGACTGCGCCTCTGTTGCAGACTCTCAGGGAGGAGATCTGTACACACTGGAGGAAATTGATGGCTTCCTCGATGAGTCATTTGGAAAGTCTGTTAAGGTATCTGACTATTTTCCAGATGCAGGGAAATTTATTAAAAGTGTGCTGATGCTGCAGAAGATAGTGGGTGTGGATTTATTGGATGAGAAAAAATGTTTCAGGCTGAAGAAACATGTGACAAACTTGAGAAAGAGCTTCAACCCGAAAAGAGCTTCAGGAAGGTTAAAACTTAATAAGTAAAACATGATGAAGTTGCTGCACTGGGTTATTCTCCTTCTGCTGGTTTCTCTACCTGTTTGCTCTCTTTCTCTCTCTCTCTCTCTCTCTCTCTCTCTGGGATGCATAGGGTGAGGATGGGCAGTTTTAATATTAATGGTGGGAGGGATCAGCAGAGGAGGGCAGTTATCTCCGAAATGGTTTCACAGAAGAGGTTAGATGTAGTTTTCCTGCAGGAAACGCATAGTGATGAAGATAATGAGATAGACTGGGGACTGTGGTGGGAGGGCCAGTATGTTTTATCTCATGGCACAAATTTCTCTGTGGGTGTAGCCATTCTTTTTTCAGTAGGGCTTGATATTAACATCATATACACCACAGAGATAGTGACAGGCAGGGCCTTGGTTGTCAGGGCAGAAGTACAGGGTTTTCAATTGTGTTTCCTTAATATCTATGCTCCTAATCTGGGCTCAGATAGGCTGTATTTTTTCCAGAAAATAAAAGATTTTTTAAGACAATGTGAGCAGACTGAGTGTGTAGTGATGGGGGGTGACTGGAATTGCACCACAGAGTTCACATTGGACAGAATAGGACAGGAACCTCACTTGAGATCATCCACTACGTTGTCCCAGATTACCTTAGAGTCAGATGTTGTGGATGTATGGAGGCTTAAACATCCCCAAGTTAGGCAGTGGGTGGGAACATGAGTGCAGCCAGGTTAGATAGATTCTATATGACTAAGAATTTCTGCAATAGGCTTTTGAACAGTCACATCTACCCAGTAGGTTTTACAGATCATAATGTAGTCACATTAGATTTTCATATTTCACCAACCACTAAATGCAGCTCATATTGGCATTTTAACATTAAACTGCTCCAGGAGAGTAATTTCTGTCAGAAGTTTGAGGATTTTTGGGCAATATGGAGGGCAAGGAAGGGGGACTTTGAGTCTCTGAGTCAGTGGTGGGAAGTAGGAAAAGTACACATACGTGTTTTCTGTCAGCAGTACACCAGTCATCCCACAGCTACAGTTAAAAGAGTAATACAGGGTCTGGAGACAGAAATCAGGGAGTTGGAGAATAGATTATCCACACATGGCAGTGCAGATAGTCATAGGCTTCAGCAGAAGAGACAGGAACTGGGCTCTTTTTTAAGGGAAAGGGTCAAGGGGGCTTTGGTTAGGGCACAGTTCACCAGTGTGAGAGACATGGATGCTCCCACTTCTTTTTTCTTTAATCTGTCAGTTTCTCAAACGAAGCAGATGGTGTGCCTTCGCCTTTCTGATGGTACGGTGACAACTGACCAGGCTGAGATGAGACAGCATGCTGTGGAGTTTTACAGCAACCTTTTCAGGAGGGAGGACTGTGACCAACAGTGTGAGGATGAACTGCTGCAGGGGCTTCCTCAGCTGAGCCCTGAGGACAGAGTGGTTCTGGATGCTGGTATCTCCCTGTCGGAACTCACTGCTGCTGTGGGTCAGATGGCTTCTGGTCATGCTCCTGGGCTGGATGGGCTGCCGGCTGATTTCTATAAGCACTTCTGGAAGTGTGTTGGTGATGACTTGTGGGAGGTGTTGCAGGAGTGTTCCCGGACAGGCTGGTTGCCGGGATCCTGTCGGCATGCAGTTCTCTCCCTTTTGCCAAAAAAGGGGGATTTGGCTCTACTCAAGAACTGGAGACCAATAGCTTTGCTCTGTACGGATTACAAACTTTTTTCCAAAGTGCTGGCCAACAGGCTCAAGGACTTCCTGGGGCTCATCATTCAGAGAGACCAGTCGTATTGTGTACCAGACAGATCCATCATGGACAATTTGTTTCTGATGAGAGACTTATTGGACATTTGCAATTTGTACAGTATTGATGTTGGCATCATATCCTTGGACCAAGAAAAAGCTTTTGATAGGGTGGACCATCGTTTTCTTTTTTCCACTTTAAGGGCTTTTGGTTTTGGAGAGGGGTTTATTTTACAGGTGGGGCTACTGTATAAGGATGCATTCTGTCTGTGGAAAGTGGGTGGTGGGCTGAGCTGTCCAGTACAGTTTCAGAGAGGGATTAGACAGGGATCTCGTATCTCTGGAATTTTGTACTCCATAGTTATTGAGCCTCTTCTGACCAGGATAAGAGCTAACCTGTCCGGTCTTCTGTTGCCAGGGATGCCTCAGTGCCTTCCTCTGATAGTATCAGCTTATGCCGATGACATTACAGTCATTGTACGGGATCAGGGGGATGTGGAGCTGCTGAGTCGTAGTTTAGATCTTTATGAGAGGGCTTCTTCAGCAAAAGTGAACTGGGGGAAGAGTGAGGCGTTGCAGGTTGGGCAGTGGGAAGATAGGGAAATTCCAAAGTTGCCAGGAAACCTTAGCTGGGGGAGGCAAGGGTTAAAGATCTTGGGTGTTTTTTTGGGAACAGAGGAGTTTCAGGGGAAGAACTGGGAGAGTGTTGTGGAGAGAGTGTGTGCCAGACTGTCTAAATGGAAATGGCTGCTACCTCAGCTTTCCTACTGGGGACGAACCCTGATTGTCAATAACTTGGCCGCTGCCACCCTGTGGCACAGGTTGATTGTGTTACCTCCACCCAGGGGCCTGGTGGAAGAACTTCAGAGGGCAGTTGTTAACTTTTTCTGGTCTGGGTTGCACTGGTTGAGAGCAGCAGTACTGTACCTGCCGGTGCAGGAAGGGGGACAGGGCCTGGTGGACATTGCATCCCGGATCACAGCATTCAGACTGCAGACAGCTCAGAAACTGCTGTACAGCTGTGGCCTGCCATGGACTGACACTGCCTGTTTGCTGCTGAGGAGGGCCGGACGCTTGGGGTACGATAAACACCTGTTCCTGCTTCGGCCCGGGACCATGGATTTGACTGGCTTGACACCATTTTACGAGTCCATCCTGAAGGCGTGGCAGGTTTTCAATTTCCATCGGAAGGACGTGGTGACGGTGGGGATGTGGATCCTGGAGGAACCTCTGTTTGGTAATAGTCTTTTTACATCTCAAGCCCTGTCCTCTGTCAGCCTGAGGTCCAGACTGAGGGAGGGTGGCTGTGTGAAGCTGGGTCATCTCATGAGGATTTCCATTGACCATCTGTCTGAGCTGCTGAACATCAGGTCCAGGAGACTGCTGCTCGGGCTGGTGGAGGAGGTCTGTGCTTCACTGCCAGGAGCCCTCAGAGCGTTTTCTGAAGACAGAACTGTGCTGAATCAATGGGAGGATGGAGTTGAGTATCTCTTTCCTTCCTTGACGGTCTCTCCTGCTGTGGATCAGTGGCAGGATGAGGAGGATATTCTGCTGTCCTTTCGGACCCCAGAGTTGGGTGATTTTGAGACTCTGGGGAGGAAGGCGGCATATCATCTATGTGTAAAGGTCTCAAATCTCCGCTCTCTGGTGGGGGTGAAGGTGTCAAAGTGGACAGAGTTTTTTGGCAGGGGTTCGTCTGTACAAACCCCCTGTTGATAAACGGATGGGTGACCTCCAGTGGAGGATTGTACATGGGGCCATAGCTACAAACAGGTATCTGGTGCACCTCAATCCTGACACAGGGGAGGGTTGTCTTTTTTGATCTCAATCTGAAACAGTCTTTCATCTGTTTCTTCAGTGTTCTAGGTTAGTAGGGCTTTTCAGACTGTTAGACATATGGTTTCAGGGTTTTGGGGAACAATTTTCTTTTTGTCTTTTCATTTATGGTTCACGCTACTCGGTCAAGAAAAAAGCTGTACACACACTTATTAACCTCATTTTAGGACAGGAAAAGCTGGCAATTTGGAAGTCAAGGAAAAACCGTCTGAGGGGTGAGGGCTCAGAGTGGAGTTCGAGTTTTACAGGCTGATAAATAAGACTGACATCTTTGTGAACATGTGGGGGGTGCAGGATGTACTGTTGGTTTTCTTTGCTGGTTTTGAGTCGGAAAATTTTGTGGTGGATTGGTTGTGTAACTTTTGTTGGCATTTTAAATAAAGGGCGTTTTAAAATCAAATATCTCTCTCTCTCTCTCTCTCTCTCTCTCATATTAGGCCCACAGCTGTCACACCTCATGCACCACACACCAATTTAGTCTTGTGCCAAAGTAATGACGACTGGGCAAACTCCATTAGCTGATGAAAACTTGAGATTAATATCCCTGGAAAAAGGTAGCAAGTGGACCTGTTAAATGTGCCTGAATGTTCTTACTAATTTCCAAGTTAAGCACTTCGGATTACATTTGCCTTTGAATAATTTTGTGCACAGCTTTTGAATCCTAGAATAACAATGCGCAGTGTCACTGTTCTAACAAACCAAACAAAGTCCTTACTTGCATGTTTCCTCAGTCATTTTGTCAGGATCTGTGCAAGCGTAGAACTTGCCCTGGGAAGGCAACAAAAGTGTATATATGAGAAGGCAGATAGATAATGGTTAGCATTACTAAATATAGTATTACGGAACACTTTGCATTGTATTTTCTTCTCTTACTTTGAAAAGTTGGACTCCAATGCAGGCAAACATGAAGTCCAGCAGCATGGTGACCAGTACAATATTTCCGATGGTCTTGACAGCAACAAATACACACTGGACAACATGCTATAGAGACAAGAGATATTACATAACCAGGTAAGTTTTAGGCCATTTAAAACAGCAGGTATATTGATAGACATCTCATACCTTGAGTCCCTTGGCTCTATTGATGGCCCGCAGGGGCCGGAGTACCCTTAACACCCTGAGAATCTTTACAACTGAGATGGCACTGGATCTAGATGTTACAAACAAAGGCACACCATTTTTACTGGTGTATTGTTTTACTAGAAAGCAATATGTTGTTGTTTGCTCTCTTGGTGTGATTGCACACGGCATTGCTTTATCCAATACATTTCTAGACTCCACTTACTCCATGCCCATTGAGAGGAGAGATACACTGACGACCAGAAGATCCAAAATGTTGAAAGAGTTCCGACAGAAAGACCCTTTGTGAAGAATAGCACCATATGTTGTCATCTAAAAATAAAAACAGCAACAAAAACAAATATATATATATATATATATATATATATATATATATATATATCCATTATCCATTATGACACCACAACTGTATAAAAGAACAATCTGCTGTAGGCATAACACACGGCTAATAAAAAACAAACTAAATTGCAGAATGACAAACAAAAAAATATTGTTGCATCTCAAAACTATTAACATTGTCTTTGAATTCATAGGGTAGTCTTGACAGGTAAGTAAAAGGAGGGAGTAAAAAACTAAAAAAAGAAAGAAATGTTATCATTGACCAAGACAAACCTTTAATGTCTGTTTATTATAAGTAATTTTTTGACTGCAGTGTGAAATAAAATTTTATATATTTTTAAATGACCAATAAGTAATGAAGCCCTGAGAGGTATTTTGTTGTTGTTTTTTGTTTGTTTTGTTCTGCAGACAGTGATGGCTGAAACCTAAATTTAACTCATAAGCAGGAGATATTATGTACAACATACAAACAAGATAAACTTTAAGGCTTAATTAGGCCTTTTAAGAGTGA